>JAOUQZ010000033.1:9694706-9769626 GCA_028564935.1 Neosilurus hyrtlii | reverse complement strand
ACACACACACACACACACACACACACACACACACACACACACACACACACACACACATATATATATATATATATAGCCTGATCACAGCATGTAATCTCCATGGCATTGTTGCTCCACTTGGTCCGGTCGAGGCTCAGCAACATTAATGTGGCAATAAAATGAAGTCAGCTGATTATCTGAATGTAGTGAATGAGCAGGTTATCACGTCAATGCACTTTTTCTTCCCTGATGGCGCGGATAATGAATGGGAGCTCAAATAATGAGCGAGTGGTTCAGGGAGCACGAGGAATCCTTTTCACATATGTATCGGCCCCCCAGAGTCCTGACCTTAACCCTACTGAAAGTTTTCGGGATGTGCTGGAAAAGACTTTATGGGCTGGTTCAGATTTTTCCCTCATCGATTCAAGATGTCGTTAAGAAATTAATCGAAATAAATGTTATGCTGATTAAGTTTATGTGCTGTAAGCAAGGCTAACACCACTAAACCACTATATATATATATATATAAATTTGTTTAAGGTATGCATCATAAAGCCACAGCTAAAAAGTTGAAAACCCAGAATGAAGATCCTTTAAATGTGACTTCATTACTTTTGTGATTAGTGATTCCAATACTTTTGCCGGGGGTTATAGTTTAAAAAAAAGAAGAAGAAGAAAAAAAGCAGTTAGTTGGGTATGTATCCAGTAATTTTTGCCTCCTAAAACAAAGAACTTGGCAATTGGCCAAATAAAGACAGCAAACAAAATGTTTCTTTAAGGAGTGGCACCCTGTGAGAGCCTTGCTCTGCAGTCCCATGCAAAACAAGCGCCGGCAGTTGAGGGGGAAAAACCTTGCGTGAGATTTCCACCTGGAAAGTCTGGGACCTCACAACCAATTCAAGGCCACGGCGCTCGCTCACGAGAAGTAGACGCATCTGAATGCACAGCTTTTCTTTGCATGGGACAAATATTTGAATTTTACCTCGACATTAAAATGAGTGGGGGTGCATAAAGCTGCATAAAGTTTATAATTAAAAAAAAGTTTTTTTTTTATTATAAAAGTTTAAAATAAAAATACTTTTATAATTTACAAAAAAAAATAAAATAAACCAATTTCCTTTAAAAGTTTTGTCGGTTCCAGAGGCATAATTTTTATCGAGACTAAAATTTGAGTCTAAGCTTGTGTTAAATCTGAAGGTCAGTATGTTCTACGGGAATAAAATAATTCTTGGGTGTAAAACCATCAGAATCTAAGCTAAAAAAAAAAAAAAAAGAAAAAAAAAAAATCAACGATAAAAAGCAATAATAGACCATTCGTTCATTCGCTGGCCAAACCGCTTAATCCTATTAGGGTTGCATTGAGACGAATCTCAACCGACCCGGGGCTGTTATCCTCTGTAGGAGGAAACCGGGGTGCCCAGAGGAAACACGTACAGAACATGCAAATTCCACACAGACCACCCTGACCAAGCCCAGGACTTGAACCCAGAACCTTCTCAATGTGAGGCGGATGTGCTCACCCCCACCAGTAAAATCTAATGTAATTATGATTTCGATAATAAGTAACTAACTGAATGGGGGACGGCGACGTGCTCAGGAAGACTGACGTGCACAGAAGAAACCGAAACAGCTGTCACTTCTCATTCTTTTTTTGGACTGCCTGTGTAAGCATATCCACAACACCCACAAGGGAAAGCGAAAGTAAAACTGAGAGAAAGGGGGGAAGGGGGATCCAGAGTGAAGTTGTGCTCCTTCTCTCGTTTGTGTTCCGCATTGTACATTCCTTGCGTTCTTTCCTCCAGGCTTGAGCCTTGGGTGGTAATTGAGTAATTCATATCAAGAAAAGGAGGCTCGTCTCCGGCGTGTTTTCAAACGTCCTCCGTTGAGGAAACCTGAGTTTAAGCTTTTCCTGATTCGCGGCACTTGAAAGCAGACCTGTGTGCATTTACCAGAACCAAGTGATCAAAGTGATTTTTGAGTTTAGCATAAAGACAGGAGGTGTCTGAAGGGATAGCAGGGTATTTACACATATCCTCCCCTCATACACACAGTGTAGAATTGTTGTGTGGGGTCGATGTCGCATCAGATCACATTAACGAATCACGCTTGAGCCTCGGTCTTACATAGCCGGAATGACTTCAGGGTAGACGACGGTACGGCGGCACGTTAGGACGTCTGTCTCACAAGCAAGAAGGTTCTGGGTTTAAGTTCCAGGCTCGATGAGGGCATTTCTGTGAGGAGTTTGCAAGTTCTCCCCTTAATTGTGTGGGTTTCTTCAGGGTACTCCAGTTTCCTCCCACAGTCCAAAGACATGAACGTAGGCTAGTTTCCCATTCCAAATTGCCCCGAGGTGTGAGTTTGAGTATGGATGTGCGTGTTGGCCGTGCAATGGTCTGGCGAGCTGTTCAGGGTGTACCTCCCCTTTTCCCAGAGTCAGCTGAGACACACACTCCCCGTGGCCGCAGCCAGGTGAAGCGATTCGGCAAATGGATGAATAAAAGAATGAATGATATACCGTACTATAATTTTTACGCAGTGTTGATTCCAGTGATTGAAGCCTCCCCAAATTTGTGCGTTCCTTCCATTCCTCATCTTATCGTATACTACACAGTTCCCTCTATCATGAAGAATCTCTAAATACTGGATCTTCACTCCTGGGGATTTTTAACCCCTCCGCCATTGTAGATTGTTGGAGAGAGGGAGACATGTAGGAAGTGTAGGAAGAACCTAAATGGAACGTTTTTAATCAAGGCCAGACTGGAGAACTTTTTGAACACTTAGGGGGTGATCACAAGAGAGGCGCGACAGAAAAGTGACTGACGATTATAATTTTTTTTTTTGCGACGTAAATACGTATATCGCGCGAAAGTCACAAGAAGGTCGGACAACGTTTGGCAAATCTCCCGCAGTAAATCAGTCGCGTTTATGTTCACTTCACCAGGTGCTCCTCCTGCTTAAATGTATTTGTACTACTTCCAGTAACAAGATTAAGCACACAAGGTCACGACACGCCATCGGCCGAGGGGTTTCACGTGGTCATGCGTGGTATTTTTTTCCTTATTATTGAGGAGAGAACAAACAGTTTGACCCTCCCCATTTTAACCCTTGCACATCTTTATTTAAAGTCACCAGCAGGACACTGCGTTATACTTATAAAACCTGTCCAGTTGTGACTCAAACACACGAGACAGACAGACATCCATCAGTCTCATTTCCCGAAAAGAAGCGATCCAAATGCCAGTGAAATCCGTGATGATTTTCACACTACCCAGGTTTATAAACAACCGACCTTGAAGTTTGTCACATTGAGCTCATTTGATATACAAGCATGTTTAAGTCTTTTGACTCCACCCACCCCACGGCACCCCCCCACCACCACCACACCCACCACCACCAAGTGTTTTTTCTGATTGTTTATTGATAACAACACTACTGTATCACTGTAACCCTTAATTACTCAGGTGTGTAGATGAAAATGTAAGTCGCTCTGGATAAGGGCATCTTTACAGTACCATAAATGTACATTCAGGAGTAACAACTAATCATCAATAGCTGTTATAGCACAAGTAATAAAAGGAATGTGACTTGTATACATCCCATAACATTAAATAGGGGGAATAAAGAATGATGTCAGTGTAGTAGGGGTTTGGGGGGGGTTTCGAATTTGAATATTAACAGTGTCTAGATTTCACAATTAGTGTTTTTTTTTTTGTTTTTTTTTCCCCTGGAGATAAAAAGACTACAACCAAGAAGACAGTAATAGAACCACGACAAGAATCATAATGAATCTCCTGATTAGCTGCTGGGAAACAGTGTGCATGCAAAGGTTCATGAGGGAGGAATAAATGAGGCGGTCAGTTCTGTTTTCTGAAACTTCTCAGCACCGAGGGAAGAAGGTATGATATAAACTCTCCATACAAAAACGCGTTCTTGCTCCGTGTCTGATGAGGGGCGGATCCTCTGCGTTTTTTTCTCCTCTTCATCCCACTGGAATGCAGTCAGAGCCAAAAAAGATTTCTCTTTAAACAAATCAGCCACATTTATAAGTAGGGAGTTGACCTTTAAACCTGCTTAGCACATCCTTGCCCCTACAGTACAGTAAAAACAGCAGGATACGCCTCCGAGCGAACGGATCAACCTCTTCCTAAATGCTCTATTTCACCCTCGCAGAATCCCCTTTGTTTATGAGAACAGCCTATCACACTCACCGTGCAGCATTTAAAACAGCACAAACAGTTTATTTTGTATGTCGGGTAGCTGGAAATATGAGAGATAGCGTTCCTGTTTACAGTAAATACGCCTTATGACAGAAACAAATGATCATGGGCCCCAGGCGATGATGATTAATTTCCTTGCCGCGTCGCCATAAACAAGCAGAATAGACTGCGTTTTTAATCACGGGAGCAGGGACAGCAATAAACAGCGGTAAGCAGCCTTCAGTCTGCTGGCTGCTAATGAACACTAATTCACTCGCTCATAGATGACGGCGCATGGAGAAACACCGCAGCTGCACGCATCGCACACAGCAGGGACGTTTGCAGGCAAATGCATCAGAGTGAAAGTGCGTCTTCCAAAAAAATAACTCAAGGCATACAGTTTTATAATTCCATTAGCCATCGTCTGAATACTCTGACGAAGGGCACGCGCGCACTCACTCATTCACCCACTGAATCCTACTAGGGTCGCAGGAAAGCTGGAGCCTATCTCAGCCGACAGCGGGTGAAGGCACACCCTTAACAGCTCTCCAGACCATCGCAGGGCTAAAACAAACACAACCGTTAACAATCACATTCCCACCTAGGGTCAATCTGAAACAGTGAAAAACCTTACCGTGCATGGCTTCGGACTGTGGGAGGAAACCGGAGTACCTGGAGGAAACCCATGCAAGCACGGAAAAAAAAAAATGTAAATAAAAAATGAAAACGCCACACAGACAAGCCCTCACTGGGTTCAGAACTTGAACCCAGGTCCTTCTTGCTGTGCTGACCAGTACGCCACCTTGCCGCCCTAATAAGGAGCAATAAAACGACATTTTAATACATAGGACAGGAAAGGAGCGCTGATACACATTCAACCAGCAAATGTTGGCTTCCAGCATGTGAGTATAACATAAAATCTCAAGGCTGAATGCTCTTTTAATTAAAGAACAAAAAAGGGCGTTTCAATGGATTTAAAAAATAACAACAACAACAAGAATATATTAGAGCCGCACAAAAGAAGTGGAAAAGCTTTTGATTATGGCTAAAGTTAATAACTGTAATTACTCTCTGACTTGAATCGCAGAGATCCGGCCAGAATAAATGCATTACTTCGATAAAAAAATTTTCCACTGACTTTACGCAACTAATGACTGAGATAAAACTAAAACCTGCAAAGTAAGGAATGAAACCCTTTCCGGGAGTGGGGGGCGTGGGGGGCGGGGATGATATTGATTTACTACCTCCGCCATAAAACTGAGTTTTAGTGAAGGTTTTGTAAATGCTGGCGTTTATCATTGAACAAAAATCCTGAGCGCCCCCCTGCAAGAATTTTCACCAAGCCTGGTTTGAAAACTACCCAGTCAAGGTCAAGCATGAAGGTCAGAATAAGGAGATCAATGAGACAGCGACCTGATGATGTGGACAGACATGCTGTTACTATGGAACACTAATAGGAAACCATATACATTCATTCAAATGTGACAAATTCCCTTTGACCTTGAATGCCTTTGAAAGGTCAATGCCTTGCTATTACATAAGTACTTCAAGCAAGATTTTGCAAATTTGGTCACATTCACTTCATTAAACAATTATACCTTCTTTTATTTTAGAAATATATAAACATTTAATTATAAAAAGCTGAAAGTCTAAACTAAATTTAAAAGCAATAAAAAACATCTCCAAAAGTTAAATTAACTTTGATAGAAACAGAGTAAAACTAGAGACATTAAAATAATCTAAACTTATAAAAACGGCGTGTTTATTCTCCAAGCTGGACTCTAATTAATAAACATTAGCAGCACTTTATCAAAGTGACAGAAATGTCTGGGACGGTTTTCTCGAAGAGATGGCAGCCGGATTACAGCGGAAAACGTACCACAGCAGCGGCGAGAGGCCATTGTGATGAGGCAGTGCACCGTCAGTGTGAAAGTGAAAAGCTTGGAGGCTGAGAATGAGAGTGCAGGATGGAGCAGATGGCCAGCGGTCGTGTAAAATGAATTCCGCTGCAGAGATCGATACACGGAAGAGTGAAGTGCTGCACTCACAGATGGTTTCGTTTCACCCTCCTCTGGGGAACTTAAAGCACATTGACATGAGCTGCAGCTTCGACTGTACATCACACCCGCAACAACACGTGACTGGGACGCACCGCTCACTGTTATCAGCCCTGTCCTGCTTGGGGACGCAAACATCCTTCATGCTGAGTGAGTCTGTTCCCTTCCCAGTATTTTTACTGGTACCCATTTATAATGCTGGGTGGACAAGCACACTGTTCTTAGCATGGTAGGGGTTTAACATGGATTCAAACCATGATCATGAGCCCAGCACCCTACCCACTGCACCACCGGCCCCCTGATGAGTAGGTGAGGATAATAACTTAAGAGGAGGCGCAGGTGTGTTATAGCAGGGAAATTACAAACACTTCAGCTCAAAGAATCCCAATCAAAACTAAAGCTACATTCTTTCTGTTTTTGTAAAAAGTTCAAGAATAAACAAAGCATGTGTGATGGAGGCAGCACGGTGGTTTTGTGGTTAGCACGTCCGTCTCACGGCAAGACGGTCCTGGGTTTGAGTCCTGGGCTTGGTGAGGGAGCTTTTGTGTGGGGTTTGCATGTTCTCCCCTTGCTTGCATGGGTTTCCTACAGGTGCTCTGGTTTCCTCCCACAGACCAAAGACATGCACATTAGGCTAACTGGCTGTAACCCTAGGTGTGAGTGTGAATGTGTGTGTTGGCCCTGTGGTGGACTTGTAAACTGTTCAGGGTGAATGAATGAATGAATGAATGTGTGAATGGGTGCTTTACAAGTGATTAGACATTAATAGTTGAGTCTTTGTGTTCATCGTGACGGTCTCAAAACACACACACACACACACACACACACACACGGCTGGGGGAAGCATTGGCCGCTGTATTCGCGTAGTCTGACTGATGAAAGTTTCATCAAAGTGTCGAGACGGCTTTGAGTCCCAGCCAAGCACCAATGCTGAAAACCAAGTAGAGTCACATTTTCAGAAATTACTTAGCATGCCATTCTTAACGCCTGCCCCTCCAATCCCCCTTGAATCTTCCCAAATGATGCACTCATGCCTTATTGAGGCACGAGTATGAAAAGCCTTCACTTTTATTTTTAACATTTACTCCGCGAGGCTTTTAAGTCACTTACTTAACCGCACTCCCGGTCTCCGCCGCTTGCACTCTCTCGTTCTGGAAGGCTTTGAAGCCAATTTAAGGCACACTCCCACTCATGATCTCTCACTCTCTAGGCCTCTGAAGTCACTCTCATGCTGTCTCTGCTCTAAAGCCCCATTAGTTACGTCAGATCTTGGTGAGGGATGACAGGGATGATGGGAAGCGAACTGTGACAATGGAAAGTCCTGAAATGGTCCTTTGGGGAGAACCAGTTCACAGTGGCCATGTTGTGATGTCAAAACAGACACGTACAGGGTCGCTTCACAGGGTCTACAGGGGACGGTTCAACCAGATACAACTTGATCCTGAGCACTCGAGTACTCCCATGTGACAGAAGTAATCACAAGTTTTATTTACTTATTACTGTAGTGGATTTCCCTCCCACTCTGGCAAGTATTCCCTCCCTACCAGGCAACTCCCACCAAACAGGGAGGGGCGAGAGCAAACGCGTTCTCCCTCCGTGACACATGATACTGTCACCTGCATCTTTATGAACTGCAGCTCGTGAACATTCAGGAGCAGCGTAATAGTGACTACCCACCCCCTTGAACACATAATCTTAAAGACCCCCATAATTACCTGGTGATCCCTTTGAGTGACAGGGAGGTCCCATGAGAGCTCAGAATGGATTTGGATTCAAATCGGATGGTAGTCTCGTACCTTCGATGCACCACTCGGGAGCACGTGAAAGCTTATTTTCGGCCCTGTAGAACGTACCCCACCTCTCGCCTTGGGCTTGGCTCCAACTGACCTACCACCCTGTCAGATAAGCTGTAGATATTTTTGCTAATGAATCAAGTACATCCACCTTAATCCATTACCAAACGTCATCATGTAAATCTGGGGGCAATACAATGGTGCAACAAGTAGCACTGCTGCTTCACAGCTCCAGGTTTATTTCCCCTTACTTAGCCCAGGAGTACATAAACCTGCCTATAAAACGTCTGGGCAGCATGAAATCCTTCCTGTCCATGCAAATGAATTCAGGCTCCGATTCATCCCTACAGCAGGACAACCAGGCTTCTGAAAACCTGCTTTTAAAACAATCGCATTAGACAACCCTGTAGACGTTTCCACGAGCAGAGACGGTGGCGCTGATGACAAGCAGGAAGAAAAGCATCAATCAGCAGGAAGCAGACAACTACATTCTGACATTCAGGAAGAGGCTTATAAATCAGCTGTCGAACAAACTGCTGCAGCAATTTCAGTGTTCTCACAAGCTTAACTTCCTGCTTCGCTGAGACATGAAAACTACCCACATGGCCATGAACCGTCTTCTTCCACAATAAAAAAAAATAAGAATTAAAGGCGTTTCCCTTTAATTTAACTCATCGCCCAACATGTTGGGTAATCTGGTGTACTCTCTAAGTGCTTACCATAAATATTTATAGATGGAAGACCATTAACGTTATTGAGTCATGTACTGAAAATACATTTTTTGTTTAGAAGCTTGCTCTTCTGCTGAAAACCTGCCTGCAAAAGTGAGGTGAATCCGTCAGGATCAATTTTATTCTGAAGGTTATGGACCAGAAAAGTGTGAAAAAAATTTTTTTTAGTCTTCTCCTGTCTTTTCTTTGCCTAGAATTAAAAAAATGCTAATTATATCAAACCTTTTTAAAGCCTCTTGTGGCTCACTTGCCTCCTGTTTTCAAGCAAAACACAAAAAGAAAAATGTCTTGCACGTCCCGGACAGTTCTGGCCAGTAACAGCTTCCTCCTCCGAGCATTCAGACACAGCGCCCTTCTAAGCCACAACAAATGGCCCTGCTCGGCCCTGTTCATCTGTTAGCTCATTATTAAATGAGTTAATTAAAAACCCATGACTGTGGGGCACATGGCCATCATTCCTGTGACACAGAAGCAGGACTGCAGCCAGCTATCCAAAGAGCCTCTCAAAAACGACAGCGTGTAGCATCATCACAGTAGCATTTTCTTTAACCTTAATAGCAATTTCACAAAAACAAACCTCAAAACAGACAAAGTAAAAAAAAAAAAACAATTCGGCTATTTGCATATTTAAATTGGCCCTGCAATGGTTGTGCGAGCTATTGAGGATTTACCCCACCTTTTCCCAGTGCTGGCTGAGATAGACTCCAGCCTCCCTTCAACTCTAAAAGGATTAAGCAAATGTAAAATTTTCTTCGCTTCCCGTACAGGTTCTTGGACTCCATTCTGACAGAGTATTACATAAAACTTTTACATAATCCTCCAGACGGACAACCCAATGACCTAGACATTTGTTTTTTGTTTTTCTAGGTCTGCATATTGAGCAGACTATCCCACTTTCAGGTGGCCCATTAAACATGTAGAGGAAACATGGTTTGTGTCTTTAGCTTTTTGAAGGTGCTTTTCTGTTTCGCTCCACAACAGCTGTATGTAAATCCTATGTTTAAAGCGTTTTACATGAGAATCGAGATTAGAATACTCTGGTAAGGAGATTTGGGTACATAAATGAGATTATGAACTGCACTGATCCTGAAATTCCACAACAGTTCAGATACATTTAACCTTTTTGTTTTGTAGAAGAGTTTTCTACACCAGAATTGTTTTTATTGATATCATTTGTACTAAAATTCAGCACTGGGGAATTGTGATTGGTCTGTTGGTTTGTTTCAGATTTTTGGAGGGAGTTTCCACTCAAAGCGCTTTATCACTCATGATGTTTTCTGCTAAATCTGCAGTAATGAAGACAGACATAAATATAACCATAAAAAGTGGGGCAAGCTGTAGCCTAATGGTTAGAAGAAGAGGCTTTGGGACCTGAAGGTCGCTGATTCGATTCCTGAACCAGCAGGAAAAAAGTGCCAGCTGCTCTTCGTCTCCCCAATGCGTGTGCTCACTTTGGATGGGATAAATGTAGATTAATACAGTGTAGCAAAATCAAAGGGGGAAAAAAAACCGATTCAAAAACATTTTAGTGAATGGCATGGTGGCGTAGTGGTTAGCACATCTGCCTCACAGTAAGAAGGTACTGGGTTCAAGCCAATTAGCCTAAACATGCACATTAGGCTAACTGGCAGCTCCAAATTGGCCCTAGGTGTGAGTGTGAACGGTTGCGTATATTGGCCATGTATTGATCTGTCGAACTGTTCAGGGTGTCCCTCTTTACCCATTGTTGGCCGAGATAGGCTCCAGGTTAACAGTGCATTATAAAGAAAAAAACAGGCCGCTGAGTACCATGATTGACCAATCAGAGAATCAGTGAGTAATAAAATACGCTGGGCCGTGCTGTTACTGGTAAACAATACAAGTCAGTAACTGCTTCATGTCAGAATGCTATAAATGTAAATTCATTCAGGGGATTAAAAAAAGTTTCATTTGTTCTAGTAAGTCTGTGTAACTGGTGCTGAACAGAACCCAGCAGAGTCTGTCCTGCTGTTAGCCGCTATCAAGAGCCAAACTCAAGTGTTTACCCAAGTGCCGAGTCAAAGACAAGCCTTCCTTTTTTTTGCAATTGAATTGACCAGCACAGAAACAGAGCTCTGTTTGTGCACAGGCTGTTGAACACGCCAAAACCGAGAGGGCGGAGTGCTGGAACTTGTGTGTGAGTGTGTATTTATGTGTTTGTGCGGGTGTGTGTGTGTGTGCTTGTGTGCGTGCGTGCGGCTACTTGTTTAGCTTGGCTCGTCGTCTGGGCATGCAGCCGGACCGCCGGCCTCCGAGCCTCGTCTGAGGGGCGTATTGTGCCCTGCCAATTTTAAATGTCACCCACTGATTAACAGACAGCACCACACAAGCCGCAGAGAAGCAGCGTCCAGGCTTCCACAGCCACAGTGCGGGGGATTAAAAACTTCATTTTACTCAGAAAATTTACTTAGCAATCACTGCTGAGGGTTTGATCTCGTGCTCTGGATGTGGAGTTGCTGCATGGACGTACCTCTTTTCCTGAGAGATAATAGGCTGAGAGGAGTCCTCCAACAAAGCGGATGTTCACTTCAAAGACGGAGATTTCAGCATTCTGTGGGGAATAGAAGCAAAACAGAGGAGTTATTATGTGTGTTTATATGGAAGTACAGCCACTTAGTCTCTACTAACTGTAGCGTGCAACAACAAACTCTATACATAGATACACACATACACACAGCATGTATACACACACATATACATATACACACACATACATATATAAAAGCATACACACAGATGCATAACACTCACACAGCATGTGTGTGTGTGTGTGTGTGTGCGTGCATATACACATACATATATAAAGCATACACACAGACGTATAACACTCACTCAGCATGTGTGTGTGTGTGTGTGTTTAAAGATGGTATTTCTCAAGTACAAAAGCATAGCCTGTGCTCTGCTGGGAGAGCCCGTATACACAAACAAGCTCATAGCACAAAGCTGTATCCAAGCCAAGACCTTTTCTGAGGACCTGTAAAACTATCATCACTGCTTGTATAGAAAAATAAATAATTTTATAAATATGAGAAATTTTCCCCCCGAAAACAACAGCAACATCAGGCCTACAGCGAGCACTGAGTTACAGAGCAGGAGACTCAGGAGAATATGCTATTCGAAGAAAAATGCCCTGTTAAAGAAGAGCATTATTCCTCCCACTACACCTACCATTTTTCTCATCGCCATCCTGCAGAGCAGAGCCTAAGTAATGATCAGGGGAAAGAAACCTAAAGAATATTTATGTGAAAGCAATATAAACAGCCACAATTCCTACAAAGGTATTTTAACTATAGAAAATGCTGCAATTTTAAGGTTCAGTAAAACAGTTAAGATTAATGATCATTAGATTCATAATTATTTACAACAAACATCCAGCCAATTCAAGAAATCAAATGGAAACAGAAGAGTTTTCAACAAATGGCTTAATTAACCTCTCTCTCTCTCTCTTTCTTTCTTTCTTTGTGTGTGTGAGTATTTGTGATTGCTGAGGTACACATGCTACTTCTGAGATACCAATGAGCCTGATCCTTCTGCTGTCTAAATTCTGTGGTCCGTCCTGATGTGCAACTACTGGTTGGAGTTCTCATCTTAGAAGCCCCTCGTTCCTGCTGATGATGATCCATATGGTCCTAAATATACACGCAGAAACTATGAACATGACTTTGCACTGCTGGTGATATAAACACTTTTACTGAAACGATTCGGGACTAAAATTATCATTACTATACTACAAACTACACTAAGTTTCTACTACATGGTTTGTATTTCTATCTGGTTTCACCCGAATGGGGATGGGTTTCCCCTTTGAGTCTGGTTCCTCTCAAGGTTTCTTCCTCGTGTCACCCGAGGGAGTTTTTCTTGCCACCATCGCTACAGACTTGCTTGCTAGGATAAAGGGTTTATAGAAAAATGTTTCAAATCATAAGTTTAAATTTATTATCACATCTGTTTTTACTACGTAAACCTGCTTTGTAACAATATAAATTATAAGATTATAAAATTACTACACAAATAAAACATGACGATAAACATACAATAAATTCAAGAAATGTGTTTGTTCTTGTTCTCTGTGTTAATATTAAATGAAAACTTACCTAAAGAATGTCTTTGCTTTTTAAAAAATCTAAATTGGGAAAAAAAACCCTGATATTTTATATTCACTTCACCTCGTCCAACCCTACTCCTCTCTACAAATATAAACATAATAGAGAAAATAATACAACATAAAATAAAAGAAAATAAGGATTGAGTGAGCAGCACCCCTCAAACAATTCCACACACTGAGAACTGGAAGAAATAAATTGGGTCTCATGCCATGTTTTAAAGATCTCGAGAACCCAGGGCAACTGTGCAGCTCTAACAACCCGTTAACACACGGTACGAGTCAGCAGAGACAGAAATGTCTGCATTTGCTATTTAATTTCCTTTTTTTTTCTCATTCGCAAAGTAGATAATTTAATATTAATTTAAATAATTAACATTATACTGAAGTGTAATTTTTTTCCATTTATTATTTATTCCCCCTTTTCAATCATTTATTTATTTATTTTTTAAGGGTTTTTTTTTTGCTGACATATAATTTGTGTGTGTTTGAATGTAATTGTTGATAGCCCATCTATGCTACTTAGCCATCATGGCCATGAGGGAAGCTACAGCCAATCCAAGCTGACCTTTGGTGGGGTTACGGGCAATTTAGAGTTGCCAGTTGACCTAATGTGCATGTCTTTAGACTGTGGGAGGAAACCAGAGAACCCAGGGGGAAACCATGCAAACGCAGGGAGAACATGCAAACTCATTTTGGCTGCGAGTTTTGAAAGCCATACTTTGTTGCTGTGAGATGACCTCGTTAACCATCGTGTACCATCGTGTACCATCGTGTACCATCGTGTACCATCGTGCACCTACAAATTGTATTTTATTTCCAAATTGAAAGCTCAGTAATAAGCATGAATAATGTCTTGAATTTAAATGCAATTTTTCCTCCAAGTAGAAAAGTGAAGAGTGCTGCTATTTATACAAAACAAATTGTTTTCATTTATCTGGGTTCTGTTTAGGGAGAAAAAAAATCCTTTAATGGCTCCAATCAACACGCAGAAATACTCGTTTCACTAATGTGCTTAATACAAAAAAACACAAAATTGTTCTCAGAAAACTCATTTGTGTTGCGACCATAAGGTGGTCCCTGAAAGGACCCAAATGAAACTCAGAGAAATATGATGTTATGACACGTGTAGCGTTTACATCTCTCACTGGGGACAGAACCAACCTTCACCAACATCGCCCAGGATGGACGGAGACTGGCGAGCTGTTCAGGGTGTACCCCTCCTTCATATGGAGTCAGCTGAGACAGGCTCCAGCCTCCCTGTGACCCTAATGTGAGCCGCACCGCTGCCCTTGTGTTGATTTACATTTACTTTTACATTTACAGCATTTGGCAGACGGTCTTATATGGACAGCAGGAAAGAAACCAAGAATCCAAATGAGGCAAACGCAGAGTGACGGAGCTCCAGTGGACTCGGCGATGGCGTGATTATTTATTTAGCTGTGCAGCTGCTCCATCGTGGTGCCTGAATAGCGATGCAAAAACTAATCAAAACTCTCGATGCCTAATACATACACATACACACACACGCGCGCGCACGCATACGGGTATGAAAAATAGGGTTGCTGGAAAAGTATTTTTAAAGCCAACATACATTCAAAAGCACGTCAGCATCTAAACGAGCTTCGTATTAACACTTTATTTATGAGGCTCGGCTGTGAGCTGATGTTGCAGCGCATGCAGGTCTCCAACTGTGAGCGTGTTTCTCATCAAAAACCCTTTTAAAAATACATTGAATTTACTATTTATATCCTTTTGAGATCAGGTTTCGTCGGTTGGCGAGGAAACACGTGTATTTGCGGAGGCTCTCTCTCTCTCTCTCTCTCTCTCTTTCTCTCCCCCTTCATGTCCAGTTGCGCATTACAGCACTGTCTCTGAATCTCAGAGTCCTCTTGAGCTGCAGCTTTTGTTCTTCCTGTTGCCTTTTTCAGACATACAGCAGAGTCATAACCCTGAAACACAGGTTGACGCTGAAATAAACGCTCCAGAAAGTCCAACGGCTTCTTAGGAGGGAGGGGGGTTAAAGAAACGGTCTGAGATATTTGGTTAAGACCTCATTTATTAGGCTCATGAGTAGTTTGTTTTCTTTTTTTTTTGAAGCTGCTGAGCTCCTCCCTCTACATAACACACTGCCCTCATTGTTCACACTCAGCTTTTGTCTCTTTAACGCAGTATGGAAACGCCGAATCGATTAAATCTTGTGCCATTCAAATACCTGAGGCTATTTAACTGGACCAGGCCCCTCAACTGCTATTATTAAACAGTGAATACATTTCCTAGTGGCACTATTATTTCAGTATGTTCTTTTAGAAGAAGCCTTTTCTGAACATATTAATTACTCACTCATTTGCTGAACCACTCAACCGTATTAGAGTCACGGGGTCTCAACCAACACTGAGCAAAGGCAGGGACCCACCCTGAACAGCTCATCAGACCACTGCAGGACAACACATTTATATTTCCGCCATTTTGCAGACGCTCTTATCCAAAGCGACTTACATTTTGTCTCATCTTTACAACAGATCAGAAGAGGGTTAGGGACCTTGCTCAGGTGCCCAACCGTGGTACACTGGTGGGACTGGGGCTTCAACTCTGACCATTCGACATCACCCCTAGATGTACGTGTTTGGACTGTGGGAGGAAACCGGAGTGCCGGGAGGAAACTTACACAATAATGGGAAGAACACACAAACTCCACACAGAAACGCCTAGTGCGCTAAATGAGTACGTCCTATTTGGAACTGATATTTTGTAAAGCTAGCCTGCTTTGGCTATAAGACAAGTCTCTGCAATTCTTATGACTGACATAACGTCAGTAAAATCACAGACAGAGGACGACTAAACTGAGTACACCGAGAAAGCGAAACTGTGTCAAAATTTAAACTAATTTATTCGTTTCTTTTCTGAAGCGGTTAAGTCCAATTAGGGTCGCGGGAAGGCCGGAGCCCATCTCAGCCGACTCTAGTAGAGGGCAAAGTACACCCTGGACAGCTCGCCGGGCCATCGCAGGGCAGAAACACGCTGCCGTCAACCGACTCTTTACGAACAACAGCAATGGTTCTTTAACATGCCTCCCACCACAGACAGTGAGAGACACGGCTGGCCTTTGATGACCCAGATAGCAGCGCATGAACCCCTGACCTTCAGATCAGTAAGCCTACCACCGGGCCACCACTGCCCCCAAAATTCCAAAGATATATATATTCATAGACAGTGCACACCTTTGTGCCTGTGTAACAGTGGAGGAGGCATGGCCTTTGTGTCCATCTGTCAGAAAAGGAGGAGTAGCTTTTGTGCACGTGTCATAGAGGTGTGGCCTTTAAGTAAATCAGTCCAAAAAAATAGAAGGAGGTGCTGCTGTGCCTGTCTGTACAACTGAAGGAGGTGTGGCCTCCCGACAAATGGTTTTTATTTTGTTTTTTTTTTATTAAAATCTCATTTTAGCAACTATAGCATTTAATCGTTACCTCAAAAGTAACAGCACTGATTTATACTGGATCACATCCTGCTGGTTTGAAAGGGAAAAATTCACTACATTAGGAAGCATAGCCGTCTCGGTGTGTGTTTTTACAGTCTGTTCTATATTCCTCTCATGGCCTTTCATTAACGCCGTTCTAACACAGTTGTCGGGGAGACTGGCTCTCAGCAGCACAGACCAAACTACACAGCGGTACAACACTGATGCTGAGTGTTGAAAAAGAAAAAAAAGGGAAAAAAGTGCTTCAGACATTTTCCGACATCAAAACCCGATTGTTTAGTATTCTGGAGACGTTGTAAATATTAATGATTGAATCGCCAGGGATTTCAGAGTCACTTTTATTGTTAGATTTGCTGGAGGGCAGAAACCAGAAGCCTTTCAATTAAAAAGTTTGTTAATGCTCTTCATAACGATGCGAACAGCGAAGTATAGCTGCAGATTTCTCACAGAACGGAACCGAAGAGGTGGTTTCGAGAAATACCATTACTATGACCAGCTAGGAAATGACCGGTGGAGCGAACACATACGTTCACTGACCTTTCATGTGGCACCAACTGGCGCATATGATGTCAGATCATTGCTGTTGTATGATAGGGCCTAACGTCAGGTTACGTTACGCTACCTGAATGGTTCGGATCGGATCGGACACTGAACTGGACAGGATCCGACCGCAAGGGACAATCGGGTTTACAGAGAGGACCGTCGGACCAACCTGCCCTTCATCCAGGACTTGTATCACTACAGGGTCAGGAAAGGGTCCAGATCCTTCACATCCCGCTTCAACTGTTCCTCTCCCCTCTGGGAAGTGTTACAGGACACAGTATGCCAAGACCACCCGGCACAGGGACAGTTTCCTCCCCAGTCTTTTGCTCTGTTGAACTGTAAAAAGTCACAGTGTCAGGAAAGCACTGTGAAAATAACCCACTGTACACACAAATCCACTTCTCCACCTCATTAACACATGATACGGGTTTGCACTCAGTGATGATGATGAAATCTGCACTTTTCTGTTCGTCTATTTTTAATACTACGTCACTTTGCATTTGCTCTTTTGAACATATTTCCTCACTGATATTTATCTGGCAAACTTGGCAAATAAAGCTGATCCTGATTCTGAATAACATGTTTACACTTATACTTCTAATAACATTACTACTGTCAGTTACTGCATCACTCATGGAGAAATTCGAATTTAAAAACCTACCTCTTCCGAGTCTCCGGACACACGCATGCTCTGTCTAACCTGAAGACGAAGTTGAACTCGTAATGATCTAATTCGATCCCGGCGTTCGACCTACTGTAAAGTTCCTGTCTATGTAAATGTCATGACGATCGTAACATTACTTTACTTTAGTACAATTTCTATAAACTCTCAAATGTCTAGTAATAATAGCATCAACAATACTTGTTGGACTTACTAGGACCGAGCGTGGACACAATTTCCTGTGGAACGAAACTCGACGCATCACAGTAGCTTCTGCTTTGCTCACACGAAAACAAATAAATACGAACTTGAAGGAATCCGTCGGTACCTAAATCATCTTACTGAGGAAATCATCTGAAATCTGTTAAACTGCATGCAGCCATTAAAAACAAACAAATAAATAAATAAACAGAAATCTTTCATCTGTATCAGATTATACAAATGTATATACTATAAATATGCAAAAAGCAGTGTTTAAAGTGTCCAAACGTTGAGTCGGCATTAAATAGTAGCTGAATGGTACCAGAACTGACTTCTGACTCAGTATTATGAGTACGAAAGTACCCCACTATGTACTAAGTACCCACACTCCAGTATCCCATACACTCTTTTTCCAGTGTTAGCACAAAACCCTCGCTCGAAAGATGGGAAATAATCAGTGGCTCAGTGTGAGCCATGCAACACTATTCCGGCCAATCAGCAACAGGCTATGTTAAATGCTAAAGAGGAGAGGAGGGTGCCGTCGTTAACGTTGTTGCAGTAAAAATGCAAGTCCATACACCGACTCAGTGAACTCTAGGAACTTCAAGATATACGAGTTGTTTCCACCCACAGTCTAAAGATATGGACGTCAGGTTAAACGTGCGAGAGTTGAAACGTGGTTGTGTGTGTGTGTTCGCCTGGTGTTCGCCTAAGATAGGCACCAGTAGGATTAAGCTGCCTGGTACCCTGGTGTGTCCCGTTTGACTGGGAGGGAATGGCCGCCTTTGTGGAACAGTCTTATCTAATACCGGATACAACGAATGATCTTAATACAGGATATCGCACAATATATTTAAAAGCTCGATTACAGTAATGTGAATCTGAAAAAATTACATAAAAATAAGTTAATAAATGAACATAACTCTTTTATTATGATTTTTTTGACAGTTCTCTTTTACAGTCACCTGGGGCTGTTACCATAGTAACACTATTGGCCATCACCAGGCACAAGCCTTATTTCAGTAGACTATTTCCAAAGCTCGTTTTAATCTTTGCTCTTGCTGATAGGATTTTTAACGGGGATATTTTGCCAATTGCCATGACTCGTCAGATTTCAGGAAAGCATTTAAGCTGTCCTATCCTGGCCCTGCCTATCTCAGTCACAGGACTGCTGTGCACTTTGGGGCATTTGTATCGCTTCGGTGATTTCCATATTTAAACTCGTATTAAATGCAGCTCAGCCCTTGCACTTTAGGAAACAGAATCGGCTGAAGCAAAAAGCAGAGCCCATCTATTTCCCCCCGACTCCCTCACACTTACAGGTCACAGATGAACAATCCGGCCCAGGAAACTCATGCAAGCTAATTTCATTATTTGATATATTTGAGGGTCGTTTTGTGGGTTTAGTCTTTTATAAGTGTTTCAAATTAACTGTAGGTAGAACTTCAGCAGGTGCTTTTGAAAACTCAGAAAAAGGTACCAAAAACCAACAGCACACAAGATACGCAAAGCAAATGGGAAGCAGAGCCAAAACAAATACACAAAACAACATGCCTGGCGCTTCTGGGAAATAACCATTGTTAGATCTTCTAGAATTATCTAGACTTCTGGTCGATCAGTCCTGAAGGGTCGCCCAGAATTCTGGGGCGAGACGTGAGAAAAACACTGACAACCACGGAGAGTTACAGTCTTTATTCACGCATCACCGAAGCAGCAACAAGGCGCAAGGTATTTATACTATCAGGCATACAAAGGAAAGTCTAGGGTCTAAAACTGAAGGTTACAGAATAGATATAAGAAATAGATATGAGAAATAGAAACCGCTTGGGCAGCGCAATCAGGAGTTATGAGACTAAGAGACAGAACAAAAAGTCTCTACGTATCTTCTTAGCAGAAGGTACAAAACCAAGGTTATAAAAACAAGCCTTGAACTGGTGCAAAACATGTTCTGCGCTTCTGGTAGATAACAGGAAGGAATACGTGTCTATGCCACGTAGACAGAAATAATGGAGACATTCTTACACCGAATAATATAACAAATAATATAATTTCATAAATAAAGATATAATCCAACAATCCCCTCTTGAATACCCTAAAATCATCAGTATTCACTACTTATTAGGCCAGAAAAAATATTCCTTTACTGATATGCAATAGAGATACAGGTGTATAGCTCCTTCTTAAGGTGAACCAGGAGTGGGCAAAAAACCCTCATGTGCTGATTGTGAGGGAAAATTCCCACTTTGCCCGCATGTTTGCGCGACAGCGTAGATTTGCCAGGGTCACCAGACACGAATACATATATTAAACAAAGAAAAGAAAAGAAAAGCATAAAACTCAGAAAGCCATGTGTGTGTGTCAAAGGGGAAAAAAGCAGAATGTTCCTTCTTCTATCAAACAGGCAGAACAAATTACTCGCTCTTTCATACTTTGATAACAGATATAACTTTAAACATTTATAACATTGTTGGTAGGGTATGCTTGAGCGGATAACCCAGCTTCAAACGTCAGGAGGCCCAAAAGTAGGAAGGTTGAGGTAACCATACAGGTCGCTGGCAATTCGTCTATTTCCTGCAGGAGTCTGTAGCTTCCGTGTACAGGTACTACAGCGAGACGGAAACGAAAGATAAAATCCAACAACCATACAATTTAATTCACCAAGATAACCATCCTCTAAGACGAGAGACTATTAACATGTACTTCCTTTCCTTCACTATCCTACCAGATAACAGTTCTGCTAATCAAGAATCATATTTTCACCCATAACAAAAACTGATTTTCGGTAATTACATGAATCATTTCATTTCTAGCTCCGTACGAACTTTCGGGTCAGTTTAGTTTAAGGTTAGCCGTACAAGATGTGCAAATTCCGGAGCCGCACCAACTTCTCAATTATTTCCTGCGTCTCTGAAAGTGACCAGGATATCATAGATTATTATATCCACACCCACTGGATATGAGCAACCGAATGTTCTGATTGGCTAATCTATTCTTAGGATATTAGCTCACGTGCCCTTATTAGCTACGGAAATAGAGCCCCCACGACAACTGCGACTTTAGTTGCCTGCAGCAAGAAACAGACGTCCGGTCCTCATCATCACCTCATGGCGCTGACCGGGAACGCTTTGGAACCTAATTTAATTCATTGGCGGATACAATGATGGAAGATCAACGGGACCCATTCAGTGACCCTGAGGCGAATAATTGTTTTAGTATATAATACACAGGATAAGATATTTATAAAGATGTTTATGGTTTATTTAAAATATATATATATTGATTCTCATGAGTGTACGGGGTGGATAATTAGTTATTTCCCAAAAGCCAAGGTGGATTACGCAACTACAGAATTGGACAACATCCAGCAAGCCTCTACTTCACAGGAGCCATGACAGAGACAAGTCCGGTAAGATCTGTGCACTCCAAGCATAGCCAAGTGTAGCTACCGGGGTATGTTTACACTCATTCAGAGTTTTACTATATACTACACGGAAACATAAGCAAATCATAAGTGTTTTTTTTTTCAATTGCCTTTTTTCATTTTTTAAACTAATACTAATAAATATTTTTTAAAACGCTTCTCATATGAGGGCCACTGGGTGTTACTCACTCTTTTGGCGAATCTTCCTGTTTGATCAAGTTTAATAGTTATCAGGTGGTAAGGAAGAGAAAAGGTGCAGAGAAATGACAAGACACACATCATTAGTGTTCGGGTCTTTGGAGGTTGAAGCATGACAAAGATGACAGTGAGAAAGCGTGCGTGCGTGTGGTTTTGATTCAAGCGTTATCACTTCAGGATCATGTTTTTAAATCACCAGATAGTGAACAAACAAGATCACGCCACTCACCGGAAGTACATACAAACTAAACATGTCTAATCATGGACTGCAAATGAGGCGATAAGATGAACCTCATGCAAGCCAACAATTAATATTTTATATATTTGAACACCGTTTTTAGATTTAGCTCAGTCATAAAGTCTCTACAGGTAAATGGACGTCTTTAGACGGGTGGGGGGGGGCTTTAAAGATGTGCAATCCTTAATGGCAGTGCTTTTAAGATTTCGAGAGTAGAGGAAGCACTCTCTAAGCTTGGTACTGTTTGGCTCGGATCCTGAGCTTCTCCTCGCACATTAGCTTCAGACTGATGAGTCACAGGCATCACGACCGATTGGAGCGAGGCAGCGTTAAGTATTCCCGCCCACCCGCAGCGCCGAACGGTGAAAGGTGCCTCTTTCTCACAACGCCGCGAGAATAAGAAGCAGAGCGCTTCTCGGCACTTCAGCACAATGACGTCTCGCTGATGAAAACACCAAGGTCATCTTCAGAACAGAGGGAATGCAGCAGACGACTCTTTACATGTCCGGACAACCGCGACACGTCATACACACATCTCATCGACTGATAAGTTGAGTTAGTGGTTTGTTTGGGGGTTTTTTCTTTTGTTATCAGCCACAATAAGGGCTTTGTTAAAAATACACACAATCATAAACATAAAAAGCCAAAAATCCTAACAGAGACAGAGAACGGTAATCAGGTCGGTAAATAAATTAAATTAATGCACAGTTTTAGGCACTGACTAAAAATAAATAAAAAAATAAAAAAGTAATTTTTGTACTGATGTTCTTAACGTTTCAGCCACTCGGCCACACATAAAATATATTCGATGACCAGAGACCCTATAATTACGGAGAAAAAGATTTCACAGTTGGCGCAATGTTCAATTTTTTATTTTATTAACTAGCATGAACATAAAGGAACAAACTAGATCATTAAGAACATGCACGAGTTAACCACACCGCACCATTAAGGAACGCCGCTTCATTCAAGTCGTCCGATTGGTCGAAGGAATAGTTCGAGTCACTCTTTTAGATCTGCTGATACTCTGCCTCATCGGCTCATTTGCATATAAATGAGAATCTTTATGTATAATTGCAATCTTCATGTTGAGTGCTGCGCGGTCACTGAAATCACAGCACTAGGTCACATGTGTTCGAGTCGCTTTGTCTCTTCGCAGTACGATTAACGGACTAGAAGACATGAGTGGCCTCTTACCCTGTTAAAGTCGAGATTTTTCTCCACCCACTCGGTGGCGACTTCGAACTCGTCATACATCTCCATGATGTAAAGAGTGTCCAGGGCATCCACGATGGTCGCGCCCCGCAGGCTTCCTGCGAACCAAGGAAACGGTCATAGTGAGAAACCTGCAAGCTGTATGAAATCCGGTTTAACCGGTGCAGCAATGTGATAACGACACAGACCCAAAAGCTGTAAGATACTGAGCCTCGTTTCAGTGGATATTCTGTTTAGAGGCCAAAGCTAACACAAAACTCTGGAGAAAAATAAATAAATAAATGGGCTGTAGAGAATGTACTACCTTACCTGAACGTGATGGAAAAGTAAACCTCTGTACACACAAATATTGCTTGAGTAGCAGCATCATTCAAGATGTCCATTATTTTCATAATAATAATAATAATAATAATAATAATGATGATGATGATAATATTCATACATTCATTTTCTGAACCGCTTAATCCTAATTAAGGTCGCGGGGAGGGTGGCGCCCAACTCAGCTAACTCTGAGCAGGGGCAGAGTACACCCTGGACAGCTGGCCAGGCCATCGCAGGGCAGAAACACGCTGACGACTATGCAGCTACTCTTGACGAAAATCAGCAATGGTTCTTTTGCATGCCTCTCACCACAGACAGGGAGCGACATGGCCGGCATTTCATTACCCAGTTAGCTGCACTGGGGGGACAGCAGTGACATCGTGACAGACATAGTGGGGCTTGAACCCCTGACCTTGGGATCAGTAATCCAGCACTCTACCACAGGGCCACCACTGCCCCTAATAATAATAATAATAATAATAATAATAAGTTCCTACACTGTGTCTATTAGTGTAGTCGTGTTAACAGCACCCCCCCCCCCTCCCCCCTCTTCATGATTAAGACTAGTGTTATAATTAGAATTAAATTACATCGCTAGAAACAAACCCCAGAAGAAACAAGCTTCAATTTCTAGTTAGCCTTCTGGCTTGATCATAATAGCAGAGCTCCTGAGCGGAGCCCCTTCAGCATGGAACACGACTTCGATGGTTGTCCTGTGTCCATGATTGGCTGTGACTTGCATGACAATAGGCATCAATATATGGGGGGAGGGGGGTGTTGAAACCCCCCCCATAAAACGAGGTCCATACACCGCGCGCTCAGACTCACACAAAATAAAAAAATAAATGACCGCACACAATCTAACTCAGGCAGGACAACAACGTTTGCCGAGCAAAACAACATCAAGCTTCCAAACAAGAACTGGAACGCAGAACATGAACTTGTTAAACGCATCATTAACCTACACGACAGGTGATACAAATGAATATGGAAATCAGCAAGGGAGCGGCGATGAAAAGAAAAACTCAGTGTTGACCTTTTCTGCTTTTGCTCCAGACTGTAGACAGAAATGCAGGGAAGATTTATTTATTTGTGTATGTATGTATGTATATATGTGTTTATTTATTTCCTTCATATCTGAAGTTAAACCCTTACAGGAGCCGCTTCACTCATAACACCAGCCTCAGACGTCTCACAAACGGAAGCTCCACCTTTAGGCAGTGCCTGAATCTTTGTATAACTAATTGTGAAGAAACAGAGAAAATACACTGAATGGATCATTAAAAAGTTCTCTCAGGTTTTGAGGGGAGGCAGAATGAGGACCCGGTCCATTAGGCATTTGCTGGTTCGAGAGTAGCATTTCACTGCTAACGTGTCATATTGAGTAAACAATTATTATCAAGGTCAAATATAACTAAACTCCATATCGTCTACAAATAATCATTTAGGGATCGGTTTTGTTTTATTTGTTTTTGGAAGGTGCACACCTTTAAAAGAAAGCACCGCTCGAACAGGAAAAACAGGGCGTGCGGAATGTTGAGACGAGTTGTGAGTGTTGTTGTGAAAGAGGAAATGGAAGAACAGTACTGCAGAGTTTGAGGTAGTGAGGCGGCTAAAATTATACACACTGAAAGCAATCCACCACCCAAGTGGACTTCCTGCTCCACCCCCCCCTCCCCCAACCCTAAATATTATCGTTTCTCCCTCAAAATAAAACACATGTAGCTTTGTGGGTAATAACCCGTACATATGCTAAATATTTCACAGAAAGACAGGATTCATCCATCCATTCACACATCCCCTATACACGTGTGCCTCCACTTATAAATCCACCTTTTCATCCATCCTTCCATTTATCATTAAATACTTTTCCATCTACCCATTCATCCACCTGTCCATCATCAATCTGTGTATCCAAAGATCCATATCAATGAAGCCTCCATCCATTCGCCGATGCTCTTGAAGGCCCTTTACCGAATCCTACCACAGATTCAGATCCAATTCAAAGAGCAACCGCAGTAATGTACTAGAAAAAAAATGCCACACTAGCCAAAAACTGGCCCAGGATCCCTTGAGCAGCCGTCATTTTCTAAGCGTATAATGATCCACCATTCAATCTACCTACCCCCGAATTCATCTACCCATCTGTCAGAACGATCAACTCCATTCCATCACATGTCCCACCCAACCTCCTGATTCCAGGAGCAGAACCTCAACAATCCACACCGGCAGCACAACTCCGCTGCTCACAGAGGTGTCAAACATCCAGCTGTAAAATCTAATGGAGCAAACGGAGGTACAGCTGTTCGAAAACGTGTGGCGGTGAGGAAAAACACACATTCAACAGATGGTTCTAGAGAACACAATTATAAGCTACATTAAAACAGAATTAGCAGAACTATTCATCTGTGCTGATTACGTCCCTGACAGGTGGGCCTCGGATCTTCTGGGCGTTAATTATCAAACGTCTGACGCACTGCCAACGATCAGCTGACCGTCAGGTCTGTTTTTGCCCGAGTCAGCACACCATAAAGAAACTGCTGCTGTGCTGGATATTTTGTTTTGCTTATGACTCCATACTAAGGGTTACTAAAGATCACTGTGAACATTTGTTTGCACCGCCTTTAATCGGGTCGCTTCCTGTTTTTCAGTTTGGGTGAGTAAGGGGTAAGAAGGTCACCATTCCTGCCACTCACTAGCCATCCAATAATAGATCTCATGTTTGGACATCATTTCATTCCCAAATGCCTGAAAATTATTGTCACCTGCTTCCTTTTACGTTAATACTTGCATTTCTCATTTTTATACAAGTGAGCAATTGAGGGTTAAGGGTTTGGGTCCATGGCCCATCAGTGGCAGCTTGGTGGTACTGGAGCTTGAACCGCCGGCCTTTAGATCAGTAAACCAGAGCCTTAACCACTGGGCCACCACTGCCCTGTACAAACCGAACTCAAGAGCAAGATCAATCCGGAGAAGCCAAAAGCCATATTGTGGTCGAATTATCTCAAAAAAGAGATTTGTTAAAAGAAAAGCCTGCATTTCTCAGTGTGGAGGATGTAGAAAATCCGGTTTCAAGTTTTCAGTTTCTCAGAGTCCCCTCAATATTGCACATAAACAAATATTTAAAAAATAAAACTATACAATAAAGAAATAAAATATAAACTAAAAGAAGTTAATTACTGATAAATAGACAGAAGAGACTATTATTATTATTATTATTATTATTATTATTATTATTTTTACTATTATCAATATTATTATTATTATTATTTGCTCTAACATGGCGCTTTCCTACCTTATTCATTAGGCTGGCTGTAGCCTATTGGTCAGAGAAGCGGCTTTGGGACCGAAAGGTCACTGGTTCGATTCCCAAACCAGCAAGAAAAATGTGTGGCGGCGGTGGAGTGAGCTGCACCTTCCTTTCCTCCACCTTCATGGCTGAAGTGCCCTTGAGCAAGGTACCGAACCCCCAACTGCAATGTGTGACAGCACACTCAGAGTGAGTGTGTATACTCACTGTTTTCGTGTGTGTGTGTGTGTGTGTGTGTGTGTGTGTGCTCATTGGGGATGGGTTAAACGCAGAGGCAGTAATTTCCCTTGCGGGATTAATACACTATAGCAAGAATTTAATGAAATAAATTTAAAAAATGCTTTGAAACAAACAAACAAAAAAAATGCATGCCACATTTAGGTTTTCCAAAAGTTCTGATGAGAAACCGAGATTTTTTTTTATTTGCCCTACCCCTTATTTACAAGTTACATTCCCATAATTTAACTAAAGTAATTTCCCTAGACGAAATGCCATTTGTATTTTGGAGTATCGTGCATCACACCATACTGAACTGAAGCCAAGGCCATGCAAATATCACATGTCTGGCAGAGCACATTTTTTATGAGCAACATGCCTTCCAGCAGCTTGACTGCGGATCCTTCAGCACTCAGGGCACGAAGGTCAACATAAGAGCAAAAGCTAAAAGCGTGGCTTCTATATGTAACGCATCCTGAGACATTCATCAGCTATACTGTAGTTAAGTCATGTTTTCTATAATGCCGTTAATCAAAGTCTCCTGTACTACAGGAACAGAATCCCCTTTTGTTCAGTTAAGTTTACTGTTAACTTTGTTAACTTTCTGTATCGTATATAAAATACAAAAGGAATTAACCACAACACAGGACATGCAAACTCATGAGAGTCAAAGAGATCATATACAAATCAGATGAACGAGACAAGCAGGTATCAGTTGGCCAACAGAGAGTTTGGCTGGAACATGGCAGGTTTAACAGTTTCCTTTCCTCTCTCATCTGTTCAGTGGAAATAAAACCTCTCATGTAACTTCTTTCAGCTTTTTTCCACACACTGAGGATTTTAAGTAAAAACTATAATATCATATTTCCTACACATTTATATTTGGGATCAATATTTATATTTTTAAGCAGCTGCATTTTATGTTGGAAAACAAAAAGCCTTCTGGAGTCCAAACCACTCACATGGGTCAATTTGTCAAAAATTTTATTTTGTACTCATCTGAAAGATCGTAGAAAAAGCTTTCAAATGAAGCATAACCTTTTTTTTTTTTTTTTTTTTTTTTTTTTTAATAAATAGGACAAATTTGATGGAGACACTGACAAATTAAATTTGAATGACAAGTTTTAAAGAAAAAAGATTAAAATGGAGAAAAAAAAGTATTTTATATTGTATATTTTTAACTTTTTCTTTATTAATATTGTACATTTTATATTCGACTTTTAACTACTGGTAGTCCTTCAAATATTTACTGTAACTGATCTCTTTTTTTCTTTATTCTTCTTCCAATACACACAGTTGTAACAAGCATTTCACTACATACTGTCCTGTGTATGATTTTACGTGACAAATACATTTTACATTTGAAATTTATTTAAAGTTTCCAAAATAAACTTTTTAGCATCATATGTTTATGTAAAAGCTATCAATATAAAATCTCGACATGTTCCTTCAGATGAAAGCAAGCGTCCGTGTTTGTTGAGTTTGTTGCATTTTTGGAATTGTTTTGTTTGTTTGTTTGTCTGTTTGTTTATTTATTTGTTTGTTTGTTTATTTATTTAAGAGAATCTGTCATGCATTATATCATAAAATGCAGGTTTTAACACATTTCCATTCGGATTTCAAATAACAAATCATCCACAATGGAAAACTAAGAAAGAAGCGGTAGCTTCAACGAGATTTGCGATGAAGTTCAAGCTGTTTTAATTAGCGTAGATTATAATCGGGGCGGCGCGGTGATGTAGTGGTTAGCACGTCCATCTGACAGCAGGAAGGTTTTGGGTTCGAGTCCTGGGCTGGAGCCCGGTGGGGGCTCAGATAGACTCCAGCCTCCCTGAGACCCTAATAAGTAAGTGAGATTAAATTGGATTCTATACTCAACCACATTACAACCTGAATAAAACAAATAAAACCGACTAAATTCCTGAAAACAAAAGCCTTGTTTACAAAATGTTTGTACGACTGGATATCAGTTTAAAATCCACGGAATTGTTTTGTTTTACTGAATGTTTTGTATAAATAGAAATTCTGCAACTGGTGTGAAAAGCTCTGTATACGTGAAAACACAGAAGTGCAGGTGTGTCCGATTGTTTTTGTACTGAATTAATATATTTCTCGAGCTTGAGACAATTTCTGCGCTTTAAATAGTAAGAGGAATCCAAGCGCATGCATGAGGCGAACAGTTTGGTAATTTAAGGATGTTCTAGTGATTATTAATAGGAACTTTGGAGATATTTTAGGTACATGATTTTTTTTAGGACTTTATCTGCGACACTATAAAATGCACTATGCAGAAGAGAACAAACTTGAGAACTACCCTTGAGTTAGTTAATCGAAATTAATTACCTGCTTTTTTCGGTGCCTTCACACAATTCGGTTGCTTTTTTGAGGGGGACAGTCTTTCCAAAAGCATTCCACAGTACAGCTTCAGCAAGTTAAAGTTCACAAAGAGTGTAGCGTACCGACCTGTACCGCCAGATCCGCCTGGTCATAAAGGCACAATATCCAAATCCAAAGCCCAGTTAATCTGTCTCATGGGTAACTAACTAAATAAATAAATAAATAAAAAAAATACGTAAAGAAATAAAATCAGATTTGTGCTGTTACTAGCGTATTTGTGACCCATCATAGCAAAGTGGGTAGTACGATTTTTTTTAGTTACTGGTACCATTTCGTAGCTGATATCCTAACCTTCAAAATGAGACCAAATTTTCTAACGTATGTTGCTAATTTCGGAATAACCAACCAAAACCTGCCAAATTTTCAGCATTTTAATTATGCAACTTTGTAGAAAATTGCATTTAAAGTTCAATAAGGTGTTTAATAATTTCCAACCTAATTAATACCCACTTAGCTGTGATGGAACACAATTGATTAGCGAGTAGCTGCTCGAACTTGGTGCTGTTTCGGTTACGTCAGGACGGGTCTGGATGTGAATGGAAATACAGGTTAGTGAGTTTTGTAAGTATTGGTAAACAAAGTCAAAATGTCATTTAGCTTCATAGTCAGCAAACCGGCAGGAGGTCGGGCAATGTGTGAAGAGCAACATGCAACATGCATGTAGAGCAGGAGACGTCAGGCCGACGCCTGCAGCACTGGCTACGTGTAATGTGGAACAGGTGTGCGTGATCAGGAGTCGCGTGAGCGTGATGCATGCACATTCTAGTCCATGGCCAGAACTCTTGTCAGCTGCAGAGCATTCTGGGAACTGAGTCCAGAATGAACTGATGTCACAGGATCCTTCTCTTTCTTTTTTTCTCCATTTTATCACATATGGAACTCCAGGCAGTAGTTATTCTCTACAAACTGTTAAAAACAATGCTGGCAATTTGCTTTAGTAATACAGAAATTGCGATTTGCGAGTTTGTGAAATACATACTTTACTCAATACCAGGCCATATTTGCAGGATTTCTTCTATCACTGCATAACGACAGAGGAAAAACCTGCAGCTTACGTGCCTGTGAAAGTGAAAGTACAGTGCTGGGTCAAAAAGCAGCGCTGGGGTGGAGTCAGTGGTAATATGATCGGAAGACGGTTTAGTATTTTAAAGAGTCTGGGTGAGGCTGGGTCGCATCAGGTTTTCCACAATAATTTTATTTTGTAACACAAAATAAGATGAAAAAATAAATAAACAAATTAAGAATTAATAAGAAAATAAATATATAAATCAGTAATAAAGAAATAAAATAATGAAAATAATAATCATTAGATTCTCTGGTCAGCGATAATAAGGGTTCTTCAGTCTTCTATATCTGCTGGATTCAGATTCTAATGTCTGTATTAACAGTTCTTTAACCTTTAACCTTCGTCTGAACATGAATGGAACATTGAAGAACATGAACTGTTCTTCTGAACGTGGCTTCTCTTGCCTTGAAGTTTCAATCAAGCGTTTAGACCACGCGTTTAGCTGACGCATTTCCGCTCCCTTTTTCTTGTAACCGCAGCATGGCGGTCGGCGGATAAAAGGCCGGTAGCAGTTTCCTTTGTTTTTACACTCGATGTTCAGGTCTTTCATGATGACATGGCATTTGTAGATGGTAGCAAGTACCGGAATAGCGAGCGCAAAAAAGGCGACTGCTCACGTTACAGGAAAAGGAAGCGTAAATGACACCGTGCTGCTGTTACAGGAAAAGGCGACCCTATAACTGGTCCGGGTTACCGGGGACTGTTATTACCGATGGTGTTGCTATGTGACTGCAGACTCTACATTCGGCTGCATTGAGTTCCTACTTTTTTTTTATCCCACCGCGTGCGCATCACTTTGATTTATTTACACTTTTATTTTGAAGTGTTGTGAACGAAGTGGGTTGGGACGGGTTGTCTGCGTGAGCCCAACAGAAACGAGGCAGTCAGCCAGGCCCGGAAGAAAACTCCATAGTAACGCCGCTGTAACTTTCACTCATTGAGAAATGTTTCTCTGCTTGCATCAAACGTGGCCAATGTCCCGCCCCCGAGAGCCATATACCCCACCGTGATTGGTAGGTTCGTTCAGCTCCGCCCACAAAACTGTAAAGTGCCGGTGCATATCAAACTCGCGGGCCGCAGTAACATTAAACTTTCAAATTAAGGCGGGGGCCGCAAACTATTGGCCCGCGGGCCGCAATTGGCTCGCGAGTTTGAGACCCCTGATTTAGGGGCATGTTTTGTATTTAACCTTGGATTAGAGAACTGGTCATGTGCAAGGGGTTGCACAGAATAAATAAAATTATTCTGGACATACTGTGTTCAAAAGAATGGACCACATGGGGCCACCATGATCTTACCCTTTGACCCATGACTTCCAAAATCTTAAAACTGAGTCAAGATGTACAGTCGCAAGAAACTCCTTCAAAGCATTTCTTGAGGTATAGCGTTCAAAGGGTTAACACCCCACAACCCCCCCCCTCCACCCCACCCCACAAAAGTCTCAGGCCCTGTAGCTGGCATGAAGGCATAACACAGCACTAAAAATGCTTTCTGAACGATAGTATGAGCCCCTCCTTCGAAAGCCACCCACAGATCCAGAAAAAAAAGTGTAAAGTTGCTTCAGGAAAATAAGATTCGTGAACAGCTTCACTGACCAAATAATTTGCCTACCACACTATCAGATCAGTCTGAATCCCAGACGGTGCCCATCTCAGCCAGGCATGACAGATGGCAGCTCATTTTAACTTTCCGAGAGACAGACATCATACAGACAATCTTCTGGAAGCTAATGTATCACCATAGCACTTCAGAAATATCTACAGAAATCTAAACGTGCACCGCCAGTCATATCAGCTCGATGGTCCTACATCGAGCGTTTATTTCAGGCTGACGTATTCTTGGTGGACTTGAGGAGAAATATTTCGAGCTGTATTGTGCAATGAGCTGCTTAATAGCACCTTCTCCACTGACAGGTCCACCATGAAGTGTATGAAGGTACCGACAGATTTTTTTAAAATATACGGCAAATACATTTGTTGTAGGCATCAGTGTAGAACGGTTATGATTAGATTAGCACCGAGACGTCTACCAAATCTGTGCTGGGCTTCAAGTCTTGAAAGGACATACTAATAAAATCAGTCTAGCAGCAAACAGTATTTTATTATTTTGTTGCATGGGGTCACTGAGCAAGGCTTGGAACAGGAACAGGTCAGAAAAGGTTCAAAACTCCCATTTCCTGTTTCCTTGGCATCCTCTTTACAGCAGTTTGGAGTTTCCTCCAAACATGATTAGGCCAGCAATTTTATCCGCGATCTTCTTCCTGAACTGCCAGAAAGTGCTGTTAAGCATTCCGCTCGAAGTGAGCAGGTTGGAGACGTGGGATCTGAAAGCTGCGCTGAGAGAGAGAGAGAGAGAGAGAGGACACTCGGCTCATTTATCCATCCCGCAGTAACGGTTGCTTGTTTTCGTATTCCGTACTGAACTAAAAATTCCCACCAGGAGTTAGAAAGGTTCCTCTAACGATATTCTTCACTCACACTCGTACACTAACAAATATCAATCAAGCCTAAAGACCAGAGCAGACGTACGGACATTTAGTGATTCCCAAAAACAACCAAAACGTGTTGGAAATGTTCTATCCTGCACCAAAGCTTCCAGTCACGCAGCCGAGCCTCTGCAGAACTCTTTTTTATACTTCGAAGTTAAATGGTGCGATTAGGATTCTGTCCGAGGACAGAAGTTTTATTCTAATTGTGGATGATTTTGGTTTGGAATGGGCTTTTGATTAAATGAAGCTGTCCCGAGTTTCACGAAAATAAAACTCAACAAACTTACATTTCTGATTAAAATGCGATTTTACCTTGACAGTGGAAATTGCTTATATAATTATAGTAAATCTTCACCAATCATCCGAAGCTGAACAAACAAGCTCCACATCAGTGAGTCTCCTTTCACATAAAATTCCAAAAAAACTCTGGAGGTTTGACAGGAAACAAGTGTTTTGCAAAATTTACTGCATTTCCATTAACATAACACTTGTGCAACTGCTCTTAAAAATTATTTACAAGTTTAATAAACGGGGCCCCATAATTGCGCAAAACTGTCTGGATCTGGATTTTGATGTCACCAAGAGGTCAAGAAATTCTAATGAATTCGCTAAAAAAAATGAATAAATAAAAACACCACCATTAATTTTCATTACAGGCAGCTAGATGAAAGGCAGAAAAATAAGCTAGCGCAGCGTTTGTTAGGATTCGCTCGCAAAGGCTCACTTCAAACGGTTCTTCTCCCAGCAGCCTGAAGACCTCAAACTGAATCGCAAATGCCCTTTGAATAAATAAGTATCGCATTAAGTGCTTTTAGGTTAATAACCAAATATCTCCATAAACACAGTTCATGTGTTTACCCCCCGCCAAGCCTGAGACGTCCACTTGCTCGTTACTCCCCCGCCAGCGTACTAGTGTTGGCTTCATTACTGTAAGCACATGCCTCAGAACCTGCCAGCAGTTCATCAGCACCATCACCCAATGAGTCAACACGAGTTTGCAGCTCATGTCCTTTTCTTCCTTCGAAGACCTAATAAATTTTTAACAGTGGGAACTTGAAACCTTGGAAAACAGTTCCGTCCAACTTTTCACACACAGTCCTGGAGAGTAAAGAAAAATATCCATCCTCAACTGAACAGAAAATATCTGTATATTGATATATATGTAGGATTTTCGTGGACTGCCTTTAACCTTGGTTTCACCACATGATCATCGTGGTATTGTTTACACAAACAAACAATAGGACAACATTTATTTCCATCCAGAGTTGGGTTGTTCTTTTTCCACTGACATCTTGATATAATCATGAAAAGATCAAATCCGTATCACTCCATGAAGTCTTCTCCAGGACATCCCAAAGACTGTCACCAGAGTTAAAGTGAGGACTCTGTGGTCCTTGTTCATTGAGCCACTCGTTCACTATTTCCTCCTCGATTTTATATGCGTGCCATCAGCAGAGGAAACAGTCCATTGTTGGGATCACATGGTCATTCGGTACATTCATCTGCCTTCATTTGATTGCTACATAATGTTGCTGAGCCTCGACCGGACCAATTCAAGCAGCATGTTTACACACTGTAATCGAGGCTAAATACAATCCAATAAAATATTAGACTGCACCTCTTTTTGTTGTCCAGGCAATGTATATGGGATGTGGTTAGTGATTCTGGTGCTGTACTTTCATCAGCCCATAAGAAAGTATCAGTTGTCTATGGTGATGACTTCAGACATGCAAGTTGAGATTCAATAGTGTTTAACAGAATTTCGATTTCAAATTTAGACAAATCTCAATAATAATAAAGTTTAGATTTCACTGTTAGGTCCTAAAAACTAAACAGCAGGTTCTTATTTTCTTGTTGCACCTTTAACAACTACATTCGACCCTTTATCAATGAGAAATCTAGCATAGGTGTAGTGTAGGCAGTTAATTGCTTCATCTTATGTTGGTCAGGATCAGCCCTGTCCAGCTCTGAGCTGGTGCAACAGCAGACAGCAGGTCCAAAGTAGGGAGACGGGGTAATACATGGTAGGGATTTGATGGCCTTGATGTCCAAAATGGAAAGAATGATTACGCTCTGGTGGACACCCCCTGCTACAGAACCCCCGAGCACCACCATCCTAGACCTCCAGGAGCATGATCATCTTGATTCATCCCTTGACTCAAGTGTCTCAAGTGCGTGTGGTAGAGCTGGCATGCCTCGGTCACCACCCTAAATCAAATTTCTGCACAAACTGTCCCTTGACAGGATCAGCTACAAACACACACTTGTTCTTAATTCCAATCCAATTCTCGGTGCACTGCACCGCGAGTCCCGGAGGAACGCCCAAATGAACGATCGAGAAAGCCGAGAGAGCCTTTATTACACTTTTTCATTAACTGCACAGAGTGATGCAGCGGTAGACCTTCTTATTCCCTTTACTGCCACTGTTTGGCCACGTCATGACTTTAATGGGTCGTATAGAACAGACGTATTGATAATCGCTGACAGTTATTGAGGATATATAATAAAGGATATACACTCCACAATACTCACGTGCTGGTCTGCTGTATTCCAGACCTGCCTTCAAACATTTCTAAATTTGTCTATATCTGACGGAGTGCAAGTTCACATCTTAGCAAATGTAATCCCGCAATTCTGTTCTTCAGATAAGAATCCTGTGAAAGTTTGGGATGGGAAAATTCAAGACTTGTGTTGGCATGGAAAAGCCATAAACATGCACTAGTACCAATCTCATATGTCAGCTAAATGCCTGTCCGTAAATGTCTCTTGAGGAACGTTTTCTTGAGTTTTCTGATATTTGAAAGATATATATTTGCCTTTACACTGCCATGTTTTTAAGTTCATCATTATTCAACTTGACCAGCAGTGTATGTAACATGCTCATTAATGCTATTTAATTATAGTTCAGTCACGTGATTTATGGTGTAAACTGCATTATGTAAACCTTCACGATAGATTTGTAATCAACTATAATACAGTAGACATTAATCATTCTATTATCGTTTCATTGAGGTTCCTTTCCTTGCAAATCGGACTGAATACACTGATTAAATACTCTTATTATTAACGGAGAACCAAAGATATGTTTCCAATTTTTATATTCTCCCATTTGTCCCAGGAAATCGTAATGGGGGAGGAAAAACGTATCTTTGCTATGGTGGAATAAATCATCAGTTTTGCCCTTTAGTTCAGCTTTTCTCCTGTTGGTATATTATTTGTGTGTGTGTGTGTGTGTGTGTGTGTGTGTGTGTGTGTGTTTGTGTGTGTGTTTAACAGTAAATCTTAAGGAAAAGATGAACAAGGATATTCAAATTCACAGCACAAATCTTGATTAATTAACCATAAATTCTTATTTCAGGCTACAGACTTGCTGTGGATGTGAGTGTGAATAGTTGAGCGTGTCGTCCTGCGTTCAGGGTGCACCCCTCCCTACGCCCAGTGTCGGCTGAGATAGGCTCCATCCTCCCCGCGACCCTAAGAGTGCGATTAAGCGGTTCAGCAAATGAGTGGGTGACAGTAGTTGGAGTTTAAAGCAAACGTTTTGGGAATTGCTGCATCGGCACGACCTGCAGTCGTCTCCGGAGCCTTGGGCTCAGCTGGATCTTTCTTCCACTTCAGTAACATCCTGAATAATGTGTTCTGTGCGTGAAGCATCAGTGTGCTGAAACAAAGAAGACCACCCTCAATGCTGAAGGTCTGTACATGCTGACTGTGTGTGTGTGTGTGTGTGTGTGTGTGTTATATGGCTATAAACTTCAGAGCGCTTAAGTCAGGGGCAAATGAACCCTGCCGCCTGCCTCAACTCACAAAGAGCAAAAAAGAAAACAGGCGCAAGCAGCATTCATCACATCATGGTTTATTCAAACACAAGGTCCTACTAAGCAAACAACACCATGAATTAATAATATAAGTCTGACCTTCCTTTATTTATAGCAGACTCAGGTAGGTTACCCTCAGTTCAATAGTTACTGTGGATGAGCCTGCTTGGCATACCATTCATACAAATCTGCTGACACAGTTAACGTATTAAACCAATCCCACTACGCCCTGTGAAGTGCGTGCGTGTGTGTGCATGTGTGTGTGTGTGTGTGTGTGCACGCACAGCTGACACAAATGAATGCTATTGTCAGTCCACATTACTGGCCCCACTCCCAGGCTAAATGAAGGAGGTTAATCAAATTGGAACTGTAAATCCCTGGCCTGCCTTTTGGCAGAGCTCTGATTGGCTGCAGGCAAGTGATGAAAAAGCCCTGGAGCTTTTATCACACGCAGGGAACGCTCGGGGAGCCTGATGGCTGTTTTATAAACTCCATTTCCTATCATCACCTCAAAATGACCTCTGGCATTCTGACGAGTGTAAAGAGACAGCGGCTCGTGGGTGTTCATGAAGGAACACATGAGGGTCTGTAGGAAAGGGCGTGAAGTGGTTCAAGAACTTTACATCAGAAATCTTGGAGAAAGTTTTAAATCCGGATTTTAATTATAAGTTTTTAATCAAGACTCAATTTCCTGTGCTGTAACAAACCTATGAGGTATCTTCAAATCATTCATTTATTTTCCGAACCACTTGAGCCTACTGGGAATGCGGGCGAAGGGTGGGGTACACCCTAAACACCTCGCCAGTTCATCAAAGAGCCAACACACACACACAAAACCATTTAGACTACCCCTAGGGGAAATCTGAAACAGCCAATCGACCTAACGTGCATGCCTTTGGACTGTGAGAAGAAACCGGAGTACCAAGAGGTAACCCACGTAAGCATTGGGAGAACATGCAAACTCCACATAGAAACACCCTCACAGCGCCAGGGCCTTCTTGCTGTGAGGCGGACATGCTAACCACTACACCGCCACGCTGCCTTGTTATTAGCGTGAAAGATAAGATCGTAGAAGCTGCTCCTTTTGATTAAAGTTGAAAGATAACGACATGAGAAAGACAGACAGGCTAAAGTAGTAAAGCGCTGCCGCATTACTATTGAAATAGATATGAAACTTACCAATAAGATCATTATCAGGCTGGCAGTCAAAAAGCATTGTGGGTAAAATATTAAAACGTGAATTTAAGTGAAAATAGACGTGCAGGTCCATAAAAGAAATTCATGCCAAACTTATACTGGACACCAGTGAAGATTAATATACAAGTCACTGCCGTGTATTTTATTTTGTATTTTGAAAGTCCTGTCCAGCAAATATGAGTAAAACGCAATATTTCAAGCTTCCTGGAAACATGAATTGTGCGGCAGCCAGGACGACACACTTGAAAAATTTTGCGAATATCAAATAAATGCTCCAGGCAGCATTTTCTGCTAAAGATTACCCAAGTGAGTAGAGAACTATTTCTCTGGCAACACACAGGACATCTCAGGGCAGCAAACTTTTGCAAAGTTTGAAACATTTGGGACGGTGTGAAATCAATAATAATAAAAAAAAAAAAAAAAAAGTAGCATACAAAAAAGGTCTGTCAGCATTTGAAAATTCCTGCAGGGTTGTCTTATGGCTGTTCTGGAACACAAAAACTCAAAAGACACCGGTGAAATATGGACCTGCGGCTTTTCCTGCTGCTCGGAGAGGAAAAACTAAAAACCACTGAAGGAAAGTGAATTGCAGCCACATGACAAGAGAGAAACAACACACACGTGTACTCACCAAACAGATTACTGGAGTGGCCTTGCTTGGAGACAGGCCGCAGTTCATTGGCGCCCCAGGCATAGCGCTTGTAATTATCCCAAGCAAACTGCATCATCTGAGGAAAGAAAAGCCGGTAAGGGTTTAGAAGAAATCTCTTTTGAATCAAAGCCAAAAAGCATTTTGTTTGTGAAATAAACCATAACAAGGCACCTTATAGCAAGCTACACTTTTCAAAACGACCGCCTTTCTTCTTATTTCAATTATGTTTTCAAGCCTTTGACCAGAAACTTATATTTAACGATGATTAAATACCGCTCTTGGAATTTTCCTCTTTCCTCAACCCGGCGTCTCGGGTTTTTAATCCTGCGAAGCTTTGACAGAACCACAGAGGAGCAGAACTACAGAAAGATGACCACGAGGGAGTCTTTAGCTCAAGGCAACAAAGACGGACTCCAGATGTTCAGATACGCAATGTACTACACAGATTAAAAGGAGACACAGCTGAGCAGCCGCAAGGAAAACATCAGTGACTTCATCCAAGGCCCTAAACAGAAGCAGGTAGAGGTAGGGGATCGATATTCAAACAACAAAAAGGCAAACACCTACAACAATGACCACAAAAGCAACAGTTAAAACATCACAAAAGTTTCGCCGGTCCCCCTCCTCCAGTCCAAAGACATGCACATTAAGCTAACTGGCTGTTCCAAATTGCCCAAGGAGTGTGTGCACAAATGGTTCTATCTGTAGGCCCTGCAATGATCTGGCGAGCTGTTCTGGACATACCCCGCCTTCGCCCGGTGTCAGCTGAGATGATCCACAGCCTCCCCATGACCCTTGGAGGATTCAGTGCTTTGGCACATGAGTAATTGTACACCAGATAAAACCGTGAAAAACAGTCTTAACCTCAGTTTAATAAAAACTAGAACTGCTGCCGGCTAGTTAGCATCACCTCCAAAATTTAATCAGTTCATTGTTGGGTCGACGTAGACATTCGTGCAAATTTGAAAGAAAATGCCTTAAAGCTCTCTCAAGATATTAGGTTCACAAGAATAGCCCACACGGGGCCGCACCGACCTCGACCTACGATCTCCGAAAAAACAGACAGACAACCAGAACTCAGCGCCTTCAGCCCTGGCTATCGCTGGCAAGAGTGCCTAAAAAAAAAATGAAACGGATTCTTTCCCCCAAACATCATAACTTCTTTTTCTTTACGATCACCCTGTAGTTTATCTAGAGATCGACAAGCAGAGCTGTAGAGTCAAGCTCTTCACAAATCTCTTCGTAATGCTCTCCTGCTGCTTCTCTCCACAGGAACTCATTTACAACACCGCACGTGATTCAAACACCAGCCGACTGGCTCCACTAAAATTAGATCAGTTTATCGACTGGTAGCTTAATTCAGACTGCAGCTTAATCAAAGAGCCGCCTCTACTTTCCTGCATGCCTTGCTCAGCTCCAACCTGAGAAAATAGAGAATTAACATTAGGGTAGAGAATGGGGTCCAAAATCGAGTTTCCCTGAGCCTCCGGTCTCACTCGGACAGTGGATAAACTGTAGAGAACCCTATTGATTCGCGGTCAGGCCTGGAAGCATGTTGGAAATAAAAAACAGCTCATAGTTCCTGAATGATTTTACACCATTCATGTAAATCCACAGAATCAGGTAAATCTGTATTCTTGACACAAAGCTGTCCAGGGGCTCAAAACAAAACCTCGGACGTTGAAACAAACTAAGATTTTGACAGATATGGCAGTGAAGCAAACCTGAAGCAAATTTTCTCTGGGTAATATTTAAAGAGAGGTCCATAGAATTCTAATACCTGACTATTCTAAGATGACAAATACCTAGTATTCTCATTGTTGCATGCCTGCGCCACTTCTGCAGAGTAACCCTCATCTTTCAGACAGCGGCAGACACAGATGATGTCCAACAGTGACAAAGTTATGGCCCAAAAGTAATTACCGAGGTGGTGGTGCCCTCATGGGTTCTGGAAGAAGCTGTGAGACAATTTGCTGCCACACAAACACGAGCCCGAGCGAGCCAAGAATCCTCCGGGACTGACTGGAACTAACTTCCGACAAGTTTGGAATGAAGGACCGTCAGCACGGTTTAACGCCGTTACAAAAGCTGACTAAAACTATTGACGACGTGAGAGCGCAGACTTAATCTCTCTACTGTTCTCTTCGTGTTTTTCTCAGTATGACTCTGACAGCCAGCTGTGCAGAACGAATAAGAGATCATACGGTCTCTGCAGGGATAAGAGGATCCGGAGCACCTGCTTGCTCCCGCGGAGCCAGTTCTAAGTACTCAGACGGCAGGATTCTCTAAAGCAATTTCCAAGCCTGCAGAGCTAATTTACAGAATTGTGTAAGCTTGCTGTAACAAACCTCAAGTTTTCTGTGATAACTATTCAAGTTTGATTTAAGTGATCAATTCGTTCATCCCTGGTGGTTAATACTGGACACAAATGTCTGGGAATCACATCATAGCTCACAGAGACAAAATATTCTCAGTGACTAAATGTTCTACCTCTTCCAGTTTCTACTGTTAAGGCCAGCCGGCTCCGTGTGAAAAGGAAGACTTTGCGCAGAGACAGTGTTGTTTCAAACAGGTTTGCCAAACAGGATTGGACACAAGGGAAGACGGTAAATGGGCTTGTAGTCCCAGAAGAGATCTGAGAGAAATGCTTTGTAGACAGTTCAAGTAAGAGCGCAGTCATGGGAGAAGGCAGGACAGAAAATGAATTAATGAAAACAACAACAACAACCAAAACAAAAGTCTTTATGCAAGAAAACTAGGCTTTGTGGTTTTTCTTGACACACGGAGGGAAGCAGCGTTGCAGTTTGAACTGGGTGGGGAAGAAATACACAGCTCAGCTCAGAGAGGAAGCCAAAACCACAGAGCACGCCTTTATGACTGCTGTAATTCTCCGCATACAATTGACACAGGATGAATTAGTTTTGTCACAAAATTGTCAACGTCTATTCTCTGCCTGTGCTCCCGTATTAATACACTTATCGTACTGAGCTCTGCACACCCCAAATCAAGCCCTGCTTCCCTGTCACATGATCAATAACAACCAGCGAGGGTGAACATAAGCGTGTGCCTCCTCCTAGACGACAGCCAGCCACAGTTTCCCCCGAGCTGCTGCGTGTCCGTAGACAGGAGCAGTAAAACACCCACTACCGCCAATCATATCAAATGTGTCTGTGAGCTCATGCGTACAGGGGTGACGGTAGTCAGAAACCTGACACCCATTTTCAGTTGCATAAATATGATAGAAAAAGAGTGTTTGGATCAGGCTGTGCCAGGATGGCAGGAAGATGGATCTCCTTTCATACAGCTATCGAACATTTGGGTATCTGTCTTCATCAAGATGTGTAGAGCATCACTAAACACATTATGCAGATTGAGTTTACCATAAAAAATCTAATTACTTTCTCAAAGCTGTGGAGCTAGCTTATTTTCATAACAAAAGTGGTTAAACATGATGCTAATCGTACAGATCCTATGGAATACACATGCATAAACATTCCACCAAATTCCATGCTAGTTGCTAGCACTCAGGTGGTGCTTTCTGCTACATTTTTAGGTAATTTATGGTAGTGGCTCAAACTGAAATTTTACTCCATTGAGAAATTATTTGAGTTTATACCATGGCACTGTTGAATACTTGCATTTCATTGGTCCAAGTGTTGATTAGCTTTCTGTTTCAGCAACAATTGGGGGCAGCTGTAGCCTATTGGTCAGAGAAGCGGCTTTGGGACCGAAAGGTCACTGGTTCAATTCCCAAACCAGCAGGAAAAATGTTTGGAGGCGGGGGGGAGTGAGCTGAACCTTCCCTTCCTCCACCTTCATGGCAAGGCACCTAACCTCCAACTCAATGTGAATGCTTGTTCGTGTCTGTGTCAGCCCTGCACTCCCTCACTAAGTCAGATGGGATTTTCTCCAGCTTTCCTGGCAACCCTGATAGTTAAGCGGCTATAGGTGGACTTCAATACGGTCACGTGACCAGGCGTTGTCCCTGGTTACAACAGCACGTTCCCATACTGGAGACCACACAAACAGTTTACCACGCCAAAGGATGCAGGCTGACGCAAGAGCTTCCTAATTACTTTCATAGTCGTGCTGCACAGCAGAGATACCTTCAGAAATGAGCTTTGTGTGACCTACAAACATGCATCACAAACGAGTGCAGACTGAACAACAGGCAGCCTGAAATGTTCTTGAAAAAATATTACTACATAAAACAGCTGCACGTTATGTGCCGTTAGAAAAGAAGCACATGCTAACAGTTGGGATTTCACTCGGCATGGTCTCGACTCGATTTCGCCCAGCCAAACTAGATAACAACAAACACCTTCTCTCAGTCTGTGCTCTGATTGCAACAGTTTATACGGAGTGGCTTATTTAAAAATTAATGGCTTATTTACTAGTACAAAAAACCGCTGCACGTTGGTGGCAGAAAATAAGCACATGCTAAAAGTTGGGGCTTCACTCAGCATGCTCTCGACTCGTTGCTTCTACCTAGCCGAACAACACACACCTTCTCTCAGTCTGTGCTCTGCTTTCAATATAATTCTTTCTAACGAGTAGCTTTCTCATTATTACAAACAAAACAAGACACTAAATATTAGCTTCACGTGTGAACTCACCAGTTATAATAAAATGGTCACTGCAAACACGGATCTTTACATCCAAATCTGCTCTGAAGATGTTGCTGAACCATTTAGCTCGCCTTTTTTCTGGAGAGTTCTTTAGAATACTCGCCCTGGCTATTAATAATTGCCGAGACACAGAAAAAACGCTTGTCTCTTTCTCTCTCCACGCGGTTTGAACAACCGATTACAGCAAATTTACTCTAGGTTTTAGGTTCACAGCCTCCACGGGGCTACCAGTACGGCGCCGGCACAGTGTTTTCTCATTGGCTTCCGGGTGATGACGCGTCTTTTAGAACATCTATAGATAATGAAAGAATGGATGGTCCATGCAATAAAGAAAATTATTCAGCTATGGGGAAAAAAATACTGATAAATACTTGATGACACAGTAATTGTTTCTATTTAGAAATATTTATTAGTTATGGAAAATGGCTCTTTGTAAAACCCAGGCAGTTTTCTGTCATAGGAATAACTTCAAGACAGGATTTTATGCTTCCCTGTTTCTTACTTACGTGACACGTTGTAGTTTTGATCTCAAGTTCGAGAGAGATCGGTAAAGAAATATAAGGAACTACGAGAGTAACAAGGTTCCTAATCTCAACTAATCTCCAGAAGAAACGGAGTTATAAAAAAAACGTGTCGGTCTTTTGCTTTCTCATCTTCAGGCAATTTATACATCGAACCAATTTTCTCCACAGTGTAAGAATCTGTAATCCCCTCCTCCCATTCCTCAGCGAGTACAATCTGCTCATAGCGGGTAAGCACTCTACTTCCAATTTAAGAACACTCGACTGACTGAATGAATGTGTCTCATTCAACACCACTAATCTCAATGGTACTAAAGGACAAAGAAACAAACAAAAACACACCTATTTAACATCCTGGACACCTGAGTAATCTCCCACCTCCAGCCTTACAGGATCACAGATGACATGATATGAGGAAATCAAAAACAACACCCCACATCAGTCAAGCTGATCATGCCTGTAACTCCACGATGTCCCGAATGCCTCACATATTGCAGATTCCTCACCTCCCCGCGTGGAGATTGGGTGTAAAAAGGCGCACGGGCAGTCAGAAACTTGTCTAGGACTTCACGGAAGTAAAAGTACCCCGCAAAGCAAATGTGAACAGAAGTATCTGAGCATGTGGATGTGAAAATAAGCAGCGGCGTAACAAATAACTCAGAGACAAGAAGATGATATTACGGCTATTAGAAAAACATTACGAGATGCTTTTATGATACAGCTAATGATGATAAAACTCAGAGACAAACAAGCATGTGAGGCCGACACAGCTGAAACCTAACTTTTAATGAGTACATAAAGTCTTCTCTCATGGCTGGGTAATGTGTTTCTGTGTTCTGGCTATGATAAATGTATCCGAAGTGGCGTGTTATACTGACCATTAGAGAACCCTTTCACCATGAGCTCTCAAAAGAGTTTCTTTTATTTAGTGGTTCCTGGTATAACTGGTACTACAGGATCAGGGCATTTAAACTAAAACTACCTGTATAAGGTGGTTATAGGGATCCAAAGTGGACAGTGAAAGTGAAGTGTTGGGTCAAGAAGTAGTGCTGGGGTGGTGTCAGTGGTAGTAGGACTGTAAGACGTTTTAGTTTTTTTGTTTTTTTAAGTTTTAGGACCATGTTCTGTATTAAACAATGGATTACACAGCTAGTCAAGTCTACAGGGTCAAACTGCTCTATAAAATAAACACAAGCATTCTCACGGTCACGACTATTACCCACATGACTCCGCAGTGACCTTCACCTTTGATCTTTGACCCCCTAAATCTAATCAGATCACCCTTAAAATTCTGACCACACCCGTACAAGGACTTTCCCCAGTCTTGGTGGGGACACTATGCTACCCAAATCCCAGAGACGATTTGTTTAAGGAATGTCAAGGTCAAAGGTCAAGCGCACAAGTTTTGTTACAAGTTATACATTTCCCAAGACAAAACTGAAACCGTTTACATCTGAGAAACTATGTTACACAGACTCATAGATATAAGGAGGAACAGACAGGAAAGAACATACACGCTTTGGAACGGTAAAGCCCTTCTGACCTTGGAAGATTGAAATCAAGGTCATAGGTTATGAACGCTCATAGATTTAAAAGGAGGCCTGATAGACCATGATTATGAAACACATAAAAAAAAACCCATAAAAGTAATTACAGATCATAAGACAAGCAGATGAGTAATTAAAAGCAGAACCCATTATAGAAAATTCTGGCTTACGTCTCATTCAAGCAGAACATCTGAGGTGATATTTAGGCTTCTTTATCGCGGTTTGCAGAAATGCACTAGAAGGAAACCCCCGTAAAAGGTTTTATTTTTTTTTAAAGAAGTAGAAGTGGAAGTAAGTATCATGAACAGACTGTTCTGTTCTGTACAGTGACGATGCAAGAAAACACACATAAGGTCATTATGACTGTGAGCCTAATTTTTTCTGAGGAAATAATTCTGAATTTCGGCATGAGGTCATGTTTCAGTCTCTGGTATCCAGAAGCACACACTTGTGTAGAGATGACAGGTGTCTTTGAACAGCTGCTCATCACTGCAGCGTCATCGCTCGAGAACTCGTTCTACGGAAACTACAGGCAGGGCATTTAAACAATATGTATTTACTCTCAAGTGCTTTTGAAGAGCAGTACAATGATTCTTTGAAATAAAATACACCTGTCACGGTTTTGTACCACGCAGACGGACACTTGCTAGACGAGGGAAAAATCAATAACCCTGTCTGGCTCAGCCTTCCTCAGGGTTTAAAGTTCAGGGGAGACTGTTCAACGTGTCCGTTTCAGAATTTGTGTGTATGGTTATCAGTTACGGTTATTGATCCAGCAACAGAGAGCGTGTGATGTTTTTATCCCGTTCACAGTAAATAAACGGTATAAAAACATCACACTCTCTGTTTCCTGCTCTCTGAATTATTATAGACAAGGAAATCAAATTTCCTTCAAAAACACAATAATATATCGTCACTTTGTCTCAGAACGGCACGGCGGCGTAGCAGTTAGCACGTCCGCCCCACAGCAAGAAGGTCCTGGGTTTGAGTCCCAGGCTCACGGAGGGAGTTTCTGTCTGTGAAGTCTGCATTTTCTCCCTGTGTTCGCGTGGGTTCCCTCCGGGTACTCCGGTTTCCTCCCACAGTCCAAAGACACACACATTAGGCTCATTGGCTGTTCCAAATTGCGCCTAGTTGTGAATGTAAATAGTTGTATTCCAGGAGTTTTGAATGTACTTCCTGTGCTTGCGTTGGGTTTTCTCCACATACCCAAGTTTCCTCTCACACTCCAAAGACACACACATTAGGCTCACTGGCTGTTCCAAATTACTTCTCACAGTTGTGAGCGTAGGAATAAATGGCTGTGCGTGTGTGTTGGTCGTGTGTTGTCCAGGGTGTACCTCACCGTCGCCCAGTGTCGGCTGAGATGGGCTCTGCCTCCTCGCAACCGTAATAGGATTACGCGGATTGGTAAATTATATTAATGATATTTTCCGGAACTAAAAAGTGAAAGCCACAAACAATGATCAAGATTTAACATACTGTAGCACGTTTTGTCTCACCAGGAGTTTAACGCCTCAGTTAATAAACTCTCTCAAATGGAAAACAGGGTCTAATGATCTCATCAATAAAGTTGTGACCAGTGTGGAGCCTGATTACATTTTCATTCTTTGCTTGGTTCGCTGACTTGAGAGGATCATCAAATAAAATAAAACAAAACAAATAAATAAATAAAAACAAGAGGGTTTTGTAATGAGGAAGGTCTCATTATCTTGGTGGAAGCAGCGTTGTTTAAGCGTGGATGAACCGGTGTGGGATTTCCAAAGACGTTCAAACATCCTGCTGTAAATAACACCAACAGCTCTACTTGTGCCTGCGAACGCTCTTCTCTATAACAACCATCACAACGAGAAAATACCGGCGTTTAGACTTCAGCAATAATAAAACTACCAAACTGATAGAAAGCAGGAGGAACCTGACAAAGTCATGAAGTGCACTTCCTTCACAGGGTGAAGGGGATCTCCCTCAGAGATAAGGATGAGGTATGGTAAGGATACGGAGGACGTGGTAGAACTTTGGACAAATGAGGACGAAATCTTAATAGGTAAATAATAAAGACAGTATTAATGATTCAACAACGCCGCTACATTATTGACATAGTAGTACAAGTGTGACGTGGACAGGCTGAACGCAGACGCGGACATGAAAACTTGTAGCATTTCTAAAGACTAGACGGATGCAGTTAGCAGACAGTAAACATGTGGTGATTGGTCGTAGTAAGAATGAACTGGATGCGGTGCGCGTGTGATCATGCACACGGTAAGAAATTAGTTGGAACATTAGACACTGTAAGGACGTGGTAAGGACGGAGTACGAACTCTTCCCATTTTGACCACGCCCCCCTGCTGTGTTATGGGGCTTTTCAGGACGCAGCGCGCTCTTCGTGTTCTTCTTCTGAGTGTGACTGAGGCTTTTTAAAGAAGTCAAGAGCATTTCACTTTTCTACTCATTCTGCTCTCCTGGAGCCGGCCAGTTTTCTGTTTTTTTTTTCCACACCCTGAACCGTCTGATCTTCACGTCCGATAATGACGAGTGACAAGTGAACACTGTCTTCAGGCCCAAGAGTGGTCCAGATTGCTGACCCCTGATCCTCTTGAAAATGATGGTCTGCTGTTGAAGTTATCTACATTTGCCAACGTATTCTAAGTAAAATGACTTCACTGACTGCTTGAGTTTTTGTCCTGCCGGTTAAATAGATGCTATTGATTGAAACACCTTTCACTCTTTCGTCTCCAGTGTCCACATTTACAGGAAATCATTTCAGACTTTTTTTTTTTTTTTTTCTTTTTTTTAATATTTCATGAAAAACAAAAGCTGTAAATTATACTAGGCGGCATGGTGGCATAAAGCTTAGCACTTATGCCTCACAGCAAGAAGATCCTGGGTTTGGGTCCCAGTCGCGGCGATGGCTTTTCGAACCGTGCTTTTGTAGGTTTCCTCAGGGTACTTCAGTTTCCTTCCACAGAACAAAGACATGCACATAAGGCTTACCGGATATTCTCAATTGCACCTAGGTGTGAGTGTAAATGGTTTTGTGTGTGTGTGTGTGTGTGTGTGTGTGTGTGTGTGTATTGTCCTGCTATGTACCTCGCTTTCACCCAAAGTCAGTTGGGATGGGCTCCATCCTCCCTGCAACCCTAATAAAGTGGTTTGGATAATGAAACGAATAAGACGCAAATCATTTTAAGTCAATTCAGAATTTCTAAAGATCTCGAGCATTATTGTTGCCAGTGTTTACAAGCTTTCTACATAAAAATAAATAACAAAGAAATATTAAACTAATTTCTAAACTATTATTTGTTTGCTGTGGGGAAGATGGATTTTTAAATAGTATTTTCTAAAAAGGTTTTTTTCCTTCATTACATACTTTAGCCTTGATGTTAAACATTTTTAGTATGGGATCATCTGTTCAGGGTGTATCCTGCCTTCACCCACAGTCAGCTGAGATAGGCTCCAGCCTCCCTGTGACTGCAGAAGGATTAGGAGGTTCAGCATATGAGTGATAAAAGTATGGGAAGGTCTATTTCACTTTCTCACACACACACACACACACACACACACACACACACACACACACCCAGCCTCACAGCAAGAAGGTCATGGGTTCGAGTCCCGGACTCGAGCGTTTCTGTGTGGAGTTTGCGTTTTCTCCCCGTGCTTTCGTGAGTTTCCGCCAGGTACTCGGGTTTCCTCCCACAGTCCAAAGATGCACATTAGGCTAATTGGTTGTTCTAATTTGACCTAGGTCTGAGTAAAATACTCTGGCGAGCTGTTCGGAGTGTAGACGGCTAAGATAGGCTCCAGCCTCCCTGCGACCCTTGTGGGATTAAGCGGTTCGGCAAATGAGTGAGTGATGAGTGATTACATATCAAATACATTAATTATATATTAAATATTTCACTTCTGTTGTACTATTCTAGTATGTTTTAACTCATGGGTGATTTTTTTACATTTTAATGTTAAACAATATTGATGCATGTGTAAAAATAAATTATTAAACAAAAATTAAAATATAAAAAACAAACAAACGACGAAAGATGCAACTGAAATTCAAAACTGAGAACTGAATCCAGAAACCTGCAGGCCTGGCTGTCCCACCTGACAGACGTGTATCACAGTAAGTTTCGTTTCAAATCAAGAAGCCTACAGTCCTAATGGCCCAAAAAAAAAAAAAAAAAAAAATTGTGCACCATTATCCCAAAAGCACACTAAAAACATGTATCACGCTTTCTGTTCTGTGGGTGAATTACAGAAAAGACCATTACACAACCACCGTCACAGATTTAAAGCAGGGCAGAGAACAGCTGTAATGGTGTCGGTTAGGTAATCGATAACCTTAGAGAGGGAAGAACGAGCTCCTGGTGTGAGAGATCACATGACTCATTATTATCACGTTACAGCAGTGGGAACCTCAGGAGAACCAGGGAATAGATCTCCATGTGTTTAATGAACAGAGAGAAAGTTTGGATGGTGGATCGGATCGGATCAGACCAGCTGCTAAATATTCTATCTGAATCAAATAATCCTCAAAAAGTTCTGATAAAAACTCAACAGCTTCCGCAGAGACACGGTGACTGCTATTACATCTTACATAACACACACACACACACACACACACACACACAGTATCGTGTTATCTTCTATTGAGCAATGAGCCAGCAATTTAATGACCTTATTAAATAATCTATTCAACCAGCTGTCCTTTCACATGAGCGAGATCCTGCTGTTTATCCACCCCGTGTGTCTGGTCCTTATAAATGTGGGAACTCTTATATAAATGAAAAAAAACAGATTAGAGTTTAGCTCTGTATCTTAAAAACAGTTTTGCAGTACTTCAAAAAAAAAATTCAATTTAACAGGAATTACGGCTGGGTGAGATGATCGAGGGCGGCGTGGTGGCACTGTGGTTAGCACAGCCGGCTCACGGTACAAAGGTCCTGGGTTCGAGTCCCGGACTCGGCGAGGGCGCTTCTGTGTGGAGTTTGCTTTCATACTCGCTATGCTTGTTCTACGTTGACATGTTATGAAATGGTCCGAGCGTCTGGACCCCTGTGGGTTTACTTTTTATAGTTTTGGGATCTAACGCAAATAGATGGTGATCATCACGACATATATGTTATGCTATAAATAATGCAGCAGACCAATTACTGACATCACATTAAAGACACCAGGGTGACAGTTGGCACTCATGGACCTCTGGTTCATGATGTAGGTCATAACCACGGCGGTTCTACTGCGGCAGAGTCCCCCTCCCGCCGAGTCTTTGAGAAACCTGTAAATGGACAAGCAGCGAGGAACAGGTGCAGCTCAAGAGGTGATCATGAGCTACTCTGGCACAAGGTCCACATGCAGCCTGGCACAAAGTACACACACACCCTCTTTTACTCACTCTAGGACAGGGTTTCATTGATATTCTGCCAAGCACGAGGTCTCCGGAGACGGCACGGCCTCGTGGCTGAACACGGAGAGCCGAGTAAAGTTACGGCCGTTTGCCTGGCACCTCACTTTGCCTGGGTGTCGAGAGGTGACTGCAGCCCATGGAGGATCATCCTCTTCATAAGACAAGCATTAAAATTAATATATTCAGTGAACCACATACTAAAACTATAAAAGATTTAAATGACTTGCAGAAAAGAAAAAAAAATCTACATCTGGATTTCTGGAAAGCTGCTTTGTGACAATAAAAACAAATTCAACTGGTCTGAATTAAACTTATACCAAATGATCCATATATCTATAAATATACGTGTACACAATCTCTAAACCACTTCTAGGGAAGAAAGATGGTAAAACAAACCAGCGTCATATAACTTGGGAGTAAATCTATGGCACTTCCCTGGACCTTTAGGAGAAGCTTTAACTTGGTACTCGATCGACTGTTGGACTTCAGAGCCACTGATAGCAGGCATGTGATTCAGCTTCATGAATAAACGGATGCATATTATTAGTGAAAACAGGCAGCACGGTGGCGTAGTGGTTAGCGTGTCTGCCTCACAGCACGTCCTGGGCTCGGGTGTTTCTGTGTGGAGTTTGCATGTTCTCCCCGTGCGTGCGTGGGTTTCCTCAGGGTACTCCGGTTTCCTCCTACACTCCAAAGATATGCACATTAGTCTAACTGGCTGTTCTTAATTGCCCCTATGTCTGAGTGGAAGCGTGAATGGTTGTGTGTGTATGGGTGTGTTGCCCCGCGATGGTCGGGTGAGCTGGACCCCGCCTTCACCCCATGTCGGATGAGATAGGCGCCAGCCTCCCCGTGACCCTAATAGAATTAGGCGGTTCAGCAAACGATGATGACGATTGGCCAGAACACCTTGTGACGTGTTGGTGTACAAAACAAACTGATTTCCACTGACCCACAGTGTTGGTTAATTTCCCATAACAGCATGACGCCAAGGGCTCGAGTCCTTACATACCGGACGTCATTCTACGGCATCGTTCTAAAGCAAGTTTGATTAGCAGTGTAAGTCACCAGACTACAGTGAAGGCTGTTTTCAGACACCGAGCAAGACCTCTGTAGGTACCTAAGGTACAGGGAAAAAAAAGGGAACCCGAACATGTCGACTCAAAGAAGACCGATAAATCCCCGGTTAATGCCAAATCACTTTAATCTTCAGTCTCTACTAAAACAACCAAGGTAAGTATCACAAGGGCAAAATGGACAGCTATATTAGAACTCCGCCACTTAACGTCACCTTGTGCCTCAATAAAACCCAACAGCTCTTCAAACTGTGTACAGAAGACGTTACGGATGACACAATTACGCCTTATCGCTTTGCTTGAAACAACGAATGGATTTTTCCCCTCAATTTCAGATAGGAGTTCATTGAGCATGACGAATTGTAACATGCAATGCCTTGTACACTGATATGCTCATTCACCCATCCAAGTCAATTCTGAAGCAGGTCCACAGCGAGGGCCAGGATTCCAAGTACACAGCACACGCGCACACACACACACACACACACACACACACACACACACACACACACCTCATCAACCTTTTAATTGACATGCACCTCTGTGCTGATCGTCTCCAGTCATCCAGTAAATCAGTGCTGAACCAGAAGCACTAACATTCCTACTACCAAAAAAAAGGCTTTTCATTCACTGCTTGTTTGCATAGCTTGCTTAGATAAGCACCTCGCAAAGCATCTAAACTCCCCATGAATTTTCACGACCTATTAACGCCTTTAAATCTCAGCATTTTGCCTTGATCTTCAATAAAAACGTGCCATTAAGAAGATACACTCCAGCCATTATCAATATGCACAGCAATACAAGTCTGTCCAGGACAAAAAAATAAATAAATAAATAAAAAAAGATGGACTGCTCGCGGGGTTTCTATTACAGCAGTGTGTTTGGCCTCTGGCTTGGATGCAGGCTGGTTCTGGCACGCGCGAGTTCTGGTTGGGCCGCAGCTGAGCCTTCGTCAGCTTTCGAGGTAATTTCAAGTAATTGAAAAGCGTATGACTGGCTCATGATAACTTGGTAGCAATAACACTCTACCTCCACTTACCTTCTGAGGACTAAAATTCAGGGCAATAAAAAAATAATAAATAAATAAATAAATAAAGAAGGAAAAAAAAAGATGGTGGTGTGATGGTACAATCAAAGAAAGAAAGAAAATGCAAACAGTGGGATTCTCCAGACGGAGAGCATGGTGGCATGCTGGGTGCACATGATGTGACTGATTTAAACAGACAGACAGCACGGACCAGACACTGGGGATTCCTCACCACCAATAAATCAAGGGGAGAAAAAAAAACGGTCCAGATAACTAACAATTAACTTTAAGTTCTTGTTTCTCTCAATAAACGACGTACATTCACATCTAAAATGATTTTGTTTCACAGTTACACGCTGCACGCCATATCTCAAAGTCATACAGACATGCAAGCATTAACCCCGCCCCTTAACTTAACATTAACCAACTGCACCTCATCATCATCATCATCATCATCATCATCATCATCATCACACTCATACAACCGCTTACTGATCTGCCATTGTGAGAAAACACTAAACTTTTGCAAAGGAACTAGAACTAATCAGTAGGCTTCAGGGAGCTGGGTGAAGCTTTACTTTATCCTATAATAACCCCGAACATTCTTGACCGATTACGACTATGAATCTCCTGCAGCAGTCTATTCATTTCAAATCCGTATATCTATCTATCTCTATATATATATATCAAAATATAAATATATTTTATTATTGCAGAAATGCTACCCATGTGGGGTTTTCCCCTGAGGCTAAGTGCTACATATACCATTATCATGCATATGCTTTATGACTGCCCTACTCTCAAAGGCCGCTGGATCAATAATAATACTGCCGTCATGTACTATGTCACGAGCAGTGAGCTGAAAACTTCCATTTCCTTACAAATTATTACCCTCCACCGTGGCCTTCTGTCCACTGAAGATGTCGTACTGTTGGACTCAAACGGGCAGACGTTGCTCAGTGGTATGAGCTCTGCACCAGGGACTCGAAGGCTACAAGTTTCAATCCCAGCAATAATTAACAATAACCATAATAATCACTGGTAAGTGATAAGCATGCCCACCCCACAGTAAGAAGGTTCTGGATTGATGATGGCGTTTCTATGTGGACTTTGCATGTTCTCCCTGTGCTTGCGTGGGTTTCCTCTGGGTACTCCAGTTTCCTTCCACAGTCCAAAGACAATGCTCGTTAGGTTAGCTGGCCATTCTAAAATGTCCCTAGGTATGGGGTGAAAGTTGGAGTGTGTGATGGCCCTGCAGTGGACCGGTGAGCTGTTTAGGGTGTTCGGATACGCTCCAGCCTCTGTATCACTACTATTGGTTTTGCAAATGGATGAATGAATGAATAGCAGCTTTTAATTATAAAGCGGCTCTTATATACTTGAGGTCAAATTACCATCTTGAATAAAGAAACACACAAAACAGTAATGAAAACAGGCTTGTTAGCGTAGTCCTTTAAAAGCTGTTGTCAGGATCAAAGTTGAATAGTGTAACTCATAATAATAGCACTGATGGCTAACGTTGGTAGGATCTGCCAGCCTGCAGAGCTGCAACATCCCCAGTCACCACTGCTCCGAACCCCACGGCATGGATTCATGGAGGAACACCAAACAAGCACAGGCACATCATGGGACAAAGACCAGAGACACTCCGAGATGCCAGAGAACGATTGCAGCAAACAATGCTAGCGAAGGGTTAAAGGAGTAGAGGAAAACAAACTTCCTTCCCATCGATGCAATCAAGAGACAAGTTGAGACATACCCACTGGAAGCTCAGGCTTGGGTCTGGAGCGCGACCACGAGTGTCAAAGGGAACTTAAACTCGCCCAGGTCTTAGAGGTGTGTAGTGGTTTCACTACCCAGTATCGGAAATTTACTCTTTTAAAACAAAACGTATATATATATATATATATATATATATATATATATATACACACACACACACACCCATGAATAATTAATAACAACTATTTGGTGTCGGAAAAAGTGCACTATGTAGCTGGAAAAAAAAAAACAAGTTTGAAACACTGCCTTCTGGTCCAGGACGCATGGCTTCAAATTGCCCCTGTAGATCATTTTATAAACATTCGCCCAACACATTCACATCGTCATCACTCACTGTCAGGAGAACGTTGCATGTTTTGTGAGTTTAGGTTGTAACTTGGCTTTCAAGCAGCTGAATTTCTGGGAAAACTTGAAAGTGACATCTTGACGATCCTCTAACGGTGGTTAGTATACTCCCTATCTGAACATCCATAAGTTTTAGATTCAGAGTTTTCTGTACATGGGTGGAAATATGGGCTGACTTGATGAGTAAAAAAAAATAAAACTTTTATTTGTTTGTTTGTTTGTTTGTTTATTTATTTATTTATTTATTAATTACACAAATCTACCTACTGCACCTTTATCCATTATTAGTTATTAGGGTGGCAGGGAGGTTGGAGCCCAGCTGGAGAACAGTATGCCACGATATCACAGGTACTAAAACACACATTCACAAAACCAGTCACACTCACACCAAGGGGCAATTGGTAACTTGGTAATCTGGGGAAACCAGAGTACCCAGCAGAAACCCTCATAACCACAGGGAGAACGTACAAACCCCACACAGGAGCGCCCATGTCGGGCATGGGGCTCGAACCCAGGAACTTCTTGCTGTGAGGCAGATGTGCTAAACACTACGCCACCGTGCCGCCCCAATAAAACTATCTACGACCTAAAAACAAACAGGACTTCAGCAAATGGAAATGTTTAACAGGACGGAAGCGGAAATTATTCCTCTCAGCTCTTAACTTTAACATCTGTGTAATTAAAGGAAAAGGAAACAATGTGAGAGCCAATGGAAAACCTGGTTGTTCATTTGAATGAGTGATACAGAACATACACGTGATACAGAACATACAAATGCAGTGGATCTGTCTACAGATTTCCAATCTGCAGAGGATCTGTTTTGACTAAACCACTGCTACAGATGTTAAAAGGGAGCGCATATCACTAATGGACCGTTCCATTCTAGCAAGGTCACGATTGCCCCGAGTGCATATTTACTCCATTTTGATTTCTATTCCATAAAGGTGTATTTAAAGTCTTTAAAGCGACAGATGTCAGATCCAGTGCACCAGCTGGAGTTTATCAATTTACGGTAAACAATAATGTCTGTGACTGTTTGCGCCTGAAAATGATCCTGACATTGATTTCCTTTTCACGGAACAGTTAGCATTAAAAGGTCAGAGACGCACTCGGGGAAAACCATGAACGGCGGCCCGACTCCCGCGGTGCCTAATCGCTTCTATCCAGCTACCGATCAGTGGGATTATTTTCGGCTCTGCGTGGGTGAATTATCACCCGACTGGAACACAGGGATGCTGCTGTTGCTGAGATTGTTCTCAATCTTGTTTTGAGTCTCTCAGGCTCCGGGTGAACGAAACTTTCAGAGAGGATGACCTCAGTGACCTTATCGCAGTGAGACGTAAAGGGGGGCGACACCGAGTCGGACGGCGTGCACTAATGTGATTACCGCAGTGACTTGGCTTAATCCGGGTATTAGGATTCAGGCTGTGCCTGTAGGTGCTACAGTAACCCAGAAGAACTCTCACCTGGACTTTCTTCCTGCTGGCTTTTCAGCTCAATGAGTGAAACACGAAATATTCCAGCTTAGACCGCTGCAACGCCCTCAAAAAATCCATCTGATATAGATTAGCCAAGTCGACTGAAAAAGATTTCTCACTTTTTTAGTACCGCAGTTCTCACACTTTACACCAGCCAAACTTTTCAGAACATCCTGGACCGTAAAACAAACTCCACCGTCCCCACCAGGGCAGATTTACATTACAAACATAATTCAACGATTCATATTACAAGCTTATTATTTGAATGCCGGAATAAATTTCGAGTAACTTAACCTCCAGGTATTCATTTATAGGCCTTAATGGTTTTGTTTTATTGAGGTTTGGATTATATCCATTTAATTTAAATGCTTACTCAAACAGGCAAACAGGCCATAAGTGCACAATAACATATAACAGCGTTAATAATGACGGGTTGTTATTGCCCCGAGTGTAGCTATATACACATTATTGAAAATATACACACCAATTTTTTAATTACAGACACCCTTGCTATGCTTCAGAAACCGCCAACTTTCTGATTCTACTCTTTTCAGACCGTTTGATTGAAGATCAATCCAAAGACAACAGAACAACTCGGTTTAAAATTCCACAAAATATGTTCTCTGATGGGCGGCACGGTGGTGTAGTGGTTAGCACGTCCGCTTAACAGCGAGAGGGTGCTGGGTTCGATTCCCGGGCTCGAGGCGTTTCTGTGTGGAGTCTGCATGTTCTCCCTGTGCTTGCATGGGTTTCTTTCAGGTACTTTGGTTTCCTCCCATAGAACAAAGACATGCATGTGTGTGTGTGTGTGTTGGCCCTATGATGGTCTGGCAAGCTGTTCGGGGTGAGATAGGCACCAGCCTTGTTATGACCCTTATAGGATTAAATGGTTCGGCAAATGAATAGAAGAACGAATGATCTCTGATTTGGTAAACTGACTGGAATTAGCCAAAAAACTGAGCAACGTAGACACAGAATCAAGCAAAGGTTGGTTTTGCTATGAAGCTTTCTTAACCATTCTATGTGCTAGTGAGTGATTAAAAGTTAATGAAGCCCCTTTCCCCAAACAGCTTGTGACAGGACAGGAAAATGGTCAAAAAGCCACACCAAGCTCCTACAACGGCATTTTCTGTTGCACAACAGGTGAGTTTCAACCGACACACCCACAACTATCCCAGGAATTTGGCGATTTTTTTTTTTGTGGACCTGTTGTTTGCCTGTTATGCAACATACTGTATGTTAACATGGGATTAAAATGTTGTAAAAAAATGCCCAGTGGAGCAGGTGAAGATCGTTCTGGAACACGTTCAAATCCATGAAATCGTCATATTTTAGCTTCTTTATTTCATTAAAGTATGTTTTCTGACTAAACTTTTGTCTTTCTCTTCTTTAATTTAAACAAAAAAATAAAATGCGGTACAAACATAGATTTTCAGAACAGTAAAGTTAATCTATTAAAAACACAGTATCATGCATTCTGCTCCTTGAAATAAAACACTAGCACACGCACACACACGCACGCCGAGGGGAGCCGTAAAATTGCGGCAGTAGTATCTTTGGACGACGGCACATCATCTTTCGAGCCGTTCCATGCTCACGGTGGTAGACACATTGTGAACATTGACGCCGCGCTGATTAGACAGAAGACAATTAACAAGATATTAAATAAAGGTGTTTAAAGGAGCCCGGGTGCATACTGATAAGGTGTCTGGAGTAGCCAGGAGGGGCTGCCCACTCATTTACATCTCATTGAGGAGTCTGGAAATGTTCATTCTTAGCGCGACCTGCACAGCTGCGGCAGTGAGATTCGGATGGGAATGAGCCGGGACCCTGTACGAGACTGCTCCAGACACGTTAAAGGCGGCTTACCTTCAGGAGCATTTATTTATTTATTTATTCATTCCCAGAAACAAACTCTTAAATCAAGTGGGTTTTAAAACCGGTTCGACAAACAAATTATTTCTATACACAACTTCACATAGGGCGGAACTATGGAGTAGTGGTTAGCACATCCGCCTCAGAGAGAGACGGTCCTGATTGTTCAATTCCATTGTAACTGACGGGGCATTTGACGGAGAAATCAGATGAACAATTGCTTATAAAATAAATACCAAACAGTCTTTAATCACCAAAATACTAAGAAACATTACAGAATGGAACTTCTAAACTAACACCAAAAGGAAAAAACTGAGAGTGAAATACATGTGCCTTAAAGTTTCATTAAAAAAATAAATAAATAAAAAATAAACAACTTAACTGACGTGTCAAGAAAAATTACGCTTAACTATCGAGAGGAAAACAGTTAATAAAATTCAGTGAGCTGGTAAGGAATTCAACAATACAACCTTCTGTAAACAATAAACAGCTGACAGAGTTAAAAACAGGGAATTAAAATTCCAGGTGAATTCAGTAGTTCTTTGGTGAGGTACACTGAACTTGCGTGACTGACGTGGCGTTCCAGAGTCACTGACGTGGCACTACTGAATTGTCATACATGTTTATGTCTTTATCTACAGAACAGGTTCTGAAAACGTCTCTGAACTTCCTTTAAGTCTTGAACCCGGAGCAGCCTTGGCGGGTTCATGGCCCATAGAACCTATTTCCAACGAACACCAGGTCACCATCATCTGTTTTTGGCCACGAAAATACACGTTCTCATCCCCTGATCTGGTGTACAAATTTCATTTTATACACATCACAATGAACCCCCTAAGTACTCTGCCAATGGAAAATCGATCTACACAACCTACTACACAGTACGTTTCAACCTCTATGACATTTCCACTAAATGGAGAGTGTGGAACCGGCTCCACCGACACATAGCGTTGAACTTCAGGGATGTAACCCCATGTACAGTATCGGTTTATTTGGTTGTGGCTTTCCAATGATGGTGTCTCGTGGATCGGTGAAAATTGTCACGGCTACATTTCCCTGCATTCTCAACTCACGATTCAATTCGATTCCGATTTTTGGGGATTCAGAATCGATTCTTGATTCAAACCATTACAAAAAGAGGGAGCCAATTTCATGAGTAACTACATTCTTCTATAAGCTAAGAACAACTCTTCTATAAGAAAGAAATAAATTATATCACTAGATGACTAGAAAGCTAGTTCTTGAGCCGCCAATTACTTGAACAATTCACGACAGAGGCCGTGTCTGGACAAACGGTACGCGCTATGAGTAAGGTTGGAAATGCTCGAAAAAACATGTTCTTAAAAATTCTTGAAAATTTGAATCGATTCAGAATGCTAATAAGATTTGCGATTCAGACGTGAATCGATTTTTTTACGACACCCCTACTCTATTCCTTCCACCTTTCCTCATGTCATGTATATACACTCTCCTACATCCTGGCCTGGAATTAATTCTTGTTGGTCATCAAGAAATAATGAACTGCGTTTAGGTGGCCTTTGGTTGTCCCTGTAGGTTTTCGTATAGAACCCTAAACCACGCTGTTTGGCTATAATAAGGTTCTCATCATAAGACGAGAATAAATTATTCACAGAATCCCTGAAAGTGTCCACCAATCCATCTACTAGCATTTACTGACATGTTTGTGTAAGGCAGGAGTCAAAGCCAGACCCTGAAGAACACGGAGAACATTCTAAACTCGGTAAACTGTGATCGCGAGTGAACGGAGCACACTGGGGTGCAACAATGCCAACTCCGACACCGCCATGCCACCCTACAATGATTCTTTACCTAAATCTACTGTTTATCTCCAGACACGGTCTGCTCAACTCCATCGCTCTGACTTTATCCTCGCAGGTTCTAACACAAGGCATACTGGAAGTCTTTCTGCAGTCACCAATCCAAAACCTCTGACTGTTATTTTAGTTTATTCTCAACACATGAGCATCAGGATTGCGTTACAACCCTGCCTTTTCACATTAAATGCGGATTGGACGATATTGGATAATAATGCACCTCGTAAAAGAGAGAGGAACATCTGTTTCTTTGCTTTTTTTTGGCACAAGAAAGCCTTTGACACAGAGTCTTGCACATTTCTCAGTACAATGACAAGTGCACTTTTTATCTTTTGAGTTCATGATAGGAAAAGAAAGAAAAAAAAGAGAGAGAGAGGGTTGGTATGGGGCTGCTGTTCTATTTAAATGTTGAATAAATTTCAGTGCAATTTTTTTGTCTTTTAAATCTTTACTTTAAAGGAATTGTAATCACGGCCACATAACAGCGGGACAAGACAAATATTCAATTCGATTCAATTCAGGTTTATTTGTATGGCGGTTTTTACAACTGACTCTGTCGCAAAACAGCTTTACATATTCGTTTTAAAACGGGATTTAAACATTTCGACATCTCCTTTACACAACCTACACATCCGCAGCAGTGGTGGCAAGAAAAATCTCCCTTACTCCCTCTCCCTTGAGAGGAACCAGAAACCCATCCTCATTTGAATGAAACCAGATAAAAATATACAGTGGTATAAAATTTACTCTCCTATGTTTCAGTCAAATTGATTATTTTCCCATGACAGCATGCTCTAAATGTCTACTCTGCACTTATTAAGACAAACCAACTACAAGTCAGTAGGAATTAGTACGGATAAAGTGTCTCATGGTCCGAGAATTTAATACAAGCAATTATTTTGGTGTTGTCGGATGATGGTGACCTATTTACTTGTACGTGAGAGCCTGTCTAAAAATGACTGGTCCGACCACAATGAAAAGCGTACAGCAGCGTACATTTTTATTTATTCTTTTTTTTAGGTCAAATCAACAGCAAATTCTCAGTAAGTAAAGGAAGTCATCAGGATTTTTAAACGATTAGACGCCCTTTGGAGAGCGAGAGGTGAGCTGATCTTGTTAGGAAGGCTGCTGCCATTAAGGTAGCAATTTAGATAATTATCTATTATCTAAGTAGATTTTTTTTTTCTCTCAAGCCCCAAACTTGTCCTGCCAGACGTAGGCCGCATCGCTTTTTGAATGCTGGGGCCGTGAAGGAAGAGTATCACATGATCTCGACAAGTTTCACAATTTACGTGTGCTCAAACCTGATCCTCAGCAAGCCTCTGGCCCTTCCCATGAGCCTTCTTCTTTTTGCTGCGGAGCCACTGTTCAACTGACTCATACTTATTTTATCACAAGCACGCACACCCCGACTACGTTCAGTGTTTATCTCCAGGTTTTTTGAATACTGATTAGGACATGACTTGATGTTAAAGTTACTCTGGTCAGCCAAAATACAGCGTTACTCAACTAAATGCTACATAAAGTCTGAGCTGTTTGCTATCAAGAAGATATTACAGGGACTTACAGGGAGTTAATTATGTCAGCTGGCTAATATGAGAGTAATGTAAATAGCTAACTATGCTAGGTGGCTAATATTAGCACCATGAGCTCTGTTCAGTAAAATACAATATTTAAAAAAAAAACAACAACGAAAAACTGCAATATGTTTCCTGCTACATTTTCTGTTTTGAATATTCACACCAAACCCCCCCCCCCCCCCCCCCGCCTACTTCCACACACTTGTTTTTGGCTACTAGTTCGTCATGCATGTTATGTGGTTTGTTGCATGTTATGAAATATACAAAAGAGAGAAAACACTGCATAATGCTTGCAGTACATACATATCCGTTCTAAAAGCTCTTTGAAGCTTTGCACATGAACTACTCTACTCATATTGGAACATTTTTTATTTTTTGGAATATTTAGGAATGACATGACTGCATTTCTGGGCTCCACGGTGGTGTAGTGGTTAGCACGCCCGCCTCAGTCCTCAGTTCGATTTCCCGGGCTCAGCTGACTCCATGTGGAGTTTGTATGTTCTCCACATTGTTTGTATGGGTTTCCTCCAGGTACTCTGGTTTCCTCCCACAGTCCAAAGACATGCACGTTAGGATAACTGGCTGTTCCATGTTGACCGTAGGTCTGGAAGCGAATGAAAAAATAGTGTGTGTGTACCCCGCCTTCGCCCAGTGCTGGCACAAACAGAGACTGAGCACTAATGAATGCACAATAACCTCCTTCTGATATTTTGCTGTATTTTGTAATTTAAACCCTTCCATTCTGTCTTACGGTAATTATTTATTGTGTTTGCACAATACCTGAGCATCAGTGTCTTTATAAGTAAAGGTAACTCTGTTGGGCTTTTCATACCTGAGCCTAGCGGTAGTAGAGCTAAATATATTGTACTTGGGAAAAAATAACAGATTTATTATAGTTATTATTATTTATAATAAATCACTTGATGAGTGGGCAACCACGAAACTATATATATATATATATATATATATATATATATATATATATCATGAATATAACATATTCCTGCGATGGCCTGGCAAGCTGTCCAGGGTGTACTCTGCCCTCGCCCAGAGTCGGCTGAGATAGGGGCCAGCCTCCCCGCGGTTCAGAAAATGAATGAATGAATGTATTACACATTCTTTCATTGATTGCGTCTCTTCCTTCCATCTGATCTGAATTTGGACTATTGATCCATTAATCTACTGACGGGCTGCGGTACCTCTGTGGTTAATCAACGACTGAGCCAGTCTAGACTGATTTAAATTGACTTCAGAAATAAAAAAGATGACGTTAAAGCTGGTTTATTCATAGATCCACATCAAGCTTGCAGAGGACAACACCTGTCTTTTCCAGCTTATCAAAAAGACGTGTTGAAAATGTAAAGACTCCTCTCAATTCCAGCATCATTTTAAAACATGCTTCATACTGACTTGGAAGGTTTCTCTCTCCTGACATGTCTCAGGCTGCCAAGACACAAGTCGCTGCTGATCTAACGGGCGACATCCTTAACTCTCGACTGTTCTGCTTCAGCTCTATCCTGCCTGAGCTGTAAGGAAAAGAAATCCATCAAATCCCAGACAATCGTGTTATTATTGTAAAGTGGTGCTGCTTCTTCTGAGAGAGAGAGAGAGATAGAAACACACACACACACACACACACACACACACACACTGAACTTCCTCTGAGGTTAAGCTTTGATTCATGAATCTTGCAACGATGCCGAGAAAGAACACTGACCTTTTCACGTTGAGCTTTCGACCCATATTCGCCCTGACACGACATTTCAGCACAAGCACTGGCATTTCTAATAAACGTCATACAAAACTTTCACACCGGCCAATGAATTCCCACAAAAATGTTGCGTTTCGAAACATCTTCATGCTGATCTGCAGGGTTTCTCGTTACATGTCTTAGGCTACCGGAAAGAAGCCGATGCCGATCACATGCTCAACACGTCCTTAACGCTCGGCTGCGTTCCGCCTGCGCTGTAAGGGAAAACAGTCCACTCACACACTCCCGGACTCCTCCGCCGAACCGCTTGATATTATTACGGTCACGGGGAGGCTGAAGCTTACTTCAGCCAACACCGAGCAAAGGCACAAAAGAAGACCACTACAGGGTCACAACGATTCACACACTCACATCTGGGGGAGAGGGGACTCGGAACAGCCAGTTTGGACCACTGGAGGACCGAAACCCAGGCAAACACGGCTAGGACACGCCACCTCCACAGAGATAACCAGGACTCAAACCCACGACCATCTTGCCGTGAGGCCGACACGCTGATCACTTTGCCTCCGTGCCAGAACAATCCTTGGAATTCAAATAAGTCTGTGGTACGACCGGGCTCCTGTAGACACCCTGACCTTCCTCCGAGGTTCCTGGTGAGAGTGTCCTCACCTCCTGGTGCTGAAGCTTGGAGGAAACTTCAAGTCCCAAACTCCAAACTTATTTCCCTTTAATTATCGCTCTCACTTCATGACCAATCTAAACCCCAAGTCTTAATGGTGGTCACTTTTAAAATACTTTCCTGTCCATTGTGAGGTTTTTCAATATGGTGAATATGGATCTACGTTGCTATGGTGACATGTATAAGTGAAACACGGCGCTGCAGCTGCTATAAACCAATAAAACGGCTATAAATTCAGCTTTTCTGAGCTGTTATAAACGGTAAACGAATACTAAAGTTGTGTACGACATTGATAAATTCACAAACTTGTGTATTTTTTCAGTTTTTGTCTCCTCAAGGCGAACTTCTGACTAGACTGGGAGTAGGCGGCTAATCACCCGAGGAGATGCTAACTTACCTCAGAACAAACGACCGCTGACAAGATCACCTGAGGTGATTTTTTTTTAGTCAGAAAAGTAAAAAAAACGAGTCAAAGAAGCGAGAAAATTCGTGTCGGTGTGTGTATTTGTGTACCTCTTTAATTTTTGCTCGTTTTTCCCTGGTTTCCGGGTCGGACGGCTCTCGCCCGGTTGCCCCGGGAGGTCGCAGGTACTCGATAGCGGGCAGAGCTCCGCCGTCTCCGTCCTCGCCTCCTCTGCTCTTCGCGACCTGGTCCTTCTCGCTCCGGATGTCCTGCTTGATTTCATCCGGACGCTTCTGGAGCGTGTCCTTGGCTTCGAGCAGAGCCTGTTCGTGATCTTTCCTGATCTTAGCCAGGATCCTCTCGTCCTTGCCGGTTCCACCGGAGTCTCCGTCCGTACCTGTCCGGGTGTCGCCGTCCACCGTCGGTTCGGAGCGGAAAAAAAACAGCTTGGACGAGTCCGGCAGGAAGAAGATAGCCCCGAAGCAGAAGGTGATGAAGGCGCTGAAGATGAGGAGCAGGACGAATTTCTCCGTGAGCCTGAACGAGCTCGCGCTAACGGACTTCCTACTCGGAGTTGCCGTGAAAGGCATGAGAATAGCTACAGGCATTTTCTTCTCTTTCTCCCTCGTCTTGTTTCTCTTCTTTTCCTTCTTCTGTAAGAGTCGAAATCCCTGGCAAACTGTGGTGATATATCCCCCCTCCGGCTTACACTCGGCGCGTGAACGCGGACGCCTGTACGGAGCGGTGTAAAAGTAAATCCGCGTCAGGAAAGTTCGAGCCGCGCTCCAGCCTGCGCGACTGAAACATCTGTGGAGAGACCAGACAAACTCCTCTCTCGAGCTACAGAGGATTACAGAGCGGGCGGGGGGCGTGGTCGCGACACATGACTGGCAGAGCTCCCTGACCAATCACCTCACCCTCGTTGGCCAGCTTTATGGTGGGCGTGGTCCGCACGTCACAAGAGCAAAAAGTGAAGTGCTTTTCACGTGTTACTGGAAAGTCTGGAAATATGGAAGCTGCTGGACAATGTTCAGTACATATTTTTTATCATTCAGACATTTTACGACATTGATTTATTATACTCACTTTACTCACTCGTTTACCGAACCGCTTAACCCTATTCTGGTCGCTGGGAGGCCGGGGTTTATCTCAGCAGACACTGGGCGAAGGCAGGGTACACCCTGGAGAGCTTGCCAGACCATCTCACAACTATCATCTTTGTGGAGTTTGCATGTTCTCTGCATGCTTGCATGGGTTTCTCCGGTTTTGGGTACTCTGGTTTCCTCCGACAGTCTGTCCAGGGTGTAGCCCCCAACCCCCCGAGTCAGCTGAGATAGTCACCAGCCTCCCCATGACTCTATTAGGAAGAAGTGGCTCAGAAAATCAATGAATGAATGACATTACATTTTGGAGATGGTCAGGATTTTTAGGATTATAGCATTTTGAGATCGGATGTTTTTTGACATTTTGGTTTATATGAGAGATTGCTGGGCTTGGCGGAGGTTTGCGCTGTCTGAGTGCCCTTGTTTGTTTGATTTCTGGTTAGTTTGTTCAAATTAATGTATTTAATAAACAATTTTTATTTTTTATTAACAATTGTTTTAATTTGTACTCTGCAACTTCTGGAGAAAAAAAATCATGACTTAAAACATTTAACATAGATACTCATTTCATTAAATCAGAACTTATTTAATTGGCAATGTTAAATACACTGTAATAAAAAAATCAACGGTATAATTATGGTTTATTTTATTTCTAATGAGACAAATGTACAGAATATCTGCTTCAGATAAGAAACAGTGACACTACAGTGAGCACAGTGTGGGTTATTTGCTTTCTAGAAAAAGTGGCAGCTGTGATTTCTGAACTGATTACTATATCTGAACTTTGACCCCAGTGATTCATTCACTTTGGTTTTCAATATATTTAAAACATTAGTGTTTTATGAAGCATAGAGAATTTCATTATTATTATTATTATTATCATTATTATTATTATAATCATTATTATTGTTGTTGTTGTTGTTGTTGTTTTGTTGTTGTTATTATTATTGTTGGTGTTCTTTTGTTGTTGTAATTTTTATTCTTATTATTGTTGTTTTGTTGTTATTATTATTATTGTTGTTGTTGTTGTTATTATTATTATTATTATTATTATTATTATTATTAATATTAATATTAATATTATTATTACTGTTAGCATGGTTAGCATCTTTCGCTTGTAGGAAGGCAACTCAAAAGTCTCAGGGCTACACCCTGAACAGCCCGCCAGACCATCGCAGTACCAAAACGCTAACCACCATTCACACTCACATCCACACCTAGGGCCAATTTGGAACAGCCAATTAGTCTACAGTGCATAGCTTTGGAGTGTGGAAGAAAACTGGCGTACCCTAAGGAAACCCATGCAAAACCGCCTGAGTCTGGGACTCGGACGCAGGACCTTCTTGCTGTGAGGTGGTTGTGCTAACCACTACACCACCGTAGAGCCCTGTGTAAGGACACAAATCTTAAATCCTAAATGAGGCTCTGCTGCCTTTTTTTTTTTTTTTGCAATATTCTGCTGTTTGTATGACATGAAGTCATATCATCTATCTTCTGTAACTGTGCTGTCACAGATAGTACACGGCTTTAACCTGTTGGAGTCTGCTTTCCAGTCTCGCCTTTCGGTATAATAATTGTGGTGTCCTTCGAGAATGCTCAATTACAGTGTAATGGATTACACACCGTTTGGCACTTTGCTTTTCGCATCCCCATGAAACGAGAATGATGGGGAATCCCAATTGCTTTCCTTCCATGTGAACACTTTATGAGCCTTCGTGTAAATAAACCAACCAAAGAAACAAGACTGATTTGGTGTGAAATAGGAAAATCACCACAGACCTGAGTAAAAGGGTGCTAAATGGAGGCTGTTAGAGCCGCACTGTCTTTTACAGTGACATAATAACTGTCTGAATTGCACAAAGTCTACTAACATCTTATGCATAAAAACCTGCATGGTTGCATGCTGCTATTTCTCTCAACCAAAGATTCTCAAATATCTGTTAAATTGTCAGAATTTTGCATTTTTGTCCCAATTTAAATATTCTCAATATTAGAAAATAAGGTAAAATTATACGCAGGAACGAATAACTAAATTTTTCTTAAATGATTCGTAAAAAAATGTTAGGAAATACAGTTAAAAATGTATTTTAATATAATTATACATTCGTTTATTCATTCATTTTCCGAGCTGCTTAATCCTACTCGGATCGTTGGGCAGGCTGGAACGTATCTCAGCTGACTGTGCCGACACACGTAGTCACTCACACTCACATTCACAACCTTGGGTCAAGCTGGAACAGCTAATTAGCCTACTGCGCACGTCTTTGGACTGTAGGAGGAAACTGGAGTACCCTGAGAAAACCCAAACAAGTACAGGAAGAACATGCCAACGCCACATATTGTAGAAACACCCTCACCAAGCCCGGAACTCGAACCCAGGATCGTCTTGCTGTGAGGCAGACGTGCTAACCTCTACACCACCAAGCTACAACTTCCTGTTTTTTTTCCCCTTAATTGTGATGCGGTGCATTCAGTCTCCCAAAGGTCCGAAATAATCCATTTTAAGACATTCATTTATCAGAAATACTTTGATGTTGACCCTGTAACGGTCTGGCGAGTTGTTCAGGGTGTGCCCTGCCTTTACGCAGAGTCGGCTGAGATAGGTGCCATAGGCATTAACATTGTACAGTTGATTTCAACACTGATATGAGTCTTTTATTTATTTGATCTATATTTTATCTAAATTGTCTCATTTTTTAAAGCCTGCCTGCCTCCAATAAAGCGCTCATTTAGTGTCGCATTACAATCAGAGAGCAAGCAGTTAGGTTCCATGATGATCTGGTTTAGAAGGAGGTAGTGGAAACTCCTTGAAAGGTTTATCAAATGTACTTGAAATCTTTTGAAAGTCTATAAGCATCAGCTGTTCAGCTTTATGCTTGTATCCTCTCTCACTTGAACAAAACTCCAAATAAAAGCAAATGACTCATAGATAAAGGAATAGTAGCCCGTCCTTGTGCGCCCTGTGAATGTTTGGAATGAACATGTAACTTGTTTCAAAAGCGGATCACGCGATCAATAAAAGCGGATCAAAAGTAAGCCTGGCTGTGTGGTGTGTGGCGCCGACATGTCTTTAAGGATTGAGGCGACATGCTGCATTCAGCATAAACACCTGCAGAAGCAATCCACCTGCCGCGCTGTCAGCTCGCAAATCCTAATTTATCATCATCAATTAAACCCCATCACTCCCCATTTGCATTCACATGTCGTTATCAGCTGCCAGAAAAAACCTTCTGGCAGCACGTTTGAGAAGGTTTTAAAAAACAAAGCATATTGATTATATGGGCGGCACAGTGGTTAGCACGTTCGCCTCACTTCAAGAAGGCCTGGATTCGATTCCCGGGCTCCGGGCGTTTCTGTGTGGAGTTTGCATGTTCTCCCCGTGCTTGCATGGGTTTGGTCCGGGTAATTCAGTTTTCTCCCACAGTCTAAAGACATGCGCATTAGGCTGATTGGCGGTTCCAAATTGCCTCTAGCTGCAATGGCCTGGAGAGCTGTTCAGGGTGATGGGTGCCAGCCTCCCCGTCACCCTACTTAGGATTAAACGGCTTAGAACATGAATGAATGTTGATTATGTGCGGTACATATCTCTGAAACACAATGCAGTTATTCATTTGTCTTTACTACAGCATGGTTCTCTTGAATACTTGATACTGGAGATGTTGTTTCATTTTTAATAACAGCAGCTCTGATCATTTCCAGCGGCTGCAGGACAAATTGCAGGTTTATCCACATAAACTGATTTAAGGGCGGCGTCTCCTGTGTTAAAGTTACTGTTGTAACTTTTAGGGGTTTTCCAATATTGAAAAATCTTAATCAATATCAATTTCTTTACTTTTATCAACTTTTTATTCGAATAAAATACTTTATAAAGAGACAACGCAGGAATGACTTTCTATCACATCATTACCTAGAGGGAAACTCATAGAGTGCAAGGAACCTCCACCATATAGACCCCATATGGCTACTGGTTTTCAGTCATTCCAACATCAGTTCTTCTCTGGGTCTCAGGTAGGGCAGTGTCCCCACCAAGTTTGGTGAAAATCTGTGCATGGGTATGGGCAGGATTTCGTTCATAAACAAACTAGCTTAAAAATATCAGCAATCAAAATAACTCTGCCAAAACTCTATTTTGCGTGAAGATAATAAATGTCTTTATTTATTCTTTTTTTTTTTTTACAAGTAAATAAACCCCTCCTTACTGTACATATATTTGTTGTGAAATTGCTGTGGTATTAATCCCTTTCAGATCATGGTTTTGCAGGAAAATATTTAACGTCCGGGAACTCCAACGTGAAATTTTACCTAAGCACATCCTGAAGTTTATTATTGTATAATAAATGGTTCATCTAGGCTCAGGTTCATGGTGGATCCGGGTGCAAGTCGGGAATACACCCGGAACGGGACATCAGTTCATCATAGGGCATCATGTATGCAAACATTCACACCTAGGGAACATTTAGAGTAGTGCTTTACCTACTGATATGCTTTGGGGATATTGGAGGAAACCGGAGCACCTGGAGAAAAGCACTTCGGAAGAACATGGGAACCCCAGACAGACCTTAAGCCCAGCTAAGAATTATCGTGAGTCGTATTCAGTGTAACATCACGATTCCACCCAGGCGTTCATTTACATATACATTTGACTATAAAACTTTCAAATTCAATGCGTTTCTGTCATACAAGGCATTTAAACATTTATACAAATATTAAGTAGTAAAATGTAGCAGTAGTGTAAACATCACTTATTCTCTCAGCTACCATTGCTACCATAAATACTTATTTTTTAAAATCTGTTACTATTGCGTGTCCACTATACTATATATCATTTCCTGAACTGCATAATCCTATTAGTGTTGCGGGGAGGCTGGAGCCTATCTCAACCAACACTGGGTGAAAACGTGAAATACCCTGAATAGCTCGCCAGGCCACTGCAGGGTCAACGTACACACACAGCTGTTTAAACTCACACTCTCACACCTACGAGCTATTTGAAACAACCAACTTATCATAATGTGGATGTCTTTGTACTGTGGAAGGAAACCGGACTAGCCAGAGGAAACCCACGCAAGCATGGGGAGAACATGCACACAGATGACAGGGACTCAAACCCAGGACCTTCTTGCTGTGAACCACTATGCCACCCTAACTATGCAAGTAATCCTACGGAATATTTGTATATGAGGGAGAATATCCACAAGGACACAAATCAGAGAGGACAGGCATAGAAAACAGATATCAGTTATCAGGAAATAAAGAAAATGCAACATGGACTAGAAAATAAGGGTTTGTCTCTTCTGAGATGTAATAAAGATTTCCGAGTAAATCCATTATTAATCTGGGCAAGGTTGCAGCTCAATTAGGCTTCATATTAAATTAGACGGTTTTGTTTTTGTTGCTGTGCTTTCTCTCTCTATCTCTCTGTGATGCATTCAGTCCCATTCTCGTGGCTCCAGGCTTGAGCAGCCATGCAGTAAAATTGAATGAGACTTGAGTGCAGTATAATCTACTGACACACACCGTGCAGAAAATATAAATGTCCGTACAAAATCCCAGCTGCTGATTCCAAAATCCCTGCTAACCTGCGTCAAGACTATTCAGAATATCTGTCAGAAGTTTGGAATTCACAAAGAGAAAACAAGCCCTCTGATTCGCCCTTCAGGCATTTCTGTGTGAAGTCCGCATCTCTTCCCCGTGCTTGCGTGGGTTTTCTCCGGGGTACTCTGGTTTCATCTCGCAGTCGCCCATCTCAGCCGACTCTGGGCGAAGGTGGGGTACACCCTGAACAGCTTGCCAGACCACTGCAGGGCCAACACACATACAACCATTCACTCTCACACCTGGGGGGAAATTTGGAACAGCGTACTGTGCATGTTTTTGGATTGTAGGAGGAAACAGGAGTACCTGGAGGAAACCCATGCAAGCACAGGCAGAACATGCATCGTCCGTTCAGTAATGCCCGATGGGAGAACCAGAGGGTTTTTAAAATCAGCAGCTGGAATTTTGTATGGACACTTATGTTTTCTTTTATTTAAACCTGGGAATCGAACCCGGGACCTCCTTGCTGTGAGGCTGAGCACTGTGCCACTGTGTCGCACCCAAAAACATGCATTTTGGGCTAATTGGCTGTTACAAATTGTCCCTAGGTGTGTGAATGGTTGTGTGTGTGTTGCCCTGCGATGGTCTGACAATCTATTCAGGGTGTACCCAGCCTTCGCCCAGTGACAGTTGAGAGGCTCCAGCCTCTCGGTGACCCAGTAGGAATCGAGTGAGAGTGAGTGAGCGATTTATCTTTAAAAAAGAACAAACTATTTGTTGATTAAGTAAATACTTTAGGACTGAAGTCCATTCCTGTGCATGTGCTTGTGTGGCGTTATTGATTATTGAAACATGAGCACAGTTTACTCTATAAACATTTTTCCACTGCCTTCAGCACATTTTCGGTTTACAATGATGAATCATTTTTCAAACAACCTCTGACTTTTTTTTTTTTGACAATAATCAACATAAAATCCACATAAGACAAATAATTTCCTGTTATAACACAATGTAATTAAACTGCTGTTTACTGGTCATCAGGTGTCGACTTCTGCATACTCCACACTTTTGCTTTACTATTTTGGTTGTTTATGGATGCAAATAAACCTGGCGGATCTAGCTAACATTACCTGTTGGCTGAACCACTTCTTTATCTATTTCAAAATCACAGCACCTGCAGCATAATTGCCTCATATCTGCTCCACGTGGTCAAAGGTCCAACCTGATCACCGCTTTAGACTGCCATGGCACAATGACCATGAACAACACAGAGTCACCTGTTTTACTCTTTTATGTGTCGTTGTAAGTCACAGGCATAATTCATAATTAATAATCTTTCACAAGCTGGTTCTGAACTCTTTTCATGCTAGCGAACACATAAGAGTGCACAAATAGAAAACATCACGACGGCTGGCCATCACACCTCTGTGTGTAATATACCTCGAATCAAATGTTTCTGCCATGCAAATCCTGCTAATTGCTCAGGGACATAAAGTGCTAATGCTAATTTCCGAATGCTATATATCCGTAATGCTATCACAGAAATAGTGGAAAACTGCATGCACTGAGGGCAAGGCTAATATTCCCTCTGTCAATGCTTGAAACTGGCCTACTAGCTGTTAATTAACAACAGTGCCATGTGCACACGTTGGTAATGATGAGATAGTTTTGCCTGGCAAAATCGTGGGGGTGGTGGTGGGGGGTGGGGGATGCATTTCTATATTTATTTATTTAATAATGTACGTAGATTATTCTTTTGTTATATACACCTCGGAGAGATTAACTCAATATTTTTTTCTGCTTAGGGTAGTGTTAGTATTATAGGTGCAATATCACATATAAAGTACGAATAACTGGTACACCTTATTTTATTGAGTCCCTGGAGTTATGCAACAGGATTTCCCTGCTTTTGAAGTGTGGTAGCAAGTCCTAATTTTGGGTCACGTTATTCAGTCCCACTGCTGAGTCCTATATAATTCCTCTTGAAAGCCATAAACTGTTTTAAAAGTTTATTTATCTCTTTGAATCAATTCCGATTCTTCCCGTGTTTAGTTACATGGTTGTCTTTGTTTAAAAGATGGATGTTTCTTCCATACAAATAGCATAAAACAACAGCTGGTGTAGTGGTTAGCACGTCCACCTCACAATAAAAAGGTCCTGGGTTTGGGTCCCGGGCTTGTCTGGAGCTTGTATGTTCATTCCGTGCTTGTGTGGGTTTCCTCCAGGTAATTCAGTTTCCTCCCGCAATCCAAAGACAATACATTAGGCTAATTGGCTGTTCCAAATTCTCACTTACTCTTTCATATTACAAGCCGCTTAAACCTCTATTAGGTTCGTGGGGAGGCTGAAGCCGATCTCACGACACTGGACCTTCTTGCTATGATGGCACAGTGCTACCCCTGTTCTAAATTATTACCTCTCACAATTGTGAGTGTAAGTGTGAATGGGTGTGTGTGTGTGTGTGTGTGTGTGTGTTGGCCCTGTGATGGACTGGCGAGCTCTACAGGGTGTACCGTTTGTTCGCCTAGAGTGGGCTGAGATAGGCTCCAGCCTCCCCATGACCCTACCATGATTAAGCGGTTCAGCAAATGAATAAATGAAGGAATGAAGAAACCAACAACAACAACAACAGCCACAACAAAAGCACTCGAAACCTCTCACACGAACATGTCACACCAATTATAGCTTGTCAAATTCCTTAAGAATCACTGCTGCATATTGAGTGGTACAGAATGAGAAAATACCAACGTGATGCAAACAAAAAATACTAAAATGACAATTGGTGCAACAGGAAGGCATTATACTGTCATCTCAAAATTGTGAATTTGAATCCTGTGCCTAAGAGACAATGGAGCAATTTTTTTCAATGCACCCTGGGAAAGATGGTAGTATTCTTTGTCCTGCCAATCAGAGGAAAACTAGAGGCTTCCCATTGGGTAATAGCACCAGCTGCTACCTAGCTATTATAAACAATTGGAAGCCATCTTGCTGACCTTGAACTTGACCTACGATGACCTTTTCATAAACTCATTTCAGCTTTTGATCCAAAGTCATTACCCTGAAAATTTAACCGTGATTTCTCAAGCAGTTCTTCAGATAGACACAAAATGAATTAATATAGTCGGCCAGGGTTCGATTCTGGACTCAGGCATTTTTGTGTGGAGTTTGTATGTTCTTCCCATGATTGCATGGGTTTACTCTGGATGCTCCTGTTTCTTCCCACAATCCAAAAACATGCACAGTAGGCTAACTGGCTGTTCCAAATGGCCCCTACATGTGACTGTAAATGTGCATGGGTCTGTGTGTGTTGGCTCTGTGATGGTCTGGAGAACTGATCTTGGTATACCCGGCCTTTGCCCAGAGTCGGCTAAGATGGGCACCAGGCTACAGCCATCATATGTATATATGTATATATGTATATATAGACAGCTATGCAGCTACTCTTGACGAAAATCAGCAATGGTTCTTTTACATCCTCTCATCACAGACAATGAGACACATGGCTGGCCTTTGATAACCCAGTTAGCTGCACTGGGGGACAGCAGTGACAAACCCGGTGTTGAACCCCCGACCTCAGGATCAGTAATCCAGCACCTTACCACCAGGCCACCTCTGCCCCATATATATATATATATATATATATATATATATATTGGAGTTGGATACAAATATGACAGGATTTATACAAGTACCTATTACAGAGGAAACCTTATTGCAATAAGGTTTTACATCATATTCCCATTTCAAATGGATTTTATTTTCATAAGAAAAAGTACAGTGGATTCATAGATTTATCCAGTATATAGCAAGGCTCTAGTATGTCAGCACAAGCATAGCATAGTCGTAGCATGCTGGTGGATGTCAGCATGGTTCTGTTTTTGTTGGCTGCAAGACATTTCTTTGGAACATTGACGCATTTGTGACAAGACCAGTAAAAAATATTTATTCATTCATTCATCTTCTGTAACTGCTTTGACTTGCTAAAGGGGCCGACAACTATCACAGCACAGTAAAATTCTGTGCAGAGCACACACACACACACACACACACACACACACACACACACACACACACACACACACACACACACACACACAC
>JAOUQZ010000033.1:9674819-9694520 GCA_028564935.1 Neosilurus hyrtlii | reverse complement strand
TCTCCTCAGTGTGTATCAAATACACGCACACACACACACACACACACACACACACACACACACACACACACACACACACCCCAGTCCTCAATATGTAATATATACAAGCATACACACACACACACACACACACACATACACACACACACACAGGTTCTCAAAATGTAGTAAATACAAGTACACACACATACCCCGGTCCTCTCATACTTTTGACTCATAACAATTCTCATGGCTTAAGTTATATTAAAATATTTAAAAAGGTTATGGGCGAGTAGTGGTGGCCCGGTGGTAGGGGGCTGGATTACTGATCCCAAGGTCGGGGTTCAAGCCCCACTGTCACCGGGTTGTTACTGCTGTTCCCCCAGTGCAGCTAACTGGGTTATCAAATGCAGGCCATGTCTCTCACTGTCTGTTGTGAAAGGAATGTAAAAGAACCATTGCTGACTTTCATAAAGAATAGGCTGGATTACTGTCAGCGTGTTTCTGCCCTGCGATGGCCTGGCGAGTTGTCCAGGGTGTGCCCTGCCCTCGCCCAGAGTCGGCAGAGATGGCCGCCAGCCTCCCTGCGACCCTAATTAGGATTAAACAATTCAGAAAATGAATGAAAAATGGTTATTGTTAGGTTTGGGGTAGAGATTCAACCAAACTATATTTTATCATTAGTATATTCTGTAGATTTTCTGTGATCACGACCCGACAGTATGCATTACTTTCTATTTTCGGATATTAAATCCCTTGGATTATTTTTGTATTGAATGTTATGTTGGACTTGTCCGCCAGTTTTCTGCTCACAGGCATAGAACCTGCCAGCGCGCCATTCTTTTCCTCTTCCCTAAGGGAACATGGTACGTGTCTGCTCTTTATTAGACCTCTGTTTCATGGAGTTGTCACATTTCTTTATTCAAGGGCTTCAGGTTTTTTTTTTCACTGCCAGTGGCTCAGTAGAGAGCTGGGGTATGCGTTTTTTTTTTTTTTTTCATGATTGCACAAAATGAGCTTTTGTGTGATGAGTGCATTTGTCGAGCAGGCTTAAATGCAGGCACAAATTTATTTATTGAGCTCTAAAGAAACCGTGGCATGAATAAGAATAAGAGAAAAGAGATACTTTCAGTCATGAGGCTCAACATTTGCTGTCTGCCAGATATGCATTAAAGACTACTGATGTCCCAGCAGGCGGCACGATGGTGTAGTGGTAATCGCGTCTGCCTCACAGCAAGAAGGTTCTGGGTTCGAGTCAAAAGCTTGGGCTGTTTCTGTGTGGAGTTAGCAGGTTCTTGTGCTTGCGTGGGTTTCCTCCGGTTTCCTCCCTCAGTCCTAAGACATGCAATTTATGCTAATTGGCTGTTCCAAATTGCCTCTAGGTGTGAGTGTGAGCGTGAGTGTAAATGGTTGTGTGTGTTGCTCTGCGATGATCTGGTAAACTGTTCAGGGTGTACCCCGCCTTCAACCACGGTCGGCTGAGACAGGCTCCAGCCTCCCTGCTATGCTAGTAGGATTAAGTGGTTCGTCAAATGAATGATGTCCCAGTAGAGACAGGCAGAAAGAATCAGAAGTTTTCGGACATAATAATAAAATAAGAAAGATAATTTTATTTATTTATCCCCCCCCCTTTTTTTTACATGAATCCATGTATCAATCACCTCCAAATTTTCATGGGTTCTTTCCAGGCCCAGGCAATACATCTCCACCAACTTTGATGAAGATCAGATTAGTATATTTATGTAATCCTGCTAAAAAATAAAATAAAAAAATTTTGTTTAAAAAAGCCTTTAATAAATCCCTGTATCCAGATTGTGATTCAGATCTGCTCTTAAATATTATGGGTTCTTGCCGGGCCCAGACCCCATTGTTCCACCAGGATTGATGAAAATCAGTTCAGTAGTTTTTATGCAAACCTGTTAACAGTCAAACAAACAAACAGATGCTGGTAAATACATAACCTCCCATGCTAAGTGCAAATATTAAGTCAGTATTTGTTGTGAGCACACTTTATTTTGTGGGAATGCTTGTCACAGTTGTTTTGATGGTTTTGACTGTTGCACGTGCTTCCTATTTTTGCAGCAAACCAGCAGCCTTCATTAAGCTTTTCTCACCTCTTACAGTACAAAATATTCTGCTTTTTGGAACTGACATAAAATCATTTTACTGTAACAATAAATTTACTCAGTCATTTGCCAAATTGTAGGGTGGGGGTGTTCTATCTTAGACGTTATTAGACAAAGGAGGGGTAGACCCCAAACAGCTTGCCCGACCATAATATGACAACACACGTACACTGGACAACTGGAACAGCCAGTTAGCCTAGCATGCATGTCTTTCGACTGTGGGAGGAAACCGGAGCACTGAGAGCAAACCCGAAACAGAAGCGCACAAGCATGAGAAGAGAACCCAGGACCTTCTTGCCTCCCAGAATTACATTATGTGCTGGAAAATTAATAATTGGAAATCTGATATGTTTTTTAACCGACTTGATAATGTAAAAGACTATACATTATCTATATACAGTATAATAACATAATGGCTTATCCAACCTTTAAATGAACCTAAATATGTGTAGCAGTCTGGGAAAACTGAAGTCAATCCCTCCTGACATCAAGATGTTAAAAGAACAGACACAAACAACCATTCACACTCACATTCACACATATGGCTAATTTAGAGTAGTCAGTTGACCAGATATGCATGTCGTTGGACTGTGGGAGGAAACCCGAGTACCCAGAGGAAACAAAAATAAAGTAAGTAAACAAAAGTGTCTGGCACAGCCAGTTTCTTGATCTCTGAAATGTTGCTTGAATTTTTATAGCTATTTTATTGCAGAGCACAAGACAGTCCTGCTGCTGACTCGAGTTAACGCTGCATAAAAAATAGGTGCAAGTTCAAGGTCAGGACTGCATGCCACTGAGGAATGCAAACTGTTTTGTGTAGTGCTTAAATCCATAGTTGCATCTAAGGTTTGAATAATGATGTGGGCACTTCTGGTATTGAATCCTTCTTATGAATCAACCCTGAATGCAGCCCTATATCTGTTAAACTGCATTGAACATCTCAAGTACCTTTAGCCACAGTCTCCTGCTTCCTTTATTTCAGATAAAGAATAAATAAATAAAAAAATTAGTTGTTAGAGTGTTTTATTCCTCTTTTGCTTAATTAATTTTTGTCAGATAATATAAAAATATTGGCAGTGCCTAAAGGCCAAGGTCTCCTGACAAAGAACTATACCGATATGCTGTTGTTATAAGAGGGCTGAATCTTTGGCAATATTTGGAAGGAAATAAATAAATAAATGTTCCCTGAATTTCCCAAGTTTGGTCTAAAGCGAAAGCAAGAAACATGAACACTGGGTTTTCTCTTTGCTGCCTTTCAATTGCTAATTTCTGTGGTCATTTGCGTGTTAAATATCCGTTTTAACGAGTTGCCAGTAATGTTGTTTTGCTTGATGAAAGTTTGTCTACCCACCTGAGTTATATTAGTACATACTTACATACTGAATATACACACGCTGCCTTACTTTCATAACCCTAACACTATATGTGTTGGTGAAATGATGTGGGTTGGGAAGGGGGGGATCATATGCACAAAGAACTGATTACATTATCACACAGAGAACCAATCAGAACCATACCCCCAACATGCATCTCTAAAGTCTGAGACGCAAAATAAAAACCTTGAAATAGCAGTATTTAATGGTTGATTTAGAAAAATAAGACATCTCCAAATATTAAACTACATAAAGTGTAAATGTGTGCATTCAGCTCAGTTTTTTGAGTCATTTAACACTGGGTTTACCCATATTTATTTTGGCCCTTTCATATTCAAGTATGTGCTTGCTTTTAGTTTTGGTACTGCATGAGCTATACATAACAGTTAATCATGGACAAGCTATACATAACAGCCAATCATGAATGAGCTATAAATTACAGTCGATCATGTGTGAGCTATACATAGCAGACAATCCTGCACAGGCTATACATAACAGCCAATCATGTGCGAGCTTTATATAACAGCCAATCATGTGCGAGCTTTACATAACAGACAATCATGGGCAAGCTATACATAACAGTCAATCATCCACAAGCTATACATAACAGCCAATCATGTGTGAGCTATACATAGCAGACAATCCTGCACAGGCTATACATAACAGCCAATAATGAATGAGCTATACCTAACAGCCAATCATGAATAAGCTGTACAATGCAGACAATCATGCACAAGCTATACATAACAGCCAATCATGCATGAGCTATAAATTACAGTCGATCATGTGTGAGCTATACATAGCAGACAATCCTGCACAGGCTATACATAACAGCCAATCATGTGTGAGCTTTACATAACACCCAATCATGTGCGAGCTTTACATAACAGACAATCATGGGCAAGCCATACATAACAGCCAATCAGCATTAAATCAGCAATCTCCGAACATGGGACAGCCATCAAAGTCATGTTTCATGCCTACGCATGCCTTTATGTTTAATGCTATGATATTTTTAAAGTGATATATGGTTGATGAAGTATAATGGGTTTGTTACCTGTTATTAACTTACTACTACTGACCTTCTTGTTGAATAGCTGAATATAAAAATACAAAAAAAACGTTAGTAGAAGACATTAACTTTTACAATGTGCCATCATGTAGTCTAGTAAAGGCATGGAAAGACGACTGAGTAAAAGAAGAAGAACCAGAGAAATTTCGAGAGGAAGAGTGAGAATCTGGCCAACTGAAATACTTTTTCATTGCAAACAGGCTTTAGGCAGTAATTAATAGTAATTATCACTGCAGCAAGCTGTGCTGTGGAAGATGCAGAGAGGAGACAGGAGAGAGTAATTATGGTCATCCAGGATTCAAGATAAAGAACTACAGGCTTGAACTATCTCTCATAGACAAACTGCGTGGGTGGGAGTGTCTCCTCAGCACCGTCTTCAAGATTCTCCTCATGTCCACTACACGGTTTTAAGATAAATCTTTAAATAGATGTTCTGAGATATCTAATATAAATAAGTTGACAATCCTCAAACTGAAACGAGTCGAAACGCTTGTTGTGCGAAGAACACTCTGACATGGCTTATGTGTTATGATAATAAATGTGAGAAGCCGTTACGCTAATTTAACAGCTAACTGTTTTCCAGTACACCGACTTGCTGAATGTTGGCTCACAGCACTTTATCCATCTCATCATGCTCCAGTAGTGGATTTATGAGTGAAGGAGGTCAATAAATCTTTTGCACATTTTCATTAAACTGAAAATAAATAGATGAATTGAGTATTAGTGTCACGCTGTAAAGTTTGTACTTTTGGACAAATACAACTCCGGGTAAATTGTTACAACTCATTCTGTCCAACACTGTAAAAAATAATCCCAAGAGTTTGGTAAAATCACAGTTATAAAAACCGAGACTATGCTTATAAAATTCCTGAACATCATTCAAGTGAATGAGTTCGAAAATACCAATATAAACACTAGCTACTGTCTACCTTGTTTACATTTGGCAAGGGTGTAAAGTATAAAAGTATAAAAGCTACTGGCTATTATAGAAGTCAGACAAACAGTTTACCTCCCCATCATTTACGATATTTAATCAACATGTGGAATGCAAACCAGGACCTTTTTTAATTTGTGCATAAACAGGACCACTGCTATGATATTGTTTCTTACTGAACACTGGTGATCTGCAGCTCTAGTACAGGAATAGAAAACATTTTCAACACATCTTGTTTCATTTTTAAAGAATCTTCAGTTGGACAAATTAAGCTGCTACCAACGCGTGAACCTCAGTCTCCTGTAAATAAGTCGCATGTGCCTTTTCATTTCTAATATTAGATCCTGGCTCAAATCAGTTTAATTACAGCACCGATCCTGCCAGGTAACGACACCACCGGTGTCTTCCTGTCAATTTAAGCCCACTCTTTCACTGCCTGGTGGCACAATTCAGCTTGACTTCGTGGTTCCTATTTTGGTGTTTCTCCAACTGCACCAAATAATCAAAGTAGAAAGTTTTCTTTGGGATTGAGACCTGGTGATTATGTAGTTGTTTGGTAAGTCAAACCTCTCTATCATTAACTTTAATTCATTTGTATTTGTATAAAGCTTTAAGCAATACGTATTGTCTCAAAGCAGCTTTACACATTTCTCTCTCACTCTCTCACTCACACACTCAATCACTTAATCCTATTAGGGCCCTGGGGAGGCTGGAACCGATCTCAGCCGATGCTGGGCGAAGGTGGGGTATACACCGAACACCTCACCAGAACATTACAGGGCAACACACACACACAAAACCATTCACACTCACCAGAGTACCCGAAGGAATCCCACGTAAGCCTGGGGACACACAGAAAGGCCCTTGCTTATCCAGGGGCTCAGACGTTCTTGCCGTGAGGCGGACATGCTAACCACTACACCACAGTGCTACAAGCTTTTCAGATATATGGATGTTAAGCTAAATTCTTAATAATGAATGAACCAGAAAGAACAGTGGGGGGTAAAAGTCGAGATGACAAGATTACATCTAGATTTACATTACATGCAAACATCAAGTAAATGTAAATTTAATTAAATAATAACCTTGAAAGAAACCAGATTTTAAAGAGAACTTGGAGCTAAAAGTCGAGATGACAAGAAAAGAAACCTTACATTTACCTGTTCTGGCCTATACAACGTAAAGGTGAGTTTATATGTAAGGGTTGTACATCTAGATTTACATTACATGCAAACATCAAGCAAATGTAAATTTAATTAAATAATAACCTTGAAAGAAACCAGATTTTGAAAAGAACTTGGAGCTGGAAAGTGAAAGTATAAATCCATACAGTGTACAGGTGTGAAAGCATAAAAACAAACAGTAACAAAGTTGGTTGACAGATTATGAATTTATGTTTCCTGCAGCGATTCTAAATTACAATTCTACAATATCTACCGGTAGTTAATATGATTTATTCTTTGGTGCTTGTCAAAAACGTCACACTGCTGATTTTTTGGTCTTGTGCACACTACAGTGTGGGAATGTTAGCATAGTGTCACGCTTCGACATGACGAACAAAAGACAGATCCAGATGTATTCAGATTAACAGACTGACCCTCCAGTTTTATGTGAAATTTGCGTACTAGTTTACGTAACGACCGATAATGTTGAATATGATTCAACTATTTGTGGATTTGAAGGACAACCAGTGAGCTGGCAAGAGTGTCATGGATGCCCAAGGCTCAATGTTTTGAGAGGAGTCAAGACTTGCATGCATGTTTTGATTTCATGGAAGAGCCACTGCAGCACAAACTACTGAATCTGTTATTGCTGGCTACCTAGCAGCAGTCAGGTGGTGTTAATGTTATGGATGCTCGGTGTAACTATTCACTCACTCACTGATTAATTTCCCAACGTGCTTAATCCTACTAAAGCTGCGGGAAGGCTGGAGCCCATCTGACACATGGCGATACACTCACACCTAAGGGCAATTGGGAACCGACCAGTGGGGAGGAAACCAGAGTACACAGAGGAAACACAGGCAAACTCCACACAGAATCAGCCTCGCCGAGCCCGGGGCTCAAACATTGGACCATCTCGCTGTGAGGTAAATGTGCTAATCACTACGTCACTGTGCCGCCCCTCATGCCCCCTGAAATTATACTAACAACATACCCTTACCATGAGTTTCATTTGATCTACCAAATAGTTCATAATATTTACTAAGTAATATATTTTAGGTTAAATAACCACATAATAACGTCACGGTACTCATATAAAATGCATATAGTTCCTTTAAGTAATAGATGTTTTAGTGGTTTCCTGCCAGTGTGATTCATCAAATTAAATAGTGATACAGATTTCCCAAGGATTCCATTAGACATGATTTCCATTTCCATCAAATTATAGAAGCAACGCTCGGCTGTTCACATAAAGCAAAGGTGTGAGAGCTCCTATTATATAAGCTCACAGTGTGAAACAGAAATGATAATGGAATTTTCCCCCCATAAGGTGAAAGAGCAACTCCAGCAAGTTTAATAAAAAATGTAACAAAATGTTGATTATTTCTAGAGTTTTAACGAAATCTACTTTCAGTTACTAGTGTATTATGAAAAAAAAGACTTTAATTTTCAAGATGTATGTAAATTATTTGAGATATTATTATGGGCAGCACGGTGGTGAAGCGGTTAGCACGCTTGGGCGTTTCTGTGTTGAAGTTCCCTGTGCTTGGGTTTTCTCTGTGTACTCCAGTTTTTTCCCCACAGTCCAAAAGCATACTCATCAGGCTAATTGGCTGTTCCAAATTTCCCCTAAGTGTGGATGGTTGTGTAGGTGTTGACCCTGCAATGACCTGGTTGGCTGAGATAGACTCCAGCCACAACCGGCAACATTAATAGAATTACACACTTCTGCAAATGAACGAGTGAGTGAGATATAATTATTGAGCAGCATTTTTTTTGGCAGATGTGCTCATTAGGATGGGCGGCACGGTGGCATAGTGGATGGCATTTCCACCTCACAATAAGGTCTTGCGTTTTTTTTTTTTTTTTTTGAGGAGTTTGTCAACCCCGATGATTCATTGGATAGGGTGAAACAGAGAAGGAGGCTCACAGCCATGCACTGTCACACCCGCAGTGGAATAGTGAAGTAAAACAGATAGTGAGTGTGTAAGAGAGAATGTTTACATGTTCTCCTCCTGCTTGCATGAGTTTCTGCTGGGTGCTCCAGTTTCCTCCTAGACAAAGACAGATTGCACATTAGGCTAACTGGATATTCTCAATTTCCCCCTAGGTGTGAGTGTGTTGCCCCACACAATGAGCTGGTGCACTGTTCTTCTCCTGGATTCATCAGGGAAGGGCTCCAGCCTCCACCCGTCCTTGATAAAAGATAAAGCGGCTCAGGAAATTGAAGACTTCAACATGTTTACAGGCAGGTAAAAGATTCTGGCATGGGGCGGCATGGTGGCGAAGCGGTTAACACGCTTGGGCGTTTCTGTGTTGAGGTTCCCTGTGCTTGGGTTTTCTCTGGGTACTCCAGTTTTTTCCTCACAGTCCAAAGACATACACATTAGGCTAATTGACTGTTCCAAATTTCGCATGGGGTGGCATGGGGGCGTAGTGGTTAGCACTTGCGGACCATGCATGCATGGGTTTCCTTTAGGTACTCTGGTTTCCTCCAACAGTCCAAAGACATACACATAGAGCTAACTGGCTGCTCCAAATTATCTGCTGGCCCTGATGGACTGGTGAGCTGTTGAGGGTTTATCCTGTCTTCGCCCAGAGTCGGCTGAGATGGACTTTAGCCTATCTCAGCTGACTCTGGGTGCATCCTGTCTTCGCCCAGAGTCGGCTGAGAGGGGCTTCAGCCTCCTTGTTACCCTAGTTGGACGACACGGTTTGGATATGATCCTGAGTTCTTTTTAATGGAAAATCTAATAAGGAACATCAATTCACAGAAGTGGAAAAAATTGCCAAGAGATTTCAGCTTGCCTTTAAAAACCTAATTTATGCCACATGTCCAGTAAAACATGCATCTGTGTGAATCAGTAGCCCAGTGATGGACAGTGCAGTGTTGATAAAGTCATGTCTGATTTATCTGCCTGCTAAAAAAGGACATCTGTTATGTCACTGAATGATGGACATCTGTAATTTCACCCAGCCACTGGGTTCCGTACAGGCGTATTTAGGGCTTCTCTGGGTTTGCTTTATGACATTTACACTGACTGATGGATTGATTATCTTTATAAAGACCATGTATGAGGGCACAGGTCACTCTCACGAGGAGCCACTGGATAGTCTCTCAAGATTTCTAAAGAGCATCAGCTAAATCAATCAGCTGCAAATCCTACAGCTCAGAGTGGTATAGTCAAGCACAGACAAGCTAATTAACAAGCTAATTCTCCATGCTGGGCTTTAATGATGGTGTTAATGGACATTTACTGAGTCACATAACGTTTGAAACTTAGAGAATTAAAATTCCTTTTATGTGAAAAGTATAATTTTGGCAACAGCAGCGCACTGATATGTTTGTCATTTTTTATAACGGAGTCACCATTAGCTGTTCAATTTTTTTTTTTCAGCATTTCAATAAGTAAATATTCAAAAGGCCTGCAGCTCTTCTGCAATCTGTGTAATGGGTGTGGGCTCGCTGTCATGTTAATTTACCTCACTGATAGCACTGAACCAAAACTAGCGGTCCAAACTGTCCTTTCCCATGATATGAAACACACGCAAAATAAACAGCCAATAATATATTACTGAGCGGCACGGTGGCGTACTGGTTAGCACATCCGCCTCACAGCCAGAAGGTCCTGGGTTCAAGTCCCAGGTTTAGCAAGGGCGTTCCTTTGTGGAGTACGAATATTGAATGCGAGTACCCGTGCTTGTGTGGGTTCCTTCTGGGTGCTCCGGTTTCCTCCTACAATCCAAACAGCACATTACGCTAATTGGCTGTTCCAAATTGCCCCTAAGTGTGAGTGTGAACAGTTGTGTGTGTGTTTACCCTGCGATGGACTGTTCAGGGTGTACCCTGTCTTTGCCCAGTTGAGAGAGGCAGCAGCCCTCCCTAATAGAAATAAATAGAAAAAAATAAACAATGAGAGAGTTCTGCCGTTATTCTCGGAGGAAGACAACCCCTCAACCAAATAATTTTCTCTGTCATACCTCGCCTTGTTTAATAATTGCTTATTGGCATACACTACATGGGAACGGTGCGATCTGATTGGTCCACTCTCAGGGGAATATAAAAGATTATACTGAGTGGATAATGCTTGAATAAACATGATGGAAAATAATGGTTTGTCAGGGTCACTTCAGCAGATCGCATCACTGTTATCACACTTTAAAAATGAAAAACAACCATAAAATTCTTGTTTTAGTTTGTTTTTCTTGTGTTTCTGCAGATAGTGGTGACTGAGTGGTCAAGACTCTGGCTTACTGCTCCAAGGTTGGTTGTTCAAGCACCACTACCACCAAGCTGTCACTGTTGGGCCCTTGAGCAAGGCCTTTAACCCTTTGCATAGCTTTATGAAAATGATTACTGTAAGTCCCTCTGGATAAGGGGGTCTTCCAAATTCCATAAATGAAAACGTTTCTGAATCTTGTATATATTAAACCTCGGAACGAGTGTTAAAACTCACCTTTACAGAGCTTGGTTAGGTGTTTCCATGCGTGGTTTCCATGTGTGTCTCTGCTCAGTGTAGTACTAAAACAATTGTACGCCTCAAGCTCGGGGGAAGTTGCCGAATTGAATAGTCTGCTTGATGTTCCGTTGCAGGAACTATTAAGCGACATCCACCTCTCCTTCACCTCATAATTGCTCTTTATTCTGAGATGGTGCACCAATCAGGTCATTACCATTTCTGTGTAGTACGTGCTTAAAACCAACAGCAAACGTTTCAGGCAAAAGCTATAGGTAGATTTTCCAGAACAGAACAAAGTGCCGGGGAAGCCACTATCAAAGACTATTCCATTAAACGTTGTGCCCAATAACAGTGTCACAAATAATAACCAGGAGTGATGCTAATTTCGGTGAAATCCAAAAGTGCTGGCAAAAACGACAGCGAGATATTATATCGAAAACAGCGTCTGCAGACACCCGATTTGATTTTTGAAGCTCATTAGGTGCTTGTCGTCTTATTCTGTAAAACTTGTGGCTTGCAGCAAGCACCAGATATAAAAGCGAGAGTTATGTGTTTGTAATAAAACCATGATAAATGAAATTCATGAAACTAAGCCAGGGAAAAAAATAATAAACCAAAGGAAATAAAAGCAACACAGGAGCAGAAGTTGGTATAACTGTGTACAAATCCATCACACACACACACACACACACACACACACACACACACACACACACACACACTTGTGCCTTTGCAAATATGCACAAGTGGGATATTTATGTAAAAGTTGTACAAGACTGAAATAGCAGACACGTCATTTGAAACTGGATTTAAGAGTTGAGTAAACACAGCGTACTACGCATTCGCTCGGAGATTATACAAAACGAAAGTTCTGCTTGTTCCTCACTGTCAACAGCCCCTTAATAACCTCATCTATCAGTCGGTGAACCACGCACAATGTTCCTGCACACACACACACACACACACACGCACACACACATGCACACATAGATTTTCAGCACACACGCTGCTCTGACAGCAGGGCCAATTTTCTTGACAGCTGTTTAAGATCATCATCATGTTTTTACTCCCATGCACGGCTGTAATCTGATGGAATGCACTCCCTATAGACACAACACCCACAGCCTACATCCCCATCTATCTCACATATCTACCACTTCACTGTCTAAATAAAACGCCACCACCAACACCCCCCTTCACACACATCCTCAATTTTGTTCCTAGACCGAATGTATATGCAGTGTTTGTGTTACGTGATCGGAGTAGATGGATGTTCCGTACGTACTAGGTGCCATTCAGGATTCAGAAAGGTTTAAATTGGAAAAATATGGGATTGGGTGGGGTGAGGTGGAGATGGTGGAGTATGTTTATGTGGGGATGGGGGGGTACTAGGCGATTTTTCATTCATTCTTATTTTTATTTAGTATTTTAGGCTTTTTAAATGTTATTTTTAGCTTGTTTAACAAGTGTATAAGTAGTTTTATTTATTTTGGTTTTTATAATCTATCAACCTATCCATCCATCCATCCATCCATCCATCCATCCATCAATCTATTAATTAATTTACCTGTTTGTTTATTTTTTTATTTTTACTGCACATTACTGCCACCTTGTGGAACCACTCTGAAGTTTACTGATGAATCTTCCTCTTAAAAGTGGCGTAGCGACGATAATTAAAAATGAAGCTGATTTTACTTACAGTTTCTTGATTTTAGCTGCATATAATTAATATTGCCTTGTTTTTTAGTTTTGTTTAGTCTTTATACTACTTTTTGAAAACAAGCTGTTTGTGAAATTTTTGTAATTTCAGAAGTTTTAGTTTTAACTTTTTATCTATTATATTCATTCTATTCAGCTCTTGCGAAAACACTTCCATCCAACACTTTGGAAACCTTAACATCCTGCTCACCTGTCTTCCACCCGGGTCTGTAAATGTCTCACAGTCATGTATTTTAAGCAGAGTTGCAAAGAGAGTGGAAAATTTATTTATTTATTTGCTTTATTAATTTTTTACTTATTAATGTACCATGTAGCATAAACATATAACTGAATGAAATCTGTTTTTTTAAAATAACACTGCAAGATATTTGCTTGTTTGTTTATCTATCTATCTATCTGTCTGTCTGTCTGTCTGTCTGTCTGTCTGTCTGTCTGTCTATCTATCTATCTATCTATCTATCCACCTACCTACCTACCTACCTATTTTTTATTTATCTACATTTATTTTTCCTTTTATGAAATTTCCAGTTCATACCCATTGATTCCCACAGACTCCTGTTATCTCACATAAAACGTTTCCAACTTTGACAATTCTCAGAATTTTAAAACTCTTATTTTAAAAAGGAAATAAAACATGAGGCGGCACGGTGTCGTAGTGGTTAGCACGTCCGCCTCATGGCAAGAAGAGTCCCATACTCAGCAAGGATATTTCTGCAGGGGGTTTGCATGTTCCCCCCGTATTCCCATGCACTGTTTTCTCTGGGTACTTCAGTTTCCTCCCAAAGATCCCAAAGAGTCCAAAGATATGCACATTAGGCTAATTGACGGTTCCAAGTTGCCCCTAGGTGTGAGTGTGAGTATGAATAGTCGTGTGTGTTGGCCCTGCAATGCTCTGGTGAGCTGTTTAGAGTATACCACCTGCCTTTGCACAGCGGTACGTGCGATGGGCGCCAGCTTCCCCGCAACCCTAACTGGATCGAGCGAACATATAGATATACATAAATCATCAAGAACAGGGTGGTGTAATGCAAACCAGAGTTTCTGTCTTAAATACTACTCTTGAAAAAAGTTGTTTATTCTCTCACGGCATCGTGATGCTGAAATACTGCCGAAATACACTCATCCATCCTGACGACTCTGTAATCTCCAGATGCTTTCAGCTTTATCCTAGAATTTAATTAATATAAAGCTGTAATTTGACATGAAGTTTGGACTATTATCAGAACTGCTGTTGCAGAAAATTAATCAACACCTTCTAATAAAATAATGCTATGGTATAGGGTATAAAATATAGATAACTCATTGTCGTCTAAAAAACCTGAAGCTTGTTTAATACCAGATCATCTCAGGGTGAAGCTGAGACTAAGCTCACATATGCTTCTCTTTGCTTCAGAGATGAACAGGAAAATGAGGATGTTTTTCTTCATCTCACTTCATATCTCTCTCTCTCTCTCTCTCTCTCTCTCACACACACACACACACATTCCCATTCCCACTGTGGAGGAGATAACACTGCCTGCTCCTTCCCTCAATCAGCCGCTGGAGGAATTCAGCCCTCTGTTCACTCAGCCTTTGAGATACAATATGCATAATGTCTTTTTATACAGCTGACCTTCATACTCACTATAAAACTCTGAAAGGAAATCCGTCAGAAAAATTGGAAATTGTACCTCAGCATCCATCGTATTCTCTATATTCCCTGACCCCATCTTATTTCACCTAAAACGTGTAGCACAAAAAAAAAAATGTTGAATGCATTGCGCTCAGACAGACTGGAGCCAGTCTAATTTTTTTTTATGTCTGTGATTTGGCCGAGAGTTAAGGCTTAGTTGTGTTTCTCACTGCAACCACATGTGGAAAAGGTCAATTCCCCTGATCTGAATGCAGTGCTGAGAGTCTGCGTGGGACAGCATTGACCCCCGGCGTGATGGAGTGGAAGGGAGGCGGCGAAATTGACAATGACATGAAGGAAGCGTGAGGCTAAAGAACAGCAAGACTGCATTCAGCTGGAGAGACTGCAGAGAAATGACTGAAACTATTCCTGCCAAAATAAACCCAGACTTCCCAGAAGGCAGGAGAATGAACTCTTGGAATGAACGGATGGAAAAATGCAGTATACACACTTAACTTGTCCTACCTGGTGTAAAAAACATAAAAAATAAAAAAACCTTTACAATTTCGAGAACACACATAATGTCAGATCTTTAATTTTTCAGGAATGAAAACAGGAATTTGACAAAAAATCTGAAAGTCGAGGCCAAAGGCTGAGGGGCTTGGGTCACTTAATGTACCCAACCATCAAGTACACATGTATTTAAAGTTCAGGAAAATCCATGTTTTATGAACAATTAACATTCATTCATTCATTTTCATTCATAAGCTGCTTAAACCTAATTAGGGTTGCAGGGAGGCTGGTGCCCATCTCAGTCAACTAACAGCTCGCCAGGCCATCGCGGGCCAACACTTGCACAACCATTTTGGAATTTTGGAACAGCCAATGAGCCTACCGTACGTTTTTGTACTGTCAGAGGAAACTGGACTACCCAAAGGAAACCCATACAAGCACGGAGAGAACATGCACACAGAAACACTGGAGCCCAGGAATCGAACCCGGGACCTTCTTGTTGTGAGGAGACCACTGCGCCACGCCAATAATTCAAAATGATCATCTTAAAATAAAAGATATACAGAGACTTCAACATCCATCCATTATTTCTATCATTGATCCATCAGGGTTGCGGGGGAAGCTGGGTGAGAGGCAACGAACATCCTGAACAGGTTATCAGTCGGGTCATTGCAGGACTAACAATGAGACCAACAACCATTCACGTTCACATTGAAACCTATGAAAATGTTTAGAGTAGCAGTTCAGTGCATTGGACTTTGGAAGGAAGCCGAAGTACACAGAAGAAACCCACACATAAATAGGAAGAACAGGTAACCACAATGGTCCACATAGAATGGTTGTTGTCAAAATTCGGAGCTAGAACCTTCTCACTGTGAGGCAACAGTGCTGGTCACTGATCCCCGGTTGCACCCCAGTGTCATTAGTAACAACATAGTAAAAAGGCGTTTCTTTATTCTCTCTTAGACTTGACTTGGACTCAAACATCTTTGGACTCGGGCTTAACTTGAGCTCAACTAGTCCCGGTCTTGGATTTGTCTGGGAGTGGCCTCAATTACAGCTCTGTTTACATGCATAAATAACATTCATTCATCCTTAGTAAATGCCTGGTCAGGGTCCTGGGGGTTTTAGGGTAGATTAGCTACTAGTTTGATAAAAGTGATGTAATGGTTAGCATTTCCACCTGGCTAACGGTGTTCTTCATTGCCCCTAGGTGTGAGTGTGAATGGTTGAGTGTGTGTGTTCTGCGATGGTCTGGCGAGATGTTCAGGGTGTTGGTTGAGATGGCTTTATTAAGGTCCATGACCCTAATAAAGAATAAAGATGTTTGAAATATGAAATGAAATTCGTTTGAAAATTATAACTGCAGGAGAAGTGAAAAAAAACAACAATCCAGTCATATGAACATCTCTAATTGATACCAAGTATGAACCTGAGTATTGCTGAGAATGAGGAACTTTTGGAGCTGGAAATTATACAATTTGCTGACAGTGCGAGCTTTTTCTAATGTTTCGGGAGAAATACACATAAGCCGAGAGAAGAAAATGGAATCAGCCACGCCTGTGGTGGCTTTCCCAAATACAGATAATAGGTTGTCATGCTGGTGTCCACCTCACAGCAAAAAGGTCCTGGGTTCGAGTCCCAGGCTTGGACCATTCCGTGAAGGGCCTGCAAGTCCTCATGTGGGTTTCTTCTGGCTACTCTGGTTTTCTCCCACAGTCAAAAGATGTTGACATTAGGCTAATTGGCTATTCCAGATTGCCCCTAGTTGGGGTGAATGGTGAGTGTGAATGGCTGTGTATGTGTTGCCCTATGATGGTCTGGCGAGCTGTTTGGGGTGTACCCCGCCCTCACCCAGTGTCGCCCTCCCCGTGACCCTAATAGCAAATAGAAAATGACTGAGAGTGAGACTGAGATACTATTTCTACATTTACACTATCGGAGATTTATTTCAAGTTCAGATCACAAGAACAAGTTTTCATCCAAATAAAACACCCATCCATTTGAATTTACTGGATGGCTGAGATAATCTGTTTAATGTACATTGGAGCCCAGGTGTTGGTGCTGCTCTTTAGCCCACTATTACTTTCCCACAATAAATATTAAGGTGCTGGCGTCCCAGGCAGTAACAAAAGTGTCTGGAGATAAATAAGTGAGGGAACGTAAAAGCTGAGTTGCAGAAATAAACCATTTAATTGGAAAAAAAGTAGTTTTTTGGGAGTGAGATGTACCAGCTCACAGCTCTCATGAGAATAAACTGAATCGCAGAAACAGACGTTCGGATTTTTTTGGAGTGGCGCGGGTGAAGCTTTGTGATACAGCTGTGTTGTCACCTCTGTCTGTCACTGCTGGTCAGAATGAAGATTGATGGGAAACTCCAACGGCTTGACACCAAAAGCAGACAGGTTTATCTCATGGATGTCTAATGGGACTCGCCTTGTCTACGCTGCCAGTACTGTAGACGAGCGTGATGAAAGGAAGTGTTGTAAATCTCTGCCACCTGCACCGTGCACTGATTCGCTCATCACTCTTCTTACTGAGCCCGAACTAAGTAACCTAGAGATTATATTCTTTCTTTAATAAAGGAGTGAAAAAACGAAGCTGTTTAATCACTATGTTTTAAAACAAACTCAAAATATCAATATATAATAAACAATATTATTTTGAACTAGATATTTATATAAATCATGTATTAGTGCCTACTCTACAATTTTTTGTATTTTGGTAAAGGAGGGCGACATGTCTGCTAAACAGCAAGAAGGTCCCAGATCCGAGTCTGAGGCTGTTCCAAATTGCCCCTAGGTGTAAGTGTGTCTGATTGTGTGTTGGTCCCAGGATGGTCTGGCAAGAGGTTCAGGGTGTACCCCAGAGCTAACTGGGATGGATATTGGGTAGTAAATGTTCGGCACGCTGGCGCAGTGGTTAGCACGTCCGCCTCTCAGCAAGAAGGCCTAGGCCAGATTGGGGTTCGCATGTTCTTCCCATGCTTGTGTGGGTTTCCTCCGGATACTCCGGTTTCCTTCAACAGTCCAAAAACATGCACAGTAGGCTAATTGGCTGTTCCAAATCACCCCTAGATGTGAGTGTGAGTGGGAATGGTTGTGTTGTGTTGGCCCAGCGATGGCCTAATGAGCTGTCCAGGGTGTACCCCGTCCTCGCCCAGAGTCGGCGGAGATGGGCGCCAGCCTCCCCGCGACCCTAATTAGGATTAAGTGGCATGGAAAATTAATGAAAGAATGAAGGTTCGGAACATGAAATGAAATGTTGGTAAAGGATTTTGTTTATTTCCTTTTTCCCTTTATTTCTTTCTTCATTCATTTTTCAAACTGTTGTATTCTACCAGGGTTGTGGGGAGGCTGGAGCCTATCTCAACCAACTGAACGGTACACCCTGAAGAGCTTGACAGTTCATCCCAGAATCAACACACAACCATTCACACTCACTCCTAGGGGCAATTTGGAACAGCCAGTTCACCTAAGGTGCATGTCTTGGGCTGTGGGAGGAAACTGGAGTACCCGGAAAAAAACCCATGCAAGCACAGAAAACACCGAAACACACTCAGTGAACCCGGGACTCAAACCCAGGACCTTCTCACAGTGAGACAGACATAACAACCACTACACCACTCTGCTATCCTCCTTTTTTTAATTTGTGCAATTTTTAATTTATTTATTTAATTATTTGTGCTTGGTTGGATTTATCACCAGCATTCTCCCCAATCTTCTGTCTGCCCCCCAACCAAGAGTCACCTCTATGCCAATCATAGAACATCTACCAGCTGGGGAGGGTGAAGCCAGCCAACTGCGTTTCTCCCCCCGAACACACAGAGAGAAATCTTTCTTTAACACTCACAAGCCTTCGAGTCACATTTCTGACACCATTTTGAAAAACTTTTGCTTTGTTTGATTATGTGTCAGGTGAAACCAAACTACATCAGAAACAAACCAGTGTATCAGTTTCAGACCCGACACAAGGACTAATAGGTGTGAAAGTACCCTGAGGTTCAGTTTTCTTATCAGAACCACATGATATCTCTCTCTCACACACTCTCTCTCTCTCTCTCTTGATCTCTCTGTTTCTCTCCCTCTCTTTCTTTCTGTTTGTCCCTCTCTCTCTCTCTCTTTCTCTCTCGCTCTCTCTGTTTTTCTCTCTCTCTTTCTCTGTCATTCTCTGTGTCTCTCTTTCTCTCTCTGTTTCTCTCTTTCTTTCTGCCTGTTTCTCTCTCTCTCTCTCTGTCTGTTTCTTACTCTCTCTCTGTTTCTCTCTCTTTTTTTCTCTGTTTCTTTCTCTCTCTCTCTGTCTCTCCCTCTCTTTCTCTCTCTCTTTGTTTCTCTCTCTCTTTCTCTCTCTGTCATTCTCTGTCTCTCTCTGTTTCTTACGGTGGCTGGGAAGCGCAAAACAAAAATACATTTTCAGAAAACAAAAATACATTTTTATGAAAACAAATATACATTTTTATGAAAACAAATATACATTTGTAACAAATATACAGAATTTGAACCCGGGACCCCCGCGTTAAAAAATACAACTAATGAATCATCCAGGTGTTCATCCACCTGTGCCACCTCTCCGCCGAGAAAACACCCCAGTTATCATCTTTATCAAGGCTTCCTGTTTGTCCCGTTTATTTAATATTGCAGCAGTAAACCAACGTTAAGGCGAAATCTGTTTGAACTAATCACACATGTTGATATTGAATGTTTGGGTTGGAGGCTGTGGATCTTTAACGAGGATGAAGGTCTTTCCTTCA
>JAOUQZ010000033.1:9663861-9674719 GCA_028564935.1 Neosilurus hyrtlii | reverse complement strand
ACACACACACACACACTCTCTCTCTCTCTCTCTCTCTCTCACACACACACACACACACACACACACACACACACACATACTCTCTCTCTCTCTCTCTCTCTCTCTCCCACACACACACACACACATTTACACTCACACTCACACCTTGGTGCAATTTGAAACAGCCAGTTAGCCTAATGTGCATGCCTTTGGACTGTGGGAGGAAACCTGAGTAACCATGCAAGCACAGGGGGAACATGCAAACTCTACAAAGAAACACCCTCGCCAAGCACGGGACTCAGACCCGGAACCTTCCTGATGTGAGGCGGAAGTGCGGCGGTCGAACACCAGTTTAAAGTCATGTTCCTGTGATTTCAGGTCCCTGCGTTACTTGAATTGCTATTTTATCAGGTTCTCTATCGTACAGCATAATAAATAGACCTTGTTCAGTTTAGTGTCCAGACTCGGCATATTTCTGCTGATTATTCTTTAGGATAGAATTTTCTCCACAAGGATTCAAATTTACTCTATAAATAAAATCGACTAAGTGAACAGTGCATTTAAGGATTTTATGGGCACATACAATTTTCTCCATATTTATTGGCTATAAAAGAGTAAAGTTTCTAGTGTATTCTGTGTTTCTGGACAAGCCAACTCTATTAATCAGAATCAGAATCAGCTTTATTTATCAAGGTTGTTAAATCCAAACAAGGAATTTTATTTTTCCCGTTAAAAAATCACTCACTGTACACAGTCAAGTACCGAACAAATGCCACAAAAAACATATATCGTGAACTATTAGCTTAAAATCCGTGAATATAACATAGTTCATAATAAATTATAGGGCGGCATCAGGGGAATAATGGTTAGCACTTCTGCCTCACAGGAAGAGGGCCCTAGGTTCGAGCCCCATGCCCGACAAATGCATAGATGTTGACTGATAGGGTTACTTTGATGGAATGAAATTAACTTGTCAACAAAACTATAGACTGTAAACAAATTAAATGCCATGTACAGTAATTATTAAATATTTGTAACATTCTCATGCCATTAGCATGGATGCAAGTTTCCACATTTTGTGTATTTGCTGATCCTATACTTAAAAAAAATCCCTATCATCATCATCATCATCATCATCAGAACCATCTTCTTCTTCCACTTGATCTGGGGTCGGGTCGTGGGGGCAGCAGCCTAAGCAGTGAGGACCAGACGTCCCTCTCCCAGGCTACTTCCTCTAGATTTTCCAGGGGAACACCGAGGCAGTCCCAGGTGTTCAGACAGGGTTTACCGGGGTCCTCGCTGGACCCAGGCGTGGGGAAGGTGTTCAAAGGTGAGTGCCTGTTGGTCGGGTTTCTGCCCATGGAGCCCAGCTGAGCCCAGCCCGAAAAGGAGACATGTGTCTGCCCTCCCACAGACCCACCATTTGTGGGAGGGGTCATTGGGGTCGGGTGCGTTGTGAACTGGGCAGCAACTGAAAGTGTGGGTTCTGTCGGACAGTACCTCGGGTACTGACTCTGGCTCTTGGGACATAAAAAAAAAACTATTTTCTTAGTAATTTAAAAGCAAAATGCATGAAATCAATCCTGTGAAAAATAAAAACGTAAAATATTAATTCATGCAACATCTTTTTCGAGTGTTTACAAGATTACACAAAAACTTATATGAGGATTTTCAATGAAATCTCCAAAAGAGGCAGGACTTCAGACAAGGAGGACTCCGTTAGCATTCGGATCAAAATCTGGATTCGTGGATTTTTGAAAGGATTCTTTAACATTGTTCGATAGGATGATTTTGGACACATTTTGTTTATAAGGGAGATTGCTGGTCTTGACCAAACATATATATATATTTCTAAACCTTGAATAAAAGAAAGTATTTTAGCACATTTTCTTTAATTTAGTGTTGAAAAATATATATTCGAAAGGGTTAAATATGCTGCAATCATGGAGGCATTGTTGAGAGGTCTGGAAAAGACTGCTGCTATTATGTCAAGGATCTGTGCTGCTTATAAAATAACTAATCAGAATGCTTCAAGTTTGATGAAGCCATGTGAAACAATCACGAACCGCACAGAGTTTGTTCTTTGTAGCTGACTTTCCTCACCACTCCCAGCGACATTAGATGCTTGTGGCGTGGGTAGATAAATACAGTGAAGCCTGTGATGAGGAGCTGGGGCTCCCGAGAAAACTGTACGCAGTCAGCGCATGAGAGCCTGTAATTATCCAGCCAGTCAAAATGCTGTCACAATCAATTCCATTAGCAATCAGGCACAAGACACTGTGGAGCAATCCTGCTTAGCCATCTTCATTACAGACGCATGGAGTGGGTTCACACTCAGGGCGCCATCTCTACTCGTCCCACCAAAATAAGCCGGAGTAAAGGTGTCTGGGTTGACAGCGGAGGTGTGGTATGATGTGGTGTGTATACCGCTTGTTCACATTCCCATCAGACACATGGGTGTGAGTCCGGGAGGGTTGTTTGCCTCTCTGCCTCTTAAGTACAATGCTGCAGGTCATTTCTTACCATCTTTCTTTCTTTCTTTCTTTTTTTTTCCCAAGCCAACCTAAATAGACTTTCGTGATATAATGGCTGCGTAACATTTAGAGGGCAGACAGCTTCCACATGTGTACTGCATTTCCACTGTGGGAAACAGCACTTAACAGCATGGCCTTAGATACTAAGCGGAGTAAAGCTGTTTCCTTGCCATTACGCGGCTGCTATTATGGCGCTTCTGTTCTTTTAATGCAACATGTGGGAGTCAGAGGTAGCGCTATGACATTTACACCCAGATTGAAACATTCAGATCGGCGTTTCATTTTCCTTTTCAATTAAATCCTCAAATGTGGGGGAAAAAAGGAGTAATATGCACGGAGTGGGCCTGATGAGTAACATGTTCTGTCCTTTTGTCCTATATTTTTTCAGCCATCTCATGTATGAAGCACAAGAGGAATGCTTATAGTGTATTTTTTCTGCTAAAACACCTATAAGGTCTTCAAATAAGCAATGCTCACCATTGGCAGAGCACACCTTGGACAGCTCACCAGGCCATCCCCGGGCCAACACACACCATTTACACTCACTGACACACTTAGGCGCGATTTGGAACAGCCAGTTAGCCTACTGTGCATGTTTCTGGACTGTCGGAGGAAACCAGAGTACCTGGAGGAAACCCATGCAAGCATGGGTAGAACACACGAACTCCACAAAGAAACGACCGAGCCCGTGGATAGAACTCAGGACCTTCTTGCTGCGAGGCGGATGTGCCAAATAAACAATGTATCATAATATATATTAATAATTCTTTTCTTATTTACACTATAGGTTTGTTTACAATAAAACAACAGCCACTCCTTCTTCTTCTTCTTCTTCTTCTTCAAACTTCTCCTGTTCATTCAGAGCCCCCACAGAGGACCATATAATCCACATATTTGATTTGGCACCGATTTCTATGTCGGATGCCCTTCCTGAGGTACCCAGCCTTGGGACTGTCACGACAATCACACTAGGTTGTGCAACCTCAGTGGATGAAAGAGATAAGATACAATAAGATACGACGTTATTGATCCCAAAAGAAATGCTTGCGCCAGAGGATGCTTAAGAGCAGGTTACAGTGCGGTATTTTACAAATACAAGACAAATCAGATTAGGAAACTGTTACCAAAGCACCAGTGCATTCCAGGGTCAGGGCCGTACACTGTACACTGAGCCTGGTACATATAAACCAAATAAAATATAAAGAAATTACAAATATAAAGCTGTTTGGGAGGTAAGGGGCTAGTAATAAATGGTGCAGAGTCCACTGTCAGAAACATTTCCCCCTGGAATAGCAGCATTTTACTGTAGTGAGAAGCTCACATTTGTATTGTTTCATGGAGAACATTTATTGGTTTTGGAGACTTATTGGTTCTCTCAAAGGGATCAGGAAAACATTTGCTTTTATCCTTCTTTCCGATTATTTACCTTTGACTATATGGTTGTCTATTACATCGTATGTTTGTGCATTTTACTGAACAGTTATGCACCAGAGGTGAGGTGGATGTTGCTAAATAGGAATGGTTAAATTCAGCAACATACACCAAGTGTGAGGTGAATCATTGTTTTACTGTGTACTACAGGGGAACTAAGCCAAAAGACCACACTAAACTGGGATTTTCATGGTAAAATAAGTGATACTTCTTTTGAGAACAATTGCGCCGGATATTCAGGGGCGTATCCTGAGTCCTGACTCATTGTTGCCGAATTCCTCACGACTTGGTGCCGTGACCTGGACGGTTTACTAACATTACCCTAGTGGGTTAATACAAAATCTACAAGCCAAGAGAAAGTTGGTGAGATGTCTTCAGACTTCCTGTAGAATATCAATGATCATGAATTTCAATTCTTGTTCAGCTCTGTGAGGAAGCGAGCAGATGCTTATTAGCTTTTTCAGCAGCCGTCCCACCATCTGGCACTGTGTGCTGGTGAAAAGAACATAGACGGATGGATGGAATATCAACGAATGGTTTGTGTTTGTTGTACACATGCTCAGCAAACTACGCTTGCTATAAACTCCAGAAATAATGATCTGCCTTAAGGTCAGATTTGATACCAATAATAATGATATTAATATTAATATTAATAATGATGATGATGATGATGATGATGATGATGGTAGTACTAGTAGCTTCATGTTCATGAACAGAGCAAATCAATGTACAATTTTCTTTGTGATGTAAATGCAACACCGTAATATGCTTTACTCTTCCTCTGTTGAATTCTTGATTTTGTTTAGTGAATAATTCTATTTGTAAGATAAATCATGTTTATATTAATGTGCTAGTTATAATAAAGTCCCCCAGTGCTGCTAACTGGGTTATCAAAGGCCAGCCATGTCTCTCACTGTCTGTGGTGAGAGACATGTGAAAGAACCATTGCTGACTTTTGAAAAGAGTACTGTGTACTGTGAATTGCCATCAGCGTGTTTCTGCCCTGGGATGGCCTGGCGAGTTGTCCAGGGTGTACTCTGCCCTCTGCCAGAGTCGGCCTGAGATGGGCGCCAGCCTTCCCGCAACCCTAATTAGGGTTAAGCGGTTCAGAAAATGAATGAATGAATTATATTAAAGTATTATTTATTAATTTATTTCTATAAGGGTCTCAAGGAAGCTGGAGCCTATCTCAGCCGACTCTGGGTACACCCTGAAGAGCTTGTCAGTCCATTGCACAGACAACACACACACAACCATTACACTCACCTGGGGCAATTTGGAACAGACAATTAGACTATTTTACTACCCAGAGTAAACAAGCAATCTCCACACAAATATGCCCTCGCTGAGCCCAGGACTCGAATCCAGGACCTTTCTGCTATTGGTAGGATGTGCTAAAATGCAGTATTTGTTACAGTCCTCTGGATGTCAATTTAACAGTCATTCCACTCAATGTTATATAAGGCTGGTAGCCAAATTGTTGCTACATGCATCAATGGCTTTTGGGTCATATGTGACTTGATTTTGAGGAAAATTACTGTTAAATAATAAAATCACATTAGTTAGCACAATGCTAACTTAGCGTTTTCTTTTTACAGTATATATAAAATTCGGAATATATCTACATGTACGCAAAAACCTTTCATTTTTGACCATTTATCTAATTAGCTAATTAACTAGCGGTTACTCTATACAAGCTCCTCATCCTGATGGATCCTTTCACGCATTGCATTTAATGTTGGATTTATAATTTATACCCAATCTGGTGTCACGGGAAGTGGTGGCCCGGTGGTAGGGTGCTGGATTACTGAGCGTAAGGTCGGGGGTTCAAGCCTCACTATCACTGATTTGTCACTGCTGTCCCCCCAGTGCTGCTAACTGGGTTATTAAAGGCCGGCCATGTCTCTTACTGTCTGTGGTGGGAGGCACATAAAAGAACCATTGCTGATTTTCGTCAAGAGTAGCTCCATAGCCGTCAGCGTGTTTCTGCCTTGCGATGGCCTGGCGAGCTGTCCAGGGTGTACTCTGCCCTCATCCAGAGTAGGCTGAGATGGTCGCTAGCTCCCCACGACCCTAATTAGGATTAAGTGGTTCAGAAAATATATGAATGAATGGTGTCCCCCAGAAGGAGAAGAGTTTTCTTATTTTTAGATATCAAATATCCCCATTCTGTCATTTCTACTTACGACTGTGCAATCCTGATTCATTTCAAACTGCATTTATGCTAGTAACTTTAGCCTGCATCTGATAACAACACGACTGCAGGGGATTATCAGTGACATCCTGACATCCATTTTCCTTTAAAATGAACTCGGATGAGAAAATACTACAGAAAAGCCAAGAGATAAGCTAATGGGCCTTCCATTTAAACACTCTGACATGAATATCAGGGTTTTTTGTCCTTATTCCAGATAGTAATGACATTTTCACCAAGTCACCACATGCGACATTTCAGAGCCAACATTAAACGCTGATAGAAGAGTCTGAGCTTAAATGCAAAGATATGGAAACCAAAAGGCTGTCTGAGCTTTCAAATCAAATAAAAAGTGCTGTCTGAAATGAAACTGTAATCAGCACCATGATAAACTCTTCATATTAAAGCCTTTCTTTAATCATCTTACTCTGCCACTAACAAAGGAATAACGTTCCTTAAGATATCCTATGTGGCGTCATGATTTAGCAAGTCCACCTCACAGCAAAAAGGTTTTGGGTTTGAGTCCCGGGATTTTTTGTGTGGAGTTTGCATGTACTCTTCATGCTTGCGTGGGTTTCCTCTGGGTAGTCCGGTTTTCTTCCACAATCCAAAGATATGCACATTAGGCTAATTGCCTGCTTAATCCTATTAGAGTCCTATCCCAACTGACACTGGGCGAAGGCAGGGGACACCCTGAACAGCTCGCTACACCACATTCCTGCTGTGAAGCGAATGTGCTAACCACTACACCACTGTGCCACCCATAGCTAGCTTAATTAGCATTTTTAATGTCCCAGTAAAGCTAATACAGTAAGCATAGAGTTTAAGTATAATAAGATGTATGATTAGTTAGGTAGTGATTAGACTAGAGGTGCGACAGAAAAGTGACTGACGCAAATGGCAATTCACGTCAGTCGCTTTTCATTCTCAAATTTGTTGTGCGACATTCACGGCATTGCATTTTGGTCAGCGGGCTTGTGAACTCGTTACAAAAAATTTCAGACGTGTTCGAAATTTGTGCAAATGCCACAAAACGAAGCTCTGACACGGAGTAGCCTCGGCCTCTTTTCAGACAGTCCGCACATGCCATGAGAAGGTCGCAAATTGTCACTGTGCTCGCAAAATAATTTGTTTTTCGATCACAAAGCAAAACGACGAGTTAGAGACTTCCATGTGGAAAGTTTGAGACCCGCTGGAATCCGCCATATTCCATATATTTTGTCATCATTCCTACTTGATTTGCATTTTGTTTACTCTAATAAAAAGTGAATAGTTTGATAACAAAAAGCGAACAAAACGCCACTGATTTATGACAGGAGATTTGTTTTGTGTTTTTCACTAAACATCCACAAACCAATTGTGAATCACTTGCAAATCAGTAGCAAAAATTGTCCAGCGACCTTTTGCAACGTTGGTGCGATATAGGTATTTAAACTGTAGCATGTGGAGCTGAAAAACTTCTTGACGTGAGTTTTAAAATTTGAAAAAAAAAAAACAAAAAACAAAAAAACCTCAAACCTCTATTTTTCAGAAAAAATAATTTTTGGCTACTACAAAACACTTTCTCATCATAACGGAAAAAAGAAAATCCAGACAGTGGCATCAGAGACCATCAGCTGTATGTGCAGGACTTGTCTCCTGCTACAATGTGAGCAAATCTACCAAGCCTGAGGACACAAGAAAGTTGTCCATGTGTACAGTACGTCCAAGCACAAAAATCTAAATCCCAATGCCAGTTCTGTGAATCTGAAATGTTTGAGCTACTTTACTATACACGAGTGGCAGTTACTGAGGTAGTGAATTGGAATGAATAATGACAGCCTCATCGGTTTGAGAAGTATTATGTGCCGCGCCCCAGGGACAGAGTGCATGGTTTTAACAGGAAGAGATGGAGACTGAGAGGTGTATGAGGTGCCCTATAGAGAGACAGCCTTTCAATCTCTACTCTCACTTACTGCCAGGAATGGGACAATACTGGGTTTGAAATGCAATTATCGCCCAGCTCCAGTCCATCTCCTGCAATGTAATTCACATTAGGATGGTATTTGGCCTTGACAATGTTTTATGTTAAGTCTTTTCTAGAAGCAAGAAGATGTGAGGGTAAAAAAAAAAAGAAAAACAAAAGATGTTCGGTCTCCCTTCGACCCAATTAAGATTAAGCAACTTAGAAAATAAAAGAATGAGTAATTAACATGTTACGGTTCTTTTTATTTATTTATGTATTCATTCATTCATTCATTTATTTATTAAATTATGTTTATTTATTTATTTGTTTGTTTTTAATTTTTCTCCCTAAGTTAGTCGTATCCAATTCCCACCCATCAACTTTTGCCTACCCTATCACACAACCACCATCGACCAGGGAGGGGCGCAAGCAAGCACACGCCCCCTTTGTGACATGCGTTGCTACCGCCAGTCTCTCTTTGAACTGCTATCCATTCGTATTTGGGGCGGCCTAACACACTCTGAGGGAAAGCGCTATCCGCCCCCTCGTACGTATGAGCTCACAGACGCCCATGATTGGCTGGTGATCGCTGTGAGTGACAGGGAAGTGAGCGTATGCCATCCCTCCATCCCATGGACTCCCGGTCACGGATGGCTGTGGCATCAACCTGGGTTCGAACTTGCGATCTCTGGGTTGATAGTCGCGCACTGTGTCGATAAGTTAAGGTTCTTTAATTTTGATTAGTGCATTAAAGATAACGAATTGCCTTGATACAAACACAAACATATATTATTACCCCACATGTTATACTTCTACAGTTTCAAATAACACGATTCCACATTTTACTCTGCAACACCTTCATGGGTTTGTCACATTATTTCTTGCTTAGCATGTTTAGCACAAGTCATTAGGACTAAAGTATTAAATAGTGCATAACTCTTATTTATTTATTAATTTGTGGAACTGTTAAATCCTATGAGGGTCGCAGAAGGATGGAGTCTATGTCAGCTGACTCTGGGTGATGGAGGGGTACACCCTTAACGGCTCGCTCTTCCATTACAAGGCCAACACACACATACACAAACATTCACATGCACACACTAAGGGCAATCTGAAACACCCAGTTAGCCTAATGTGCATGTCTTTGGACTGTGGGAGGAAACTGGAGTACCTGGAGGAAACCCATGCAAGCACAGGGAGAATATGCAAAATCAGCACAGAAACACCCTCGACCAAACCCAGGATTCAAACAGGGGGAATTTCTTGCTGCGAGGCGGACGTGCTAACCACTACAACACCGTGCTGCCCGCATCACTTTTTTTATTAGCAAAAGATGGTTAATATTCACACACATGTGTCTTATTGGAAAACAAATTTGTAAAACGTCTCAAGAGTGTGTTTTCAGCTAAAGCTAGTTAAGTGTATGAAGATTAAATAAGATCTTTGGATTGCATCCCTGGTGTATTCTTGTGTATGTTAGACGTCTGTTGACTTTTGAATATGACTGAACCTTCAGCTTCATTCTGAAATCCAATCACTGATATTAATTCAAGTTAAAGGACATGCACAGAAGCATGCTGTCCCCCAGTCTGCGGAGAAGCTGTTTTAAAAATCCCAATCCAATACATTATTTTCTTTTATTTCCCCCCAGGTACTTCTACAGAGAATGGCCGAAGTGGCATGTGAGGCTTGTGAGACAGTACAATAGTGTCTCTGCTAAACTAATCCACAAGCGGTATGAGCTGAATGCACACACGGCAATAACATCACCGAGCTCGCCACCTCTCCATTTGATTTCCCAAGAAATGGAGAAATGGAAGAGGAGGGAAAAAACCACTTGTAAATGATAGCCCAGCTGGCATCTCAGAGGATCGCTAGCACTGTGTTGTGTTTATTGTGATTCAGTGATTGTTCGGTATAAAGAAAACGCCAGAGGGGTAAACAGAGTCATGTTGAGTGTAGGCTACTCATCTCCAGGCCCTTGCTGCATGTCCCTGGGAGACTTCGGTCTTTGCTGACACGTACATCAAAACACATGAATATTATATTTTTTAAACAATGCGATGTCTCTATCTCTATCTTCCACTGTACTCACTGAAACCAATCTATTGTAGCGAAAACACAAGGAGTCATAGATCACGCTCATTATTATGTTGCAGCAGGATCCAAGCTTTTCATCAACACTGTGATTATCTCTACATTCTAATTTCATACACAATACGAGGAATAGGAAGAATAACCTCCAGAGTTGACAGTGTTAACAGTGGAGTAGCCGAGTTAACAGTGGAATGGCTGATTGCCCAACGTTACAGGGTGCCCTCATGTCTGCCTACCTTCTGGTTTCTCCCTTTTTAGTTATACCGCCATAGTTAGTCATGCCGGAGTCCCTGCTTGCACTCAGCACTAATAAACTCTTCTTTTACCATTTCACTGTTATGAGCATACCTAACAATCTCTCTCTCTCTCTCTCTCTCTCTCTCCCTGTCTCTGTTTTACCCCCCCTTCTGTGTATTTTGCTGAGGTACACATGCTGCTTCTGGCATGCTGGTGATCCTGATCCAAATTCAAATTCAAATTCAAATTTTTTTGTCACGTACAAAATCATACACAGTATAATATGTAGTGAAATGCTTGTTATGACTGCCCTAAAAATTGAAGAATAAGCTATCAATATCAATAATAATAATAACTATTTAAAAAACTTTATAGTTAAAGGTCAATATAAAAATAAAAATGTAAAAATAGAAAATCAAATAAAGAATATATAAAATAAAA
>JAOUQZ010000033.1:9620214-9639088 GCA_028564935.1 Neosilurus hyrtlii | reverse complement strand
GTGTGTGTGTGTGTGTGTGTGTGTGTGTGTGTGTGTGTGTGTGTGTGTGTGTGTGTGTGTGTGTGTGTGTTGGTACTGCACTGATTTGAGCATTCATTAGAACTCTGATCTCTCTTGTGCTTTAACCGCGTCATTAATTAACGACGGTGACCTCCTGCTATGACACTAACATTAATTCCCAGCCTGGTCCTGTTTCCCGTTTTAATATGTAGAATTTTCTTGCTTTTACAAAATGTAAATAAACAAATTTTTTTCTAATCTGACCTCTTGTTGATGAGGTCACTTGCGGTCACTATCGTTGCCGATGCTTTTTATTCACCAAAATCTTCATGTGAATAAAATCTAAAATGGCTGAATTTCTGAATTTTTTTGTTGTTGTTGTTTGTTTTATTTCATTTGTTTAATTATTTTCTAAGCTGCTTAATCCTAATTAGGGTCGCGGGGAGGCTGGCGCCCATCTCGGCCTACTCTGGGTGAGGGCGGGGTACACCTTGGACAGCTCGCCAGGCCATCGTGGGGCCAACACATGTACAGCCACTCATGCTCGCTTTTACACCTAGGAGCGATCTGGAACAGCCAATTAGCCTATTGTGCATATTTTTGGACTGGTGGAGGAAACTGGAGTACCCAGAGGAAACCCATGCAACCCATGCATAAACACCCCAAGCCTGGGAATCAAACCCAGGACCTTCTTGTTGTGAGGCGAATGAGCGAAGGTTGGGTACACCCTGAACAACTCACCAATCCATTGCTGCCCAACATACACACACACACACACACACACACACGCACACACACCCCCACACACACCACCCCCACACACACACATCCATTCACAATCACACGTAGAGGCAATTTAGAACAGCTAGTTAGCCCAATGGGAATGTCTTTGGGCTGTGGGAGGAAACCGGAGTGTCTGAAGAAAACCCGCACCAGCATGAGGGGAACATGAAAACGCCGTATAGAAACTTTTTTGCAGAGCCTTGAACCCAAAACCTTCTTGCTATGAGGTGGATACACTAACCACTATGCCACCAAGCCGCCCATTCTGTAAACAATACAATTAAAATGTACTCTTATAATGAGCCATGCATGCAAGTACATCATAGAGATACAGACATTTATACACTCATCAGATATAACATTAACACCTCTAACAGGGTGTGTGTCATTTCAGAGTCATCCGTCAAGAAGTGGGATGTACGTATCAGGCAGTAACCCTAGGTATACACTGGGGCACGATGTCCCCGATTCTGTGATTTGAGAGAATCATGATGATTGTGGACGATCGTGGGAACGAATCATGATGATCTAGCTGGAACTTGGTGGATTTGTGATGATCGTGGCAAAAATTTGGTTAGGGTTATTACGATGTACTACAAATTGAAACGTGACAGAACTCATTTCTGGGATGCCTCCTGACTCCTTTTTATACCCCAATCGTGCTCCAAGCACGTGCTTTTTAAAATTGTGGAGATCGTGGACATAATGCCCCAGTGTGTACTCAGGGTAAATAAACAGTCAGTTCTCAAAGTGGAGGTACTGGAAGCTTAAAAATTGGGCAAGTTTAAGGATCTGAGTGACAACTTGTGACAGAGCATATCCAAAACGACAGGTGTTCCTGGTATGCCTACCAAACGTGGTCCAATTTAAGCATCCAAGGTATGTGCTGGACAAACAAGTCCAATCTATGGAGGCTCCTTATCCGACTTAAGGAATTTGATGCCAACATTTTGGTGCCAGATACCACAATACACCGTCAGAGGTCTTGTGTTGTTCATGTTGTGATGCCTTAATGTTTAGCTGGTGTGGTTAATAGTATTAATTGACTGATGATTGATGAATGCGTAGTATGTGACTGTTATCATTAAAAGCTAGGAGGTAAACAGAACGGTTATAAAGCTGAAGTAGGAACAGTAAAGTGATGCCAGGCATTAGAACCAAGAAATAAGAGGAGTTTAGTCATAGCTCAGGAAACCAAGGTTTTAAACCAACGTAATAAATCCCCCTTAAGTATTCTCCACACAAACTCCACGATCTGCATGTGTAGAAAGGATATCAAGAGTGAGAGTTACTTACTGAAAGAGTAAGTGAAAGAAATCTTCAAAAAAGTGTTGCTTCAAAACCATTTCGTTAATTTCACTCAATTGCTGCTGCTCTTCTGCAACATGACCTTTTGAAATGAAATGAGAAATGAATTGGAATATATATATATATTTGTTTTGTGTGTATGTGAGAGAGAGAGAGAGAGAGAGAGAGAGAGAGAGGGAGAGATCAATCTGTATATAATTTCGCTTTTACAGTCTATATTACACAGACCCATATTGTCATTATGGAGACAAAATGCAAGTCCCCATAACATTAATCACAAAAGTTTAAGGTCAGGGTTAGGGTTAGGGTTAGGGTTAGGGATGCGGTTGGGCAAGTAGTTATGTTTAGAGTTAGGGTAAGACTCCAACAAATGAATGTACGTCTATATATTTTCTCTGGGTGGCACAGTGGCCAAGTGGTTACCACGTCCGCCTCACAGCAAGAAGGTCCTGGGTTTAAGTCCTGGTCGCAGGTCTGTCATTTATGTGTGGTGTTTGTATGTTCTCCCTGCGTTTGTGTGGGTTTCCTCCATGTACTTTGGTCTCCTCCCAAAGTCCAAAAGACATGCGCATTAGGCTAATCGGCTGTTACAAATTGGATGTGTGGATGGCTGTGTGTGTGTTTGCCCTGCTATGCTCTAGTGAGGGTAGTCAGGGTGTACCCCGTCTTCTCCCAGGGTCCGCTCCAGCTTCTCTGTGACACTAATTGGATTAAGCGGTTCGGCAAATAAGTAAATGTCTTGTCTCCTGAACGTATGAAAACCAGATTGTGTGTGTGTTTGTGTTTGTGTTTGTGTGTGTGTGTGTGTGTGTGTGTGTGTGTGTGTGTGTGTGTGTATTAAACGACTTTGACATGGTAATGTAGAGATGTCTAAACACACCTTTTGGTGATCATGAGGTTAAAACAATTAGAATTACAGGGAAGTCCTGTTAGGAATATCCTGTAGGAATAACCACGGGGTGGCATGGTGGCACAGTGGTTGGCACGTCCATCTCACAGCAAGAAGTTCCTGGGATCGAGTCACGTGCTCGGGCATTTCTGTGTGGAGCTTAAATCTTCCTTTGGTTGTCTGAAGACTTGCACATTAGGCTAACTGGCTGATCCAAATAGGTGTGGATGTGTGTGTGTGTGTGTGTGTGTGTGTGTGTTGGGTGTTTTAATGTGGAGTTCATATGCTCTTCCTTGTATTTGCCACCCACAGACCTGCACAGTTATTTACTGTTACAATGACAATCCTATCTTTTGAGATTTTTTTTTACAGAGTAGTCAATAATTATTTATTATTTATGAGTCATAAAGTTAGCATGACCCATAGTCAATACATTTAGCTTATTTTCATTCATTCATTTATTCATTTTCTAAGCTGCTTAATCCTAATTAGGGTCACAGGAAGGCTTGCTCCCATCTCAGCCGACTCTTGGCGAAGGTGGGGTACAGCCCGGGCAACTCGCCAGGCCATCGCAGGGCCAAGACCCATACACCCATTCACACTCACACTTTCACCAAGGGGCAATTTGGAACAGAGAATTAGCCTACTATGCATGTTTTTGGCCTGTGGAAGGAAACCAGAGTACCAGGAGGAAACCCACACAAGCACATGAACATGTAAAACCTATACAAAAATGCCCCAAGCCCAGGAACCTAACCCTGGGACCTTTTTGCTGTGAGGCGGTTGTGCTAACCACTACGGCAGTGCCGCCTAAGCTTATTGGTTTTGTTATTAAAATGTCTTTTAACAGAAACATGGGTCATACTTGCTATTCACCACAAAGTACAATTCAGGAAAAAAAAGGGTGGGAAAAAATAAGGTTAAAAGTTAATGAATTTAAACACTCAATTGTCCAAGATAGGTAGGTAGAGGTAGAAGAAGAGAGTGCAGGTAGGGTGGAAAGTGTGGGGACGTGTAGCTGGAGTGATTTGTGATAGAAGGATATCTGGATGAGTGAAGGGAAAGGTTTATGGTACTGTAGTGAGGCTAGTTGTGCTGTACGGTTTAGAGACGGTAGCACTTATGAAAAGCAGGAGGCGGAGCTGGAAGTGGCAGAGACGAAGATGCTGCGATTTTCTCCGGGAGTGACAAGAATGGACAGAGTTAGAAACTAATTTGTTAAAGGGTCAGCACAGGTAGGAGTGTTTGGGAATAAAGTATGAGAGGCCAGAATGTCATGTTCAGAGGAGAGATGAAGGGTATATTGGTGGAAGAATAGTAGATGGAACTGCCTGGTAGGTGGAGAAGATTGGTGTGACAGACAGGCATGCAGAGGCTGGAGAGAGATGGAGAATGACCCTGTTGCGATCCCTAACGGGAGCAGCCGAAAGAAAAACAAGAAGAAAAACAAAATAGTTCTTAGCACATCACAGCTAAAATCGTAACTTAAAACAACAGTCTGTGTAAAGCTGTCACATCGTACCTAAAAGCTTTGGTCTAAATATACACAAATGTAAATATGTGACTGATTTAATGCTGCCAACAATTTTTGCAGACTGGTGTCAGCTTTATTAGTGTTCTATGGGATTCAGTGCATTAATGTGAGCATGAAAATACAACCAGCAGTTTCTGGGTAATGTTTAGGAGGTGTAGGGGCTTTTTTTTTTTTTATAAATTGTAAAAGCAAAGCAATATTTATCACAATACACCAGATGTCCATCCATTCATTATCTACACCGCTTCTCCGTCAGCCTCGTGAGAAAGCATAAAAGATCTCTCTCTCATGATCGAAATCGGCATGAATTTTTATTTAATTTTCTTTTTTTTTATAAATGATCGCAGTGTGGCTCAGGAATGAGGGAACGATTTCATACCAATCATAACACTTCCTGTTTGTTTTCGTTCACCTCACTTCTGCTCCCTCTTGGTCATTACTCACACCTGTTCCTTTTAATTAGTCTCATTAGGTCTTGTTAGTGTGGATATATACTGCACTATTTGTCTTGCAGTTGTTGGAGATTCATTTTTTAAAGAGCCAAAAATATGTTGAAGCACACTGAGCACTGCCTTAGGCTATAAATAATGATTTGCTAAAAAGATCTTATTATTAAGGCGGTCTTTGAATATAGCACCCCCAGTGGCCAGTTCTTGCCATAAAACTTAAAGTGATCATAAATAAACATGTATCATAGCTGTATGGTAAATATGATTGCATTGTGGCACAAGTGAATAGCACGTCCGCTCGCAGCAAGAAGGTCCTGAGTTCGATTCCCGGGCTTGGGCGTTTCTGTGTGGGGCATGTTCTCCCTGTGCTTGGGTTACCTCTGGGTACACCGGTTTCCTCCCACAGTCCAAAAACTTGCCCAGAACGCTAATTGGCGATTCCAAATCGCCCCAGGTGTGAGTGTGAGTGTGAATGTTGTGTGTGTTGCCCTGCGATGGCCCGGCGAGCTTTCCCGAGTGTACCCCACCTTCGCCCAGAGTCGGCTGAGATAAACGCCAGCCTTCCTGTGACCCTAATTAGGAATAACCAACTTTGAAACTGAATGAATTAATAAGATTGTAACTAATCACGCGATGTAAGGTAAGGTAGGTAAGTCTGTCTGCTTTTTATACCTGAGCCTACTGGCTCATCACAGCCAGACCTTATTCCAGTTCCCTTATCCCGGCTATCTGCATATCTTTTTAGTTTTTTTTCAGAAATGAATTTCAAAATGTCATTCAGCTCTAAAGTGAGAAGGCGTGGATACCCTTGACTTGAAGAGACCCGCTGTGGCTTCAGCAGCACTGACCCTGTTCATTACATTTACCGACCTATTTTAACTTTTTCAACTTTATTTTCATTTTTAATTTTTCACTGAACACACACACACTACCAATAAATGGATTTTATAAGTGGGTGTCCAAAATAATTAGTTTTTAGCTCACCCTGCACTGAGGACTGCTGGGTAATACCAGGCAGCTGCTCCTCCTGAAACCATGGTTAACCTGTTGGCAAATTCATAGTTCATGAACAAACAATAAGACCTTCCTAGATGCATCTGTATTCATGAAACAGCTCCAGCTGAGACAATTTATGCTCTCTGGATAGATTTAATGAGAGTGAGGGAGGGAGAGAAAGAGGGAGAATTTAAAGTTGGCTGATTATTTAAGCCTGTATCTCACAGAGCAGATACTACTGACAAAAGTAGCAAATTTTTGATTCGCCAACATTCGTCAAAAAAAAACAACAACCAGGGTTCCTCTTTGTCATTTTGCGACATTTAGTGACGTTAAGCGACAATTAGCACCATTCGTGCAAATTTTAACAAATTTTAGTGACAGTGTTTGTGATGAATAACAACTAACTGGCACTCTTTTACCAATTTTTGGGAAAGTTTGGGACATTCTGCATCCCCTGGTAAAATACCAGTGGCACAGTGGTGCAGTGGTTAGCATGTTCGCCTCACTGATTCCTGGGCTCGGGGGAGTTTCAGGTGTGGAGTTTGCATGCTCTCACCTTGCTTGCTCAGGATGTACCTCGCCCTTACCCAGAGTCAGGTGAGATGGGCTCCCGGCGAACCTAATCAGGGTTAACTGGCTTAGAAAATGAATGAAAACTGGTTTTAAAACTGGCTTGAATAAACTGTTAGCGAACTGTTTAGTAACCGGATGAAACCTAAAATTACACTTGTCAGCATTCGCCGATGAGTGACACACTAGCTTTAGGGATTGTTTGCATCTAGTCAACTAATGTTCAGGTTAGGAAAAAGTCCCTTAAGTGAAGAATCAGGGAGCAAATTCCAAAATATAGCAGAATTAGGCTGCATTTCTACAGGATACGATCCAACAATAGCATGCTGTCCATTTCTATGTACAGTTGATGTATGAAGTCAAATTCATATTCCTTTCGTAAACGTTAATTACAGAAAAAGTGCAAAAGATCTCAATCTATCAATAACTATACATTTTTATTCCTTGCAAGATGGTTTATTATTAATCTTAGATTTTGTGGACAAACGAGTTGTTACTGTAGACTGTATATTATAACATATTAGATCTCAGACAGTAATATAAATGTGTAATTTGGCTTGCAGGCAGAACTGCTTTCAGAGCTGTTATTATATAATTAAAACGCCAACATTCTAGTTAGTATTATTTAGTTAAATAAAAGGAAAATTACACTGGATTAGATTTGATTCGAATTTGCCATTAAAGAAGCACAAATACTCTAACAATGAAATTAGTTTCGGCATCCAATCTAAAGTGCAAAAGCATCAGGTTAAAAAAGGAAATTAAAATAGAATATAAGAGTGATAGTGAACTAAATTAAATAATTATAATATTTGCATGGACTAACTAGTTCACAATTTCACAGTACCACAAATGAATTAATTGCATCCTAAGAAAATTGTTGATTTTTTTTAAACACACTGAATGTTTCCCACTTAAGGTGCTGTTCATGTAAGGATGCACTTACTTTTTTCATATGATCAATCTGTTCTTCACTCACTTCCTTATTTGCCGAACCTTTTAATTCTACTAGGGTCGTGGGGAGGCTGACGCTGGGTGAAGGTGGGGTACACCTCGAATAGCTCACCAGACCATTGCAGGGCCAACATACACAACCGTTCACACTCACACCTGGAGGAAACCCATGCAAACACGGGGAGAACAAGTCCACACAGAAACACCCAAGCTCAGTACCAGGACCTGCTTGCTGTGAGGCGGTTGTGCTAACCACTACGCCGCCATGCCACTCCGCAATCTTTTCTTTTTTATTATTATTCAATTATGAAACCATAAAATGCCACTTTTCTTATTTCTAGGCACTGTATTTATATTTTCACATGACTGGATGTCTCAGAGGCACATCATTAGTGTGTTTTAGTATCATGCAGTCAGTGAAAGGGTGTTTAATGTGTGAAATAACTGAATGTACTGCACAGCAGAGGGACTTGTAAAAGCACAGCTGACAGATATATGGATGCATTATTAAACAGTCAGCTCTCTAAGGCAATCTGAGAATGTTTCGGGTCACAGGTCCTCTTCCAGCCGCCCTCCAGAATCTTCCACGGGAGTCAGAAAGAGCTCGGCACACAACGCATGGCTGGAGGTGGAATGAATGTGCCTTAGCTTAGTGCTATGGTATAAAACCCAGCTATGATTGCTTTGCTTTAACACTGACCTCAGACCTCTGGGTCAGCAGAACAAGCGATGGGCAAAATTAGCTCTGTGTGTATGTGTGTGTGTGCAGTGATTGATGCCACTGAGTAAGCTGAGTCTGTTTATCACTGTCGTCATCATTTTCAAATTAATACAGCAACATCGTAGAGTTATTATAAGCTTTGGGAAATGTGTTTGTCTTTAACCTATCAGGCTGTCTTCATGACAACGCTAATGAGGATTAGGAGATTTTCTTGATAAATCAGGGCCATCAGGAGACACCCCCTGCTTCCATTAACAGCTTGAGACTATAGATTAATCTTTTAACCAAGTGAGACACAGAGTCAAACTCGTGCAGAGACTTTTGAACAAGTCACATGATGATCATGATATTGACATTAGAATATCAAACGAGGTGAGTAGCGTAGCCGTGTATGAGGAGATAATATCTTATACAACTAGATTAATTATATCCTCATTCACTAGATTGCGATAAATATAACATTTTTATTATTTTATTAAATTTGAATTATACAAGATCATTTCGGAGTTTGCTTGTTCTCTTCATGCTTTGCGTGGGTTTCCTCCGGGTACTCCGGTTTCCTCTGACAGTCCAAAAACAAGCACAGTAGCCCAATTGGCTGTTCCAAATCATCTCTAGGTGTGGGTGTGAGTGTGAACGGTTGTATGTTTGTTGGCCCTGTGATGGCCTGGCAAGCTGTCCAGGGTATACCCCGCCTTCACCCAGAGTCAGCTGAGATGTGTGCCAGCCTCCCCGCGACCCTAATTAGGAATAAACGGCTTAGAAAATGAAGGAATGAATGACAAGATCATTTCATCAGCTAAATAAACCCAAACAAACTGGTATTCTGAAAGCAACTGCTGACAACAATTTTCTTGGTGAAAAATTCAATAATAAAAAAAGAACATGAAGAGCACAAACCTCCGCCAAGCCCAGTAATCTTCCATATGAACTAAACTGAAATAAATGTTCCATTTCTTTTGCCTTACAACCTGTAATCTAAATTTATTTATTGGATTTTATGTAATGGACTTACTCAAAATAGTCCAAATTGGTTAAGTGAAAGAAAAAAAAAAGAGGGGGGGGGTTAAACAGTGGTGTGTGCATATGTATTCAACTCCATTGAATTTTATTTAGCCCCTAAATAAGATCTAGTTCTACCAATTACCTTCAGAAGTCACATGATGTTTTTTTAAATAAGGTCCACCTGTGTGCACATGATTTCACATGATATCACTGTATATTTACCTGCACTGAAAGGCCCCAGAGTCTGCAACACCACTAATCAAGAGGCACTGCCAAGCAAAACGCATCATGAAGACCAAAGTGCTCTACAGAGAAGTCAGGGGCAAAGTTGTGGAGAAGTAAAAAGTATGGTACCACAACAAACCTGCCTAGAAAGAGCCATCCACCAACTCTTACAGACCAGTCAAGGGGGGCATTAATCAGAGATGCAACAAAGAGATCCTGTAAGGTAACCGTACAGGAGCTGAAAAGCCCCACAACAGAGACTGGTGTATCTGTCCACAGTCTGCAGACCTGGATTTTAGTGAAAAGTGGCCAGAAAAAAGCCATTGCATACAGAAAAAATAAGGACACACATTTGGATTTCACCAACGGTCCTCTGGTCGGATTAGACAAAATTTTTACTTTTTTGGCCATCAAGGAAAATGCATTTTGGGGGATGTTTTTCATCAGCAGGGACTGAGAAACTGGTTAGAACTGAGGGAATGGTGAATGTTGCTATATACGGGCAAAGTCTTGGGGAAGAGAAATTTTGTAGGAGCTGAAGCACTTTTGCTTTGATAAATGAGCATTCGATGTTGCAAGGCAACACAATAGGAACAACGCCAAGGGGGTAAATACTTTTTCAAACCACTGTAAGTACATTTAGTTTTGGGGTATGAGTAGCTATTTTAAGTTAATAATAAAAGGTGAAAAATGTACAGCTCCATCTCTGTCAGTTTCACTTTCTTTTAATGTTAAGATATGTAACATCTTCTTGGGCGGCAGGGTAGTGCAGTGGTTAGCACGTTCGCCTCACAGCAAGAAGGTCCCGGGTTTGATTTCTAAGCTCGGGACGTTTCTGTGTGGAGTGGAGTTTGCATGTAATCAGTGTGCTTGTGTGGGTTTTTTTCTGGGTACTCCGGTTTCCTCCCACAGTCCAAAAACATGCACAATAGACTGATTGGCTGTTCCAAACTGTCCCTAGGTGGGAGCGCCAGCCTCCACAAGACCCTAATTAGCATTGGCCGGTTGAGAAGATGAATGGAAGAATGATATTTTTTAAATTATTATTACTTTTTTTTACTTGAAGCTGGCATTACTGACTAATCAAGTCTTCTGACAAATCAGAATTAAGAATTTACCAGCGCTGTTATATTTTTTAGTAAATAATTTTACGTGGAAGTTCAAAGAAAACACTGTGAGTCAGAGCTCCTGCCAGTTCCTGCCCTTCTTTACAAACCCTCGCTGGTTAATCACTCTGGAGGTGGGAGGCCAGTTTGAATGTTTTGAAGTTTTTCAAACCCACATATGGCGGCTCTCGGGACCCACTTGAGCTACCATATGCGCGTGATGAACATCTCCTGTGAGCATATGGCCCCACTCATTAGTAATTTACAAGACTCTGTAATGAGCTCCGGCCACATCAGAATAAAAATGCAGGAGGTCTCATGTAATGCTCGCTCACATCCAAGTGCTTCATGCATTAAGATTCTTTATGAGTGAAAGTGTTTAAAGTGTAAGTGGCCTGTCCAAGCCCACAGCATGCCTGTAAACTAGATGATAGCATTGTACTGCCATTAAACATACCAGTGTCGGTGTTCATTTATTCATTTTCTATATCACATATACTGTTAAGGTCACATGAGCCAATCCTAGCTGACTACAGGTGAGAGGCAGGTTACCCCCGGAACAGGTCGCAAGAGAATCACAGGGCCAGCACAGACACAAACATCCATTCACGTTTGCATTCACACAAATGGGCAATTTAGACTAGATAGTTGACCTAACGTGCATGTCTTGCAAGTTGGGAGAAAACCAAAGTGCCTGGAGGAAACCCAACCAAGCACTTTGAAAACATGTGATCTCCACAAAGGCCCCAGCAGCCATAGGGCTTAAACCCAGGACCTTCTTGCTGTTAGGCGACAGTGCTAAGCACCAGCTTGCCCATGCATTGTGGGGAGGCTGGAGCCCATACCAGCTGACCCTGAACAGCTCACCTGACCATCGCAGGGCCAACTCAGACACAGACAGACATTTATGCTCACCACATCTAGGGGCATTCAACAATATCCAGTGAGCCTACTGTGCAAGGACTGCAGGAGGAGACTGGAGCACCAGGAGGAAACCCATGCAAGTATGATGAAAACGTGCAAACTCCATATTAGAAAGGCCGTTACCTTCAGTGCTCATTTTAAAACTTATCCTTATTGAGACTGATTCACAGGAGTTTATACCCTGGGTATGCAATATAGAGGGCGGCATGGTAGCGTAGTGGTTAGCACGTCCGCCTAACATCAAGAAGGTCTTGAGTTTTATTGTCAGGCTCAGGTGTTTCAATGTGGAGTTTGCATGTTCTGCCTGTGTTTGCGTGGGGTTCCTCAGGGTACTCCAGTTTCTTCCCACAGTCCAGAAACATACACAGCTAACTAGCTGTTCCAAATCGACCCTAGGTGTAAGTGTGAATGGTCATGCGTGTTGCCCTGCGAAGGTCTTGCAGGCTGTTCTTTGCCCAGCATCGGCTGAGATAGGCTTCAGCCTCCCTGCAGCCATAGTAGGATTAAACGGTTTTGTCAAATAAGTGGGTGAGAGAGTGAGTGAGTGAAATATAGAAATACCATTAAGATCCTTATGGTTGCTTAATTACAAAGCTCATTATTCCAAAACCTCCTTGTTTGGTTTAAAAAGTTGAATTTCTTTCATCTCTGAAAGATCCACAGTGGAAAAAAGAAAAAAAAAGCCAGTAACACTTTTTAAAAGCTGCCACTTCCCAAAAGATTACACGCATGCTCTGATGGTTAAGGGAAAAAGTGGGTAAGTGTGAAATCAACCTAAGACTGTTTCAAAAAAAAATAAAAAGTGAGACAACTGGAAAACCTGCTACAGAAATCGAGCGGTGGTGGAGCACCACGCTGGAACATCACATTACAATTCTTGGAAGTAAAAAAATTGCAGATAAGTTTAAGACTGCATAAACAGATTTCTCTTAAACCATAAGATTTACATCGATTTAATGACATCCATATATTCTTGTGGTAACTATATGGATTGACAATGTTAATTCGAGACTATTTTGTGATGACTTTTTTTTTCTCCCCCTTTGATTTCATTATTGCTTATTGGATTATTTGACTCGCAGCATTGTACACAAGATGCCTTTCATGGATCTGCATGTAGACGGCTAGATTGGGCTCCTGACATTCATTAATTTATTTATTTCTAAGCTGCTTAGGCCTAATTAGGGGCTGACGCTTTTCTCAGCCCACTCTAGGCGAGGGCGGGGTACACCCTGAACAGCTCACCAGACCATTGCACGACAACATTCATACAACCATTCACCATCACACTCACACCTAGGGGCAATTTGGAACAGCCAATAAGCCTACTGGGCATGTTTTTACACTTTTTAAGGAAACCAGAGTGCCTGGAGGAAACCCAAGCATGCACGAGGAGAACATGCAAACTCCACACAGAAACGACCCGAGCTCGGGAATCGAACCCGGGACCTTCTTGCTGTGAGGCGGACATGCTTACCACTGCGCCACCGTGCCCAACAACTCCTCACGTATTACCAAAATACAACATTTATGCATTTTGCTTTATGTTTACTGGATACTGTAAAAAAAAAAAACTCACAAATGTAATGTTGATATATTAACTGATGCAGCTATTGGATGACTTCAGCACCCTAAAGTCAGGAATGATGCACAGACTCTTGGGAATTCAGCATCTTTGTGAAGTCCCAAATTTTGAAAATAGAAATATTTTGGAACTGATTGCCAGGCATCTCATTAAAATTGGTCCGATGGTAAATTTAATTATCCCAGCTGTTTCAATTATACAATTGCCTCTGAAGTGCTAAACAGGAAAAATATAAGACATGCAGTTCTTTTGTAGCAGTGATTCATTTATTCATTCAGTGATTTGCCGAATCACTTAATCCTACTAAGGTTGTGGCGAAGCTGAAGCCTGAACAGCTAACCAGTCTATCTCAGGGCCAACACAGACACCAACATTCACACTCACACTAATATGTAGGGACAATTTGAAACAACTAATGTGGATCCTGCGTCCAGGAGGAGTTGAACTCCTAGTTGCTTCACGTTATACGAAATGGGGATACGCTCCAGCTCTCGTGGGCCACTAGGCTTGGATGTAAAAAGCTATTAAACTACTTCACTGGTTCCACAGAAATAAAGGTGTTTCTGTCCCGCAAGAGAAGGAATCTTTAATGTGTGCTTTGGGTGGACAGGAATTTACAATACAAAGAGGTGAATAATCCAATCACAAGTGTCTGACTGTAAAAGTGGGGGTTTGTCTGTTTTGCATGGCTGAAATGTTTTGTACTTTCTGCGACCTCCCTTTGCCAGTATAACAGCATTTAGTCTCATCCCGTCGAGCTGGATGAGACGGCAGAGGATATATGGTGGCTTAGTGGTTAAGGTGATGGGCTGCTGATCCAAAGGTCAGCGTTTCAATCCCCACTATCACCACTGTTGGGCCCTTGAGCAATGCCCTTAACCCTCAATTGCTCAGTTGTATAAAAAAAATGATAATTTTAATTCGCTCTGGATAAGAGCGTCTGCCAAATGCTGTAAATGTAAATAGAGTGAGGAATCCGAGCCAGTCCTCATTATAGAACTGCGTTGTCTATGTTAGACATTAGAGCTGCACTTACTTCTCCTAATCCACTAGCTAGTGTACGCTTGATACCTAAAACAACAGGAAAACAACAGTCTCCTGTGACATTTTTCATGGTGGAAGGCTGGATGTCTGACTGTTTGTGTGTGTGTCTGTTGTAATACTTGAGATGATTTTACCCTGCAATTTACAGAATATGTTGTTACTCAATTCAATTTTAGTTGTATAGTGCTTTTAGAAACAAATTGCAGCAATAGAGGACAGTGCGGTTATATATCATTACAGAATACCTGTGTTGACAGTCTCAAGACTGCTGTTCATCACTCACCCTCACCTTCTTTGCTGAACCAGTTAATCCTACTAGCGTCACGGGCAGGCTGGAGCTGCCACCGTGCTAAGGCGGGGTACACCTTGAACAGCTCGCCAGACCATTGCAGAGCCAACACACAAAACCATTCACACCCATACACACACCTAAAGGCAATTTGGAACAAGCAATTATCCTAAAGTGCATTTATTTGTTACTGTGGAAGGAAACCGGAGTACCCTGAGGAACCACACACAAGGAAGGGGAGAACATGCAAACTATATTATTCCCGCAATGGAAATTTGGCTCAGCATTTAACCCATCCAAAGTGAGCACGCACACACACACACACTCAGAGCAGTAGGCAGCCACACTGCGGTGCCTGGAGGGCAGTTGGTGGCTAGGCGCCTTGCAAAAGGGCACTTCAGCCTTGGAGGTGGAGGAAAGGGAAGGTGCTACTCACTCCCCACGCCACCACACATTTTTCCTGCTGGCACAAGAATCAAAGCTGTGACCTTTCGGTCCCAAAACCCGCTTCGCTAACCATTAGGCCACGTCTGCCCCCATGTATACGAGTTCTTTTTTATCGTCCAGTAATCGTTTAAGCCCTTTTATGAACAGTGTGTAAATAGTTTTATAGTTTGTGACCCTGAGTTCAGGAATACAGCTCTGCCTCAGCTCATCATAACACACATAAGACCTCGAACTGTTGCCTCCTTCTATTTTCTTCTTCAAGAGCTTGCAGTCATCCGTCACCCCAGTGATCTGCAACGGTAACTATGACCCGAAGCCATGCTACATTCTTTATGCCAACCACAGCATCACAGAAATGAAAGATGCCAAATATGGAATATGTTCTGTATAGTATGTTATCTCCAGGGGCCACCACATAGCATATTAAGCTTCATCGTTAAACAGTATTTCTTTGGTCTTTCTATTGCTATTGATCCATTTCTTTACTTCTGGTTGTAACCCACAGATGGGCTGTTTGCATATCGGAATATCATTGGTGTCATGTTTGACAAAACAGCTGGTGTGCCACATGGCACCCCCCCTTTAAGTTCAGGCCCTTGGCACCATGTAATGCCAGAGCTATGTTGTTTGGGTGTTGATTTTTTTTTTTTTGCACTCGGAATTCTTGCAAATCATTTTGGGCATTTTCAGCCTGTAACACATTTCCGTTGCCAAAACTTTAGGAAAACATAAATATACAGTACACATCACCAAAACAATGTGAAAATGCCTTCTATGGACAATGCCCTTCAGAAAGTATTCACACTGATGATTATTTTTCATGTTGCTTTAATTTATTACACTCTCACTCACTTGACAAACCGATTACTCCTATTACGATTCTTGAAAGGCCGGAGCCTATCTCAGCCAGTACTGGGAGATGTTGGGGTACACGCCCTGAACAGCTCGCCAGACCATCGCAGGGCCAACACAGTGAACCATTCACATACAGGAGCAATTTGTAACAGCGACATAACCAAACGTGCATGACTTTGGACCGTTGGAGGAAACCGGAGTACCCGGTGGAAACCTCCATAAGCACGGGGAGAACATTCAATCTCCACAAAGAAATGCCAGGAATCAGGACCCAGGACCGTTTGTCTGTGAGGTGGATGCTTCTATTCATTTCTTATCACACAGCAACTGTTTGGAAGTAGAACACTGATCGAAATCTATTACAAATGAAAGATGCAGAAAAAAAAGGCTGTCACTGATGTTATTATGACATCGATGGGACTACTAAGAATTCCTAAGAAAGTCGGCCACTGACATTATTTATATTTCTTATTGACGTTCTATATAAGTTGCCTTGTATGAATTCCTATGCATTTGTCCCACTGAATAAGAAACAGCAGCAAGATTGATATCTTCATGGGGCACTTCTTGTAAAATCAGGCTTGATGTATAAACGCAGCGAGTGGCAATACTTAAACACTTTCGCAAAATGAAAACAAGGCTCTTGATCCTCCTACAGTCTCAACCCGGAGGTACACGAATGGAGAGATCCCAATTAGTGCATAATCATCTTGATTAGCACTAATTAGCCATTGTAATTATCTTCTGCCATTGAGGTCTATTAAATGGCCCATCAAATGATGAAGAAGAAGGAAAAAAAGCCTGTAGAGCACATTTTCCAAGTAGGAACAAAAACAATCCTCCAGGATGCTGTTAGTCGGTAATCAGAAGTGAACAGCATTACTGTGAACAAATGCGAATCAATAGACTGGCTTCATCTGGAACCACAGTGATGATATAGTAATAAAATTCATTTCACATTCAAACACAGATGCAGAATTCTTAGTGCTAGGAATAGGAAATTATTTCCCAAAGTGGGTGAGTACGGTGGCGCAGTGCAGCCTCACAGCAAGAAGATCCTGGGTTCAAATCCTGGGCTCGGACGTTCCTCTGTGGAGTTTGCATGTTCTCCCTGTGCTTGTGTGGGTTTCCTCGGGGTTCTCTGGTTTCCTCCCACAGTAAAAAGACATGCAAATTAGGCTAACTGGCTGTTCCAAATTGCCCCTTGGTGTGAATGATAGTGTGAGTAGTCACGCCTGCGATGGCCTGGTGAGTTGTTCAGCATGCACCTTGCCTTCGCCTTGTGTTGGCTGAGATAGGATCCTGCCTCCCGGCGACCCTAATAGGATTAAGCAGTTTGGCAAATGATTGTGAGTGAATGAGTGCGTAAGGCATTGAGAACACTGTCAGCTGTTCTGTCTTCAGTGTATTAAGTGAAAATAATCTGCTCTTAATGTAATATAATTTTGCTCTTCTCCGCTATTGATCGCATGCTATTGTGAGATTAGAGCAGACCAGTTTAGACCATGTCTGTTTTAAAGAAAGAGTGTGTAATATATGCAAAGTGATACCAAACAGTTACAACCACAGGACTATTAATGACTAAATGATTGGAGAATAAGTTATTATAACAAGTTATTATAATTGAGACTTTAATCAGTAAAGTTGATAATGAAGAAATGCTACGTTTGGTAAATAATACCAAACGTTGCATTGCTTGATTATGGACTTTGCTGAACTCCTAGGGTTTGAAAATCCTTTGAATTGTACTCGTCTTCAATTTTATTCCAGAGATCTTTTGACAGTGCCTTGCCACCCATAGTTGTTTGTTCCGGCAGAACAGGGGGAACTTACACAAATATTGTAAGTGGTGCTTATGTTATTATTCTATGCATGATATGATTAATCTATCTTAGAGGACAGCATTTTGATTTCAAATAAGATTCAATTAAAATTACATTTAAAAAGCTCTATGGAGTGTACAGCTTATTCTGGTCCCATGCACAGGTACGTCAGTCTCTGCTGTGGAACTCTGCAGCTCTCTCAGGGTTACCTTTGGTCTCTGTGCTGCCTCTCTGATTAACACCCTCCTTGCCTGGTCTGTGAATTTTAGAAGGCAGCCTTCTCTTGGCAGGTTTGTTGTGGTACCATATTCTTTCCATTTGAAGATGATGGATTTGATGGTGCTCCGGGGGATCACCAAAGATTTGGATATTTGTTTATAACCCAACCCTGACTTGTACTTTTCAATAACTTTGTCCCTGACTTGTTTGGAGACCTCCTGGGTCTTCCTGGTGTGACGCCTCTTCCTTAATGGTGTTGCAGCCCCTGGGGCCTTTCAGAAATGGGTGTGTTTATACTGACAGGTCATGTGACACAGATTGTACACAGGTTGACTTCATTTCACTAATTATGTGATTTCTGAAGGTAATTGGCTGCACCAGAACTTTTCAAGGGCTTCATAGCAAAGGGGGTGAATACATATGCACATGCCAATTTTCAGATTATATATTTTTTAAATTCTTTTTATATATTTTTTTCATTTCACCTCACCAACTTAGACTATTTTGTGCAGATCTATCATATAAAATTCAGATATGAAGGGGGATTCAGTGTGAAGGGCATGCAGAGCTTTTTGATTTAATACCCTGTATTGATGATGCTGTTGGACATTGCCCTGGAACAAAAAAATAAATAAAATAATGTTTATTTAGCCAGCTAGATTAATATAATTATATCTTCCATAAAAACAACAAAACAGCAATAATAATAATAGCAAAAAATAAAAATTAAAAATTCTGGGATTCGGTAACGGTTTATTTTATATCATGTTTTAGACTGTAAGCTCCTGTAGATCGTTATGACCTCAGTTAAAATCTAAACTTCATAAGAATTCAGTACAGCACAGAATTGAAAATCTTACCTCGTTCATGAACACTTACACAACAGTAACATACACTATAATATCTAAAGATTTATGGCGTTGTAACAAAGTAAATAAATGCTGTACTCCCTGACACACAGGGCTGAGATTCTTTTGGTGTAATTTTTTTCTTTTCTTTAGGCTCAGGAAATTATTATGTAGAATTTAAGACTTGGGCGGCACGGTGGCGTAGTGGTTAGCACGTCCACCTCACAGCAAGAAGGTCCTGGGTTCGATTCCCAGCTCGGGCGTTTCTGTGTGAAGTTTGCATGTTCTCCCTGTGCT
>JAOUQZ010000033.1:9599184-9615203 GCA_028564935.1 Neosilurus hyrtlii | reverse complement strand
TGTGTGTGTGTGTGTGTGTGTGTGTGTGTGTGTGTGTGTGTGTGTGTGTGTGTGTGTGTGTGTGTGTGTGTGTGACCAGGGCAGTGCGTTTTGTCCTTCATTAAACATTCTCGGAATTAGTTCTAGGTTTAGAACATCGAAATCGTTAATTTATTATTTCAGCTCAGTATCTGAACAGTTCGAGCAGTCAAGTTAAACCTAACCGTGCTACCGTATAGCGTGAGCACGTATATCTTGCACTTTGGTGTTACGTTGAATATTATTCACTTCTAAGATTAGAGCAGGCATTGGCAATGACTTCCCTAAAATCACACAGTGCGCACAGCAAGAAGGTCCTGAGTTCAAGTCCCGGGATGTTTCAGGAGTTTGCTTTTTTTTCCCCCTGTGCTTGCGTGGGTTTCCTCTGGGTACTCCGGCTTCTTTCCATAGTCCAAAGACATTCACATAAGGCTAACTGGCTGTTTTAAATTGCTGCTAGTGTGAGTGTGAATGGTGACCCAACTGTGGTGCACTCCGCCTTCGCCCAACACGCCTACGTGTTGGCTGAGACAGGCTCCACCCTCCCTGCAACGGCAGTAGGAGTAATCGGTTCGGCAGATGAGTGAGACTCATCTTGTACATGTTCTAACTACAGACAGTATAATTTATTTGAATCAGCGCATATATTATGGAAAATTATACTACACATACTGACCAATCAGATTCGAGAATTCAGCATCTCTGAAGAATAAACATTGATTAAACAACCGAACGTACTACAGTTACACAAAATGCAAAGCTATTTAATTGAATAATCAGAGGCTGTTTCTGATCTTTAAAAAAGGAGGCAATCAAGTCTTCTGAGTGAACAATTACTGCTTCAAAACATTCATCACTACAAACACAGAAAGCATGAAAAGGAACGGGTATTAGGGCTGAAAGTAAACTGTACAGATGTTTCTCTTTTTGATTTATGAACTCCTGCTGCTCCATAGAAAGAGTCCTGCCGAGCTCAAAGAATGAGCTTAAAAACAGATTTATAATTAAATGAAACATTTCAGCACCGATCACTATGAAAAAAACATTAAAGATGGAATTAATAATAAAGCCAAAATAAAGAAATAAATAAATAAATAAATAAATAAAGAAAAAGAAAGGGGGGGGGGGGGGGGACCCCAGTAGGTAATCAGAGTGCTGTGAACTCCTCATGCATACTGTGCACAGGTTTTCAAACTGCTGAAAGCATCGCACCGTGATGGGAGACTACTATTCTTTTGAATTTATAAGAACAAAGGACGGGCTTTATTCGCCTTTCATCTGAATGATCCACAATCATTATGTGTCCCTCTCCTGTGTTCGGCTTCAGACAGGAGGAATTTAAAATGTCATTTTTTTTATTCCCGACTTTAACTCGGACCTGCATGTACGCACGTTCTGAACCTCCGGAGGTATAGAGCATGTGTGTGTGAGACCTAATTAATGTCAAAACTCACAGTTTCATGCAGGATCTTTAACAGTAGAACTTTGTACACCTTTGTGAAGAATTACAGGTCATCAGGGTTAGTGAATTCAAAAAACAAAAACAAAAACAAGAAACAAATGGCGTAGTCGTGAGCAATTTCGCCTCTCGCCAAGAAGGTCCTGGGTTTGATTCCTTCCCAGGCTCCAGAACAGGGAGAACACCCAGAAATGCCCTCACCAGCTGCAGGGCTCAAACCCATGACCTTCTTGTTTGCATGTTTTCCCTGTGCTTGTGTGGGTTTCCACCGGGTACTACATAGTTCATTATTAATGTAGATCTAGAAGGATCTAGATGGGATTTTTCAACAGTGTCTTAGACCCCCATTAAAAAAAAATATATATAGACAAAAAAAAAAGCTGATAGACTTTTTTCTTTATAATTAAATGCTATATAATATTATATAAAAAGCAACAGACATTACTTAAAACTTGACATAAAAAAAGGTTTCATTTACTGAAATACTAAATGCATTGGGGGAAAAAAGTGTTACAGAAGAAATACAGTATACCTGCTTCCGGCTACCTAACGCAATTGCGTGATGCCTGTCCTCAGAAATTAAAGCGACGCGTCCACAAGATGCAATGTGCACATGAACAGATGGTAATGGTTGTCTAGGTGGTTAAAAAACACGTGCAGATCTCAGACCTCACCTTAAGGAAGAGTTGCAGGTCCTGGGTCTGGGTGTGCTGCAGAATTTCCTGCTGTAGGTGCTTCAACACGGCGATGCACATGTACACTTGGTAGTCGACGCCCATGATGATGCATGTGGTCACGTAGTGGCAGATCTCAGGCCAGTCCAAGTAGTTCCAGAAACATTGAGTCAGCCACTGCATACACATCTTTAAATGGGGGGGTCAAGTGAGCGAATGAATTTTAAAATGTAAATAATACTAAATGATTACCAGATGTTAACTCAAACCAAATGCTAAACTGTAGCATGGGGCATGATATCCAGATGCTCAAGTTTTGTGTAAAGACAGGTCTGTTTAGAAAATTTGGAAGGAGTCTCCAGTGTCAGCACTTTGTAACAGTCGAGGTGACACTGTGTTTACATGCCCATTTATTTGAACTTTCAAAATAAATGATGATGATGATGTGTAAATTAGATATTATTAGATTGGATTAAATTATTAGATAATTTATACACTGCCTGGCCAAAATAAAAAAAAAAGGCGCACACTCTAATATTTTCTTGTAGAACATTTATCCTTGATCGCAGCATGTAATCTCCATGGCATTGTTGCTCCAGTTGGTCCGGTCGAGGCTCAGCAACATTATTGTGGTAAAGTCAAGTCAGCTGATGACGTGAATGTACTGAATGAGCAGGTTATCACATCAATGCACTTTATCTTCCCTGACGGCACGGATACAAAATGGGGACTCGAATAATGAGCGAGTGGTTCAGGGAGCACGAGGAATCATATTCACATATGTATCGGCCCCCCAGAGTCCTGGCCTTAACCCTATTGAAAGTTTCCAGGATGTGCTGGAGAAGATTTTGAGTGGTTCAGTTTTTCCCTCATCGATTTAAGACGTCGGTGAGAAATTAACCCGACACTGGATGGAAATATCTGTTACGTTGCTTAAGTTGGTTGAAACAATGGCATGACAACTACGTGCTGTAAGCAAGGATAAAGGCAGGACAACAACATATTCGTGTGAGATCTTTATTTTTGGCCAGGCAGTGTATTTACTGGGTGCAAAAACATCAAACAAGTTGGATGATTCCTGATTTCCCAAATTCGGTGTCGAATCGCACTTTAATCGCAAATGGTGACTGCAGAAAGTTTTCCAAAGTTATGGGTACGGTGGATCGCAGCATTACTTCAGGAGAAGGGAAAAAACGATCATGGTGAGGGAACAACTGTTCATAACAGTTGCTATAACATATAGTACCAGTAAAAAGTCTGGACACACCCACTCTTAACATCATCATCATCATCTTCTTCCAGGGTCAGATCATGGGGGCAGCAGCCTGAGCAGTGAAGTCCAGACGTCCCTCACCCCAGCCACTTGCTCCAGCTCTTCTGGAACAACACCGAAGCGTCCCCAGACCAGCTGAGAGACATAGTTCCTCCGGCGTGTTCTGGGTCGACCCTGGGGTCTCATGCCCGAAACACCCCACCAGGCAGGCATTCGGGAGGCATTCTTATGAGATACCCGAGCCACCTCAACTGGTTCCTCTCAGCGTGGAGGAGCAGCGGTTCGACTCCGAGCTCCTCCTGAATGGCCGAGCTTTTCACCCTATCTCTAAGGGGGAGCCCCGCCACCCTTCGAAGGAAGCTCATTTCAGCCGCTTGTATCCGCGACCTTCACCCTCATCCACTTTTTCTATAAGTGAAATAGGCGGTGTGTCCAAACTTTTGACTGGCATTGTATTTAGAAGTGTTTTTGACCTTCTAGAGGACATCATTCTATTCATTCACTTTCAGCTTGTGATCCCATCCTTACAGCATCCACAGTAAATGTTGCAACAATAAATTGAAGCATTATTACATTGTCTGAAGAACAGAATAACCTCAGCATTAATGTAGCCAGAAATCAAAGACTAATCCGTCTTTTGGAGTGATGCCGAGTGTCAGACATTGTGTGATGATGTTCTGAGCTTCAGCAGGCAGACTCTCTTCACCGAGTGTACATCCCTCTCTGGCTGTTTACCAGTTTTGTGGTATCTGGAATCTCAAGCAGACATGTGAGAGAGCACAGCTGCCCTTCGCTGATAGAGGTGATACTCAATTTCAAGTCACTTTCTTTCCCCAAGATTCGCTCGCTTCTGAAGCTCTTATTCGGATTCAGGACTCGCTTGCTGACTGATAGAAAGCATTTCACCCCGCCCCGGGCATTTTAATATTTATTAATAGTCAGTCCTCCAAACATTAAAATGCACTTCATATGCAACACAATAACTTCCCTGAATTGAATTCAGCATGTCATTTGCAGCATTGGCGAAGATGCTGTGTGTGTAAAGCACGTAGACGTGGAGTGACTCAAGTACACTCAGAATCAGACGGAAGAATACGGGGGAATAAACAGCAAAGTCTCCTCTCTGGAGGCAGAAATCAGGTCGGCCTTTAAAAGACACCTGAGATGAATAAGAGAAAAATCAATGCTGAACTTTTGGTTTGGATTTAAAACTGCATGCTGTGGAATGACTAGAGGGATTCGAGAGGTTTGGATGTAAGATAGAGCCCAAGGTCGATCAATAAACATGAAAAAAGGAAGGATGATTAGAGCTGGTTAAAGCCGGTTCTCCCGTCCCGCCACCATGGATAATGACACCATGGGTTGTATCGTTAATTATTATTTAGCTGATCTTCTTTCCGGTCTCATACATTTATAATTACCATGACAGACCCCAGCGACTGAGGAAGTGAAACTGTTAATGCTATTGTCAAAGTTTCTCCTAACTCTTATCTTTGTCTTCGTTCCTGTTTCTCCTGCGTGACTTCCTTTAAATCGAGGTGAAGCGAGGGATAATCACCACTCCACCATGATCAGCATATCTCGTGGGTCATACGAATCAAAAGTTCAAAAGAGGAAGACACCTATCCCATCATACCTATATATATATCTATATATCTATATATATCTATATATCTATATATCTATATATATCTATGTTCCCATGACGACTAAGCCGCTAAATCCTAATTAGATTTGCGGAGAGGCTGGTGCCCATCTCAGCCGACTCTGGGCGGAGGTGAGGGTACACCCTGAACAACTGACCAGGCCATCGCAAGACCAACACACATTCAACCATACACACTCACTCTCACACCTAGGGGTGATCTGGAACCGCAATTCAGCCTATTGTGCATGTTTTTCGACTGTAGGAGGAAACCGAAGTACCCAGAGAAAACCCACTCAAGCACAGGGAGAACATGCAAACTCCACACAGAAACATCCCGAGCCCAGGAATCAAACCCGGGACCTTTTTCTATGAGGCGAATGTGCTAACCACTGCGCCGCTCCCATGACAACCACTTCCCTATTATCACTTTGCATTTTAGTTCTAGCAGTCCAGTAAAAGAAAGGATAAATAGCACTGTTCTATAAATTCACTCACTTATTTTCCAAACAGCTTAATTCTATAAGGTCACAGGGAGGCCGCAGCATATCTCAGCTGACACTGAGCGATGAACAGATTGCCAGACCATCGCAAGGCGACATACACGCAATCAATCGCACTTACATTCCCACCTAGGGGCAATTTGAAACAGCCAATTAATATAGTATGTGTGTCTTTGGACTGTGGAAGGAAACCCATGCAAGCATGGAGAGGACACGCAAACTCCACACAGTAATGCCCATGTCCGGGTCTCGAACCCCTGACCTTCCTATTGTGAGGTGGACTTACTAACCACTACGCCACCATGCCACCCAGCACATATAAACTGCGTAACACACGAAGGCAGCAAAAGTCTGGCTTTGCTAGTATAATAACCTCTACGCTCCTGTGGAAGTCTTTCCACTAGAGTGCCTTCCCGGGACCCTAGTAGGATTAAGTGCTTCAGTAAATGAGTGCGTGGGCTGTTGCAGAATTGTCATAACTGAATTTTTTTTTTTTTTGCTATTTTTGGGGGAATTTTACTAAAAGCTTTCCAGTGCATCTCCCTGGTGCAGGATACTTGCATGCAAAATTAGAATGAAATCCGCATTGCAGTTTTTGTGCAATCGCAATAATAGAAAAAGGTGAAGATGGCAGAGCTGACGGATCTGGCGACTTTTGTACTTTACTCACATTTTGTTCACGTTAATAACGCGCAAATGTTTGGCACTTTTTTTTGCCAAACATCCGGAAACCAATCACAAAGTACTCACAAACCAGTCACAAAATTGTTGCGCGACCTTCTGGCGTTGTACGTATTTAAGCTGCAAAATATCCGCTTGTGTGTGGAGTCGCAAAACATTTTGACGTGAATTTCAAAATTCACAACAACCCCCCCCCCCCCCCCCCCCCCCCCCAAAAAAAAAAACTCACACTTTTTAGCAGGTACACAGCTTCTGAGTCGGATCTTCTTGCTCAATAATGATGAATAAATAAAATAAATTTGCCTGTCTAATTCTACCATAAGGATGATGGGGGAGGGGAAAAAATCCACACTGTGGGTGAAAGGAATGTGTTTTTTTAAAGCAGACATGTCATAAGAGGAAAGAAAAATCCCAAGCAAGATCTCTCTCCTCATTTATAAATATTTATTGGTTAGATGTCCATATTTTAGACAGTATAAAATGAAGGCACCACTGGTACACTCTTCAATAAATACAAAATGCTCTCTCTGCCTCGAGGAAAAGGTACTGAGGCCCGTGAACAAAGGAGCCATGTACCTTCCTGAGAACTGAGGCTCAGTGGCTGGAAGTCTACGCTCCTGGATACCAAACACGACAACACTGCAATGTGCAAATTACCAGTGTGAAATCCTACACAACTAAAAGCTCTGGTTCAACCCGTAGCTGCTTATTTAGCTCGTTGCTAAGGCACTGGCGAGTCTGTTTTTCATATTTCGGAAATACGTCGACATACGAAATCAGATCCCGGCTGTTGAGACATTTCATCTTTTTGCTAGACTAGAACACTGACTTGTGCACTGATAATGTGTATTAACTCTGATGGCCACTGGATGGCGCTGTAGAAATCAAACAAAGAGGTGTGAGGTTTTCTCTACCTGTGACGAAGTGAAGCCGGACATCCTGAAGGCAGAGAAGACCAGAGGCACTTCGGCTTTTAGCAGCATCTCCACGTAGTGAGCGGTGCAGGAGTACAGAGGGGGGATACCTGACTGAGCCATCTCTGTCGGCATGTGCACCTAAGGAAAATGGGTATGGGGGCGTGTCACGAAAAGTGTTGAAGTTAAATAACAAACAGGTAATCATCCTTAGAATAAGGTGCCATTCGTTACATTTTGTGCAGCGCAATCCAGAGAAATAGGCGAAAATGTATTAGGGATCATCATTGGTTCATTTGATGAACCGCTTAATCCTATTAAGGTTGCTGGGAGGCTGGAGCCTATCTTAGCCGACTCTGGGAGAAGTCGCCGTACACACTGAACATCGCCAGTCCATTGCAGGGTAACACACAAACACACACAGCCATTCACACCCACACCAAGGGGCAATTACCAGCCAATTAGCCTAATGTGTATGTCTTTGGTCTGTGAGAGGAAACCATAGTACCTGGAGGAAACCCACATAAACACGGGGAAAACATGTAAGCCTACACAGAAACGCCCTCGCTGGGCCTGGGCCTTCTTGATGTGAGGTGGACGTGCTAACCACTACACCACGGTGCCGTCCAGGGTATCATCATCATCTTAACAGAAAATCAAGTTTGTCTGTCTGTCCAACTGCTTATATGTTTATCTGTCTGCCTGTCTGTCTGTCCATCTGTCTGTTTGTCCAACTGTTTATCTGTCCATCCATCTGTTTATCTGTCTATCCATCTGTTTATCTGTCTATCTGTCTGTTTGCCTGTCTGTCTGTCCATGTATCTCTGTCTGTCTCTGTCTGTCTGACTGTCTGTCCGTCCATGTATCTCTGTTTGTCTGTCTGTCTGTCCGTCCATGTATCTCTGTTTGTCTGTCTGTCTGTCTGACTGTCTGTCCGTCCATGTATCTCTGTTTGTCTGTCTGTCTGTCCGTCCATATATCTCTGTTTGTCTGTCTGTCTGTCTGTCCATGTATCTCTGTTTGTCTGTCTGTCTGTCTGTCTGTCTGACTGTCTGTCTGTCCATGTATCTCTGTTTGTCTGTCTGTCTGTCTGACTGTCTGTCCGTCCATGTATCTCTGTTTGTTTGTCTGTCTGTGCGTCCATGTATCTCTGTTTGTCTGTCCATCCATGTATCTCTGTTTGTCTGTGCGTCCATGTATCTCTGTTTGTCTGTCCGTCTGCTCATCTGTCCTTCAACACACCACAGCTTTTACCTGCTTGATGGACTAGTGAATAGTTTTTTCTTTTTCCTCTGAATCAACTGCTGAACCTTTTTTTTGCGATAGTTATATATTATTTATAATTTAAGTGATTTAAGCTAAGGAACTGAATGTAAAAATGAGTTACCTGATGCTTGTGTAAGAGTTAATAAGCAGAGCGTTACTACTGTGGCTCTGCAGGACTGAGGTATGAGAATAACCATTTTTCATGCAGCGTGCCGAGGAAAGCCTACGCATTTCATTATTATTGCCTCTACACTAGCACTGTTGACAGAGACACCAGGGTTTGGGTAAGGGTGGGGGTGGGTGACAGTATGAGGAGGATCGTGTTCCTATTTAGAGATTCGCATCATGGTGTGAACTGTGCTTTCTCTCCTCATTCCCTCTCTCAGTCACTTTCGGATTTCCATGCACTCTCACGCTGGTTGCACAGAGGTGTTGGGTTACAATCAGATACACACACACACTCCACTTAGTCGGGCATTGCTGTTTAACACACGCTGGGGTGCTAACGGAGAGGAAAAAGTGGTTGTTTGTGTGTATTTGGTCTCTCTGTGCTCTATATAGAAACATGACACTCCTACAAGGAGCGACATGAGTGGGCATTTAGGCAAATTTAATATGATAATGGGAACAGCATGATCTGATTGGTTCGGTATCTCAGATGGGATTAATCCCACAAGGGAAATCTGCCTCTGCATTTTAACCCGTCCAACGTGAGCAGTCCAGAGACATGCACATTAGGTTAATTGGCTGTACCAAGGACTGGATTTGAGTGTGAATGGTGGTTGTGTGTTCCACTGCGATTGTGGGTGTACCCCGAATTAACCCCTGTCGGCTGAGATAGGCTTCAGCCTCCCACTGACCCTAATAGTAGGATTTGGCAAATAAGTGAGTAAGATAGAGTGATGTTACACCACAAGAGGGACACAGCTGACTACAAGTAAACAACCGTACATACATACGTATGTACTTTGCACAATTACTCCATCTCTGATTTCCCCAAGTGGATGGAGAAGGAACTTGAGAAAGAACAAAACAATGAATGACACACAGGGGTTGAGAAAGTATTAGCAAAAGTGGATATGAAACACAGAAATGCATGACCGATGACGAACTGAACTAGAATTCTAAAATAAGGCTCTGGCCCACGTTAGCAACGTTAGCATGGGGGGATGTTAGTCACAGTATGCTTACAGATCTGTAGATTCGAGGTGGCCAGAGGAAGGCTGAAGTCAGCAGCCGTGAGAAACGCAGCAGCAGGGTGAGGGAGCGGCCCACGTCGCCACCCATTAGAAGAAAGATGGTGGAGGAGAACCAGTCGTGACCGGGATAATAGCCCTGCAGATAACCTCAAGCAACAAGGGTCAAGGAAGTGTCATCACTGCTTGTTATTCCACCATGATGTCATATTCCAAGTCTAAATGTATGATACATGCTACAGACTACCAAGGAAAACTCTACTGGTCAAATGTTTAAGCATATTAAGAATATCTCGTTTTATTATATCTACTATTAAAGGTGCATCAGGTACGACCAGTGCTGAGCAGTATATCAGTCTGCATCAGTGCTGCTGATTGGCTGAAATAGTGTTGTGTGGCTCATACCAAGCTACTTCCTTTGTTACTTCTTTTTTACAGAGCCAGGGCCGCGTATGAGTGTTTTTTTGTTTGTTTGTTTGTTTTAATAGCAACAGAAAGGACAGCTAGCATACTGTGAGGAGATATTCGCTAAATTTGATTAAACATAAACTGGATCACAATCTAAGACTGCACCATTACGTCTCAAGCAACGAGATGAGTGCAACATGTGGATGATTTCTTCCCATGTTTACAAAGCTCTTCCTGTGCAGGTGCCAGCACAAGCAAGCATTCCAGACCAGAATCTGTTTCCCAAATGGGTTTTTCTCAGTCGCTTAATACATAATGCCACAACTTCACCAGTCACTCATTACTCACTCATTTGCCAAACTGCTAGGGGTCGCGGGGAGGCTGGTGATTATCTCAGGGTGGCGTTGTGGTGTAGTGGTTAGCACGTCCGCCTCACAGCAAGAAGGGTTGGTTTCCTGGGCTCGGGTGTTTCTGTGTGGGGTTTGCATGTTCTCTCCGTGCTTGCTCCGGGTACTCCGGTTTCCTCCCACATTGCAAAGACGTGCACATTAGGCTAATTGGCTCAATGGTCTGGCGAGCTGTTCGGGGAGTACCCCACCTTCACCCAGTGCAGGCTGAGATAGGCACCGGCCTCCTCATGACCCTAGAAGGATTACACAGTTCGGCAAATGATTGAGAGTGAGGTTTTTTCCCCCATATATTGCAACGGTTACTGTAGGCACATCCTCACGTTCACTATAGCAACAGTTCATCCATTCATTCATTCATTTTCTGAACCGCTTAATCCTAATTAGGGTCGCGGGGAGGTTGGCGCCCATCTCAGCCGACTCTGGGTGAGGGCAGAGTACACCCTGGACATCTCACCAGGCCATCGCAGTATAGCAATAGTTTTTTTCTGTAAATATTCCTACAATGTAATAGACTACTGACTATGAATATGCTACAAAAAGCAAAAAAAAAGGGGTCCAAGCAAGTTTATGCTTGATTTCTTCACAATTTTCTAGATTTGAATCTGAGAGCTGGTGTCATATGCTTTCTCAACACTGCTTCAAAACCTGCTCATCCTGTAAACTCCCTGCTTGCATCTAAACTTCTATACCTGCACAGTGTAACGACTCGCAATCCCACGATCTGCTGTCACACGGAAGAGGAAGTGTTTTGAGTTTTGTTTCCTCGAAAGTTCTTCCTCATGCCGGGCTCGGGGAGTTTTTCCTCACCGCTCTCACCAGGGGTTTGCTCATTAGGACTTGCACATCTGCATTTCTGTAATTCCGCTTGGTGACAATATCTGTTCTTATAAAAAATGATATGCAGACAGCATTGTACTTTTCCTGGGTTCCTTAATGAAACTAGAAGAACAGCTTAGCATTATCAGTGCCCACGGCTAGTTTCAATTTGACAAAGCATTGCAGAGATTCAGAAACACTCCATGTCTGCTTTCAGCTTCAGACACCCTAAACTTACCACCATCTGATTCCAGCATGCTAATGACTATTCTGCACTTTGTAGGAGCAATAATGCAAAAACAGTTTGCATTCAAATTGCAGGTTGACCTGTACAGTACAGTACAATACGTTGCGATTTACTTAATTACTGAATTCAAAGAAGAAAAAATTAGGATGTTGTATCACGTGGAGACTGGAGCCTATCACAGCTGACACTGTGTAGAGGCTGGATACACCCTGAACCACAGGACCAGACCATCACCGGGCAACACACACACACAACCATTTACACTTTCACTCACACCTTCTGACAATTTAGAACAGACAGAGATTAAAAGATCATGCAAACCCTACACAGAAACACCCAGGCCAGGGACTCAAACCCAGGATCTTCTTGGTGTGAGGCGGGCATGCTAATCTCTATGACACAATGCCCAGGTACTCCGGTTTCCTCCAACTGTCCAAAGATATGCACCCTGAACACCTGGTGAGCTTCTTTGGGTGTGCCCCGCCTTTGCCCAGTGTCGGCTGAAATAGGCTCCAGCCTCCCCGTGACCCTAGTGGGCAAGTGAGTGAGTGAGGAAATAAGGTGAAGCAAGATGTTCATGGAAGAACTCAAGGTTTAAAAACAACACCACCACCAACAACAAAAGAAATTCTTTTTTCAAGGTCAAATCTTTGCTTCAACTAATTGGCTTTGTGTGCATTGCATCAGAGATTCGTCTGTTTCCCAGAAGAAGGAGTTACTTCTTGTTGAACTTTGAAAAATAAAAAGAACACAAACACAAATTATTTGCTGTGTCACCACCACAGAAATTCAGTGTTGCATCCTGAGATACAGTTATCTGAAATGAGAGCGCATCAAAAAATGACCCTAATTATGCTGTAAATTATTCCTTTTTAAGTCTAGAATACGTGACTGCAATCCATAATGCAACACAGCTCTCTTTAAACACAGTTCAGTACACAGGGTAGTACAGGAAGGTCATATACAGTAAGTGATATATAAGAGAATCCTGCAATGAAGCCTGAGCAGTAAGGATACAGAGATCAGACTGGATTGTAATGCGCTGCTGAGACAGAAACTCCTGACAGTGTTTGAGAAGAAGACAAAAATCCTGCTCTGAATCCTCTCTCACTAACTTCAGCAGTACGCCATACCTACAGAGACACGCACAGAACAGTAGGGGGTGATCACAATAGAGGTGCGACCGAAAAGCGACTGGTGGAGTCGCAAAACCTCTTGATGTGAATTTCAAATACGCAAAAACGTCTCAATTCACATCGAGAGGTTTCGCGACTGCACATGCAAGCAAATTTTCTGAGCGAAAGTCGCGTAAATTTTTGTGATTGATCTGCGAGTAATTTGCGGCGAATCTCCTGTCGCAAATCAGACTCGTTTTGTTGACTCAAACTTGTTGCTTTTCCTAGTGAACAAAAAAACGAATACTTTGAGAGCAAAACGACAACTTTGCGACCTTCTTGCGATATATGCGGACTGTTTGGGAGGAGTTTGAGACTATTCTATCCTGAGTTCAGAGCCTCGTGTTACGACGATCGCGGAAATTTCAGACACGTTTGACATTTTTTATGCGATGAGTTCACAAACCAGGCGACGGAAATTCGATGCCGCACATTTGAGAATTGCAGTTGCTTTTGTATCGCACCTCTAGTGTGGTCACTCCCGCAGCAATACCACAACAATAAAGTTAAAAAACTTGTCTGAGCACTCAAGGTGTCTTACTTCAGAATCACAAACACTGAGTTTTACTCACATAATAATAAGTGTTGTTAAAGAAAAACAATTAATACCAGAATAAAACAGAGATACTGCGAACATTCTAACATTAATATGTTCTTATTCCACAGAAATATTCAAGAGATCAACTTTTTAGTTTTTAATAAAAAAAATAATAATAATAATGTATTTATAGTATGTAATGTATAACAGGTATAAATAAAGAAACCACATATTTTCATGCTTTTGGGGAAAAAAGTATATATTTTACATATTTTCCCAAAGTTGTTTACTCAACTGGAAAAGCATGACACATTCTAGTATGTCGATTCATAGGAGGGAAGTTATCTCCTCCACAGAGCGTGGATAATTAACAAATAGACCTTATATGGGTACTGGTTTCAATTACCCAAGTGCCTGTCTTAAAATATGTCCTATAGTACGTTGACGTGACCATTTAGCGGGGAAAAAAAAGGGATTTACAAGATGTCTGGGGTTTGACCTTTCAAGGTCACTCAATGTCAACAATAACTACCTCAGATGAAAGTCCATATATGGTTTCCTTTAAGTGTTCCATGGTAACATTATGTCTATCAGCACTCATTTCAAAGTTACATCTCTATCTTCAAAACTTGGGCGACGCTCTGATCTTCACCTTCAGCCTTGACATTCCAAAATCAAATCATCTCTAGGACTCAGGCAGGGTGGTGTCCCCACCAAAATCCACGCAAGAATGTGGTCAGGATTTTGTTCACAGACAAGCAGACGGATGGACAGGCTGACAAACAAACGCTGGCGACTGGAGTACTCTGCTCATTTGCTGAACTGTTTTGTCCTATGAGGGTCACGGGGAGGCCGGAGCCTATCTCAGCTAAAATTGGGCATTAAACAGCTCGCCAGACCATCACAGGGCAACAAACACAATCATTCACACTCACATCCAGGGGGTAATTTGGAACAGCCAGTTAACTTAATGTGCATGTCTTTGGACTATGGGAGAAAACCAAAGAACCTTGAGGAGACCCATGCAAGCTACAAACCACAGTGACGCCCCATTCTAGAAAATTAATTAAAACCGTCTGACCAATCAGAATTAAGAACTCAGCAGTGCTGGGCTGTAAATAGAGAGAAACGGGTCGTTAGGTTTACTGAACCTTGCACTCTGCATATAGGGGTCTAGACACCTTTCTAATGAAAACTCAAAATAAATGCGCTGTAAGTTTAATGAACGTGTGATTATCTCATTGCTCATTGTGGACGCTCTCATGGAGAAACAGCAGCTTTTCCTCCTGGGGCTGAGACACCAACCTGAGAGCCATGCTGATGCCCAGCTGCTCCACGGACGTCAGGCTGCGAGTCTTTATGTCGTGATCCACAACTAGAAAAGACAAAGTGAAGACAAATTACTGCCCAGTTATGGCGCTATCGACGCCAGCCATGCATGCTGCTCACAATAGCAGAGACAGGAACAATGCTCAGCTGACAGGATGATCCTCAACGCTTTTGTGCAGCATAGAATTGTACAGTCAGCTGGGTAACGTCCATTCATCACGCCCAAGCGTGTGCTTAATTGGTTAAATGCCCTTGGTGAGAGGGAAATGAGCCCTCTGATGTGATTATGAAGCCACTCCTTGGTACTCATTAATATTAGAACAATGGCAGGAATGTAATGATGACATAACGCAGATGAATGCGTCTGTCTTGGTGCAGTTAGTCTTAAACAGCCAGTGGCCCAGATATGATTAGCATGACTTAAAGCATCACTAAGTGAATATTTCCAGTTATGGCTGGTTAATGTGTGGTACCAATAAGAAATCAAGCAAATACTAATTGCCAGCAGAGATTAGTAAGCAGTGAGCAACAGAAGAAACATTTTACAGACGTCGTGTAAAAATTAACAATAATTCATCTATATTTACTCACTCACTCATTTAATAGCTTAATCCTATTAGTTACGCGGGAAGGGTGGAGCCTATCTCAGCCGACACTGGGAGGAGGCGTGGTACACCCTGAACAGTTCGGAAGACCATTGCAGGACCAAAACACTCACACACACACACAACCATTCACACTCACACCTAGGGGCAATTTTGAACAGCCAATTAGCACTAATGTGCATGTCTCTGGACTGTAGGAGAAAACCAGATTACCCAGAGGAAACCCACACAAACTCCATCTATATTTAGATATGTCCAAATAATAGTTGGTAACACATTCTGTTAAAGCGGAAAAAACATCACAGCTTATAGTAATGATTATAATACCCTAAAAACAGTTCGATTTGATTATAACATACTTCTTCTTTTTTAGAAAAAAAGGAAGAAAATGGGCAGGGGTCAAGGGTGCAGTGGCAGAAAAAAGCCAGAGTATATCCTGAATATTTAATAAAACGTCAAACAAAGTTTTAGGAATTAGCTTCAGGGGTCAACACAGAGTTTTGTAATCCGCTAGCTTTGTGGTGCAGAACATTTACTAACCCCCCATAAAAACCACTAGCCCTACATAAGATATGATTTTGCAGTGAAATCGCAAAATTCATTTGTAAAAAGCTTTCTGATTGGCTGAAAGAGCATGTACAAACTCTCCCGAAGTATGCATAACCTGTGTGTGTGTGTGTGCTCTGTGCTTTGTGTTCTGGGTATTAATGACCATTCAGGAGACAGTAGGTGGGTTTTTGGCTTGTTTAATGCTGGGGCTCTGAATTAATAAACAAATACAGAAGTCCATCAGCTGTGTGTGTGTGTGTGTGTGTGTGTGTGTGTGTGTGTGTGTGTGTGTGTGTGTGTGTGTGTGTGTGTG
>JAOUQZ010000033.1:9562928-9585751 GCA_028564935.1 Neosilurus hyrtlii | reverse complement strand
TAATAATAATAATAATAATAATAATAATTATTATTATTATTATTAATATTATTATTATTATTATTATTATTATTATTCTCTTAGTTTTTCTTGGTCACAATGACAAACAGATAAGCCTGTATCCCATGGAGTTGGTCCCCTGGTGTAAGATTTCACCCTGCTCCATTGTACTGTACTGTACCTGGAGCTTCATCGTGAACCTGGTGAACATGTAGGCGACACACTCCGGAGTGGCTCCGGTTTGTTGAAGAAGTGTCAGGCCTTTCGGAGTGGCTGCAAAGTTCAGCAGGTTGTCCAAGAGCATCTCCTCCCATGCCTTTCTACAGTTTCACAATTAACAAGAGACATCAGGCATAAACAATGCACAGACTCTAATTCAAGCTGGTTTCATGCACAAATCTAAAATACTAGAAAACCTGAATGAAAATTATTTCAAATATGAAAACCCATAAGGGAAAATAGAAAACGAAAAGCCGCCATGAGGTTGAGTGTTTTTCTGTGACAGCACATCCAGTAGTGTTTTATTACACTTTTACTGTAGAAACATTATATTATTAAAGATTGTCACATGATCCAGCTTATCCAATCATAGTTATATTAGATGATATGAAACATTTGTGAAAGACAGTGACAAAAATACAGCTTGTCACATTACTGAAAAACTCCAAAGCCCTCCGTCCTAAAGACTTTCCCATGTTGTAAAATAAAGACTCAACACTACAAAACCCTGAAACTGCAACCACTTTGTATTTCTGGATGCAGGATATTTCCAGAACTATTAGGGGAGCACCATACTTAAGAAACCCTCGACATGATTTTAAATGGCTTTTACACACAGACTGTAAAAATAAATAAATAAATAAACGAATGAATGAATCGTGTTCGTAAGCATCACAATGATAATTGACTGTTATGCTTCATGAAACGGACGGACTGGATGTTATGCATCATGATGCTGATTGGCTGTTATGCATTGGGACGTTTATTGGCAGTTATGCATCGCAATGCTGATTGGCTGTTATGGCTCTCAAACTTTATTGGTTGTTACACATCACAATGCTCATTGGCTGTTCACTCTTTGGCAGAAACACAGCAGGTACCAAGACAGCTTTTGTTTTAGAAAATATTTATTATTATTACTTTTAACCGAAACAACATCCAAACAGCAATTTATTTTATAGAGTACATTTGGCATTGCGTCGCCGTGGGCCTGTTGATTAGAGATGTGTAGGGTTTGTGTAGGGTTTGTAGAAGAACTGTTTAAATTATTTACATTTTTTTTTACTATTTTTACTATTATACAGTTTTTAACTTCTTTTTTTTTTTTTACAGCTGCTTCGAGACAATGTCAATTGCAAAAGGTGCTACACAAATAAAACTGAATTGAATTAAAATTCTACTGATGTTTTTTCCAGAGAATATGGCTTAAACTTAAAAATCCATAGAATAATTAATTAATTATAAACAGAAAAGAAACAAAAAAGTTGCAATCTAAAGGGGAGCTTCGCTTTTACGCAGTACCAAAATCTGTATATTAGAATTATGTCAAAATACGGCTGTGCCTTGCTGAAGCCTTCGTATCAGAACCACTCGACTGTGATATGGAGTCGTTTTATTTCTACAATGACTATGAATTTTCACTAATGAAGTTTACAGTTGAGTAGATGGTAGTAAGGTATCTTAGAATGCAGACTTTCACCAAGAATAAAAGCTATATTTTGAAGTATTAGTTTAAGAGGTAATAAATCAGTGGCTCAGTCTCATGACTCGAATCCACTCCAAAATGTAATGGAATACTTCTTGGCTAATGCTACACTCTTCTACCAGGTTTCATGAGAATTAGGTCGGTAGGTTTTGAGCAATCTTGCTTACAGTCAGACAGACTACTATTAGAAAATACTATTTAGCCTGTTGTTAAAAAAGAAAGCGAGAGGGATTTGGTCCAGTTTCCTCAGGCTTAAATTCTAAACCTGTTATGTTTCTTTCCCACATCATTTTTAGAGTGTTACGCAGGATTGTATACCAAATCCATGACTGCATGCGTCTGACTTGGCACACAAAATCCTATTTCTCTAGGACAACACAAACTGATTCATTTTTTCATCTGCCCACGTTTCAGACATCACAGTAAAAGTTTTAAAACTGTTCAATAGAAACATCAAAGATAAAGAGAGAAGATCTCACATGCTTTGAAGGTCCTTGGGGGATGATGGTGCGAGAGCTCCAGGAACAGGAGTGGGAATTCGTTCTGAAAGTGAGCTCGCCTGTTGGGAAGATGCTTCGGATTGAGATGAACACTCGATGGGATACCTGCACTCTTGATATCACACTGAAAACATGGCTGACGCAATACCCATCATGATCTCTATTTGCCCCAATCATATTCCGATGTTATATCGTAAAACACTGGTAAACTAGAAAAGCACTCGGAGAGTGCAGACCTCCGCCAAGGCCGTTCAGTACCCCCATATGGTATTGTAAGAAATGTAGCATTTGTATAAATGCAACACTTGTTTATTATTTGAACCCTACAGTGCAAACGTGCAGCCATTTATAAGATTGCATTGTGTATAGGGCCTGCCTTGAATAAGAGGCCTTGCGCTCACATGAGGAAGTTTTAATAATTGGATTAATTTTGTGATAATTGGCACACAATTTGTAGAGAAAGGTAAAGGAATGAGATTACAGCATTGAACGCAAGCCTGGACGTTATACTTCGGTATGGTCTGGACACAGTAACTCATCCGCGCTAAAAAAAATCCTGCATCCAGACAATAATCTGGATCACTGCCAAAATTTCGTCAGTTGTTCCTTTGTGTCATTTCTGACTCACCCTGAAAATTTCATCAAAATCAGTTCATAGGTTTTGGGTAATGCTGCTAACAGACAAACAAACAATGCTGGTGAAAACATAACTACAAACTGGGATACACTGATATACACTGGAATATATATCGGAACAAAACTGGCTGAAACATCGGACTAACATCAGAATATGATCGGATCAAATCGGGACCATGATGGGTATCGTGTGAGTGCACCTTAAGTCATCGCTTTGTTTTAGTTCAACTGCCTTAAAAGATCTTACTGAGAATGCAGCATATCTCATACAGGTGTCTCTGGTGCCTTTTGCACAAGCAGAAGCAAAGCTCAATACATTCCTCCTCCTTAAATATCTTGAATTACACAAATAGATACCGAAGAAAATTGCTCTCTGTGCTTTTTTGGGATTTTATTTACCTTACCTTAAAGTAAATATGCCAAAGAATGTTATTGGCAGCAAACCAATTTCCGTCAGGTTTTTCCAGACCACCACACATTCATCTCTTATCACTCTCCACTGGTTTTATTTACCTTATCTTTTATCTAAGTATATATACTTATGATTTAGTTGTACTGCGTAAAAAAAAATCCGCTATACAAATAAACCTGGCTACAAAGTTAACCAAGAAAAAACAAGCATTATTTAATTCATTTTCTGAACCACTTAATCCTAATTAGGGTCGCGGGGAGGCTGGCGTCCATGTCAGCCGACTCTGTGCGAGGGCAGGGTACACCCTGGACAGCTCGCCAGGCCATGGCAGGGCCGCATCATTTAATATGCTAAGCTACTGGTGGTATGAGCACTAGCGAGATTACCTTTCTCCATGACTGGGCTATGCATTCATGCAGGCTGTAGGGTCTGAGCACCTGTAGTCCCTCACATGTGTTATACATTTGACGACACACAAAAATGAAGGCGCCCTTCACTGCGGCAGAGTTCTGCAGCTCCTCACACGCACGGAGCTCTTTAGCCAGTAGGGCCTGCGTGAACTGCACGATCACATGCGCTGCTGAAATGCTGAAGATAAACACAAATGTTATTAAGTAAACCCGACGCAACACTTTACACAGCTTTGTAAAAAAAAAAAATATATATCATTATTTGTTTGCACAGATTTTAAGGGAATAAGTCTACTTAGTTTATGACGGCGGTCTCAGGGTGGTTTGAGTGTGAAAGTGACAACAGAGAACTAAATTAGGTTTCCTTACCCTTCACCCTCAGCAGAGACGATCTTCCTCTCGTACAGGAAAAGCGCTAAGCCGCGTTCGGTGGTGGCAATTCTCGCTAGCGTGTCAGCAATATGGGTCAGACTGCTTTCTGGAGAGTTTAATTTGGCCTGTGAAGTGAAAAACAAATTGAAAAAGGCTTTTGGTAAATTGTGAAATACAAGCCGAATGACAGTTTGAGGTTAGAAGCAAAATCTTGTGCTGTGTTGTGTTGCATCTCTTTTTTTTCCACCTAATATTTATATTAGTTCTGATGTTGAGTCTGGCAGGAATAACTGAAGTTATAAAGCTGAGGCTCAGATGCCATGATATACAGTGATGGACTGGAGGCTGCTCTGTGACTTTAGATTCCTTTTCCAGTTAAAGATAGATTTGTTTCCAATCAAAACTGACACTAGTGTGTTTAACATGGGCAGTACAGTGGGGTCATGGTTAGCAGGTCCTGGGTTTGCATGTTCTCCTTGTGCTTGTGTGGGTTTCCTCTGGGTATTCCAATTTCCTCCCATAGTTCAAAGACATGCCATGCATATTGCTTTTCAGCATGAATTTATATATATATATATATATATTATAGTATAGTATATAGTGTATTAATCCCACAAGGTCAATTTGGTTCTGCACTGAACCCATCAAAAACCACCCACACTCTCACATAAACACACATATACACAGACACACAAACAGTGAGCCCCCAAATATACACACACTCGGAGCAGTGGGCAGTTGAAACACTTCAGCCATAAACTTGGAGGAAGGGGAAGGTGCTACCCACTCCCGCCGCCCCCACACATTTTTCCTGCCAGTTCGGGAAGCGAACCATGGACCTTTCAGTCCCAAACCCGCTTCGCTGACCATTAGGCCACGGCTGACCCCGAAAAATGGATCTAGTTTTCCAAATGAAACAAGATCATTACAAGTGAAACCTTCTTGCTGACCTGTTTTCCTTTCAGCAGAGCAAGGATGGGGACCAGCAGGGTCTCGACGACAGGGATCTGATAGATACACTCCACAGCACACTCAGTGCGTTCACACAGGGTCCTCAGGACATCCATCACCAGAGTAGTCGGGGAGAGTGTGTCTACACGACATTACATAACACATCACACACGGCAGTGTACACACAGCTGTGCAGATTAACTACAGTCCAGTAGTTCGGCATCGTATCCACGGGGGCGTGAGTATTAAAATAATGGATTACCCATGCTGAATTTCGTTACTCCCTTTCCTTCCAGCTATTAAATGAATCAAGATACGGATGGAGATAGAAATGGTGTACATGATCGAACGCAGCTGTCACAAAATTCAGTGTCTGAGCTACAAAATATCTGATTAAAACTCAGTGCAGAAACGGTATTGTTCAGTTTTTTGTTTTTTTAAACATCAGTTACAATTTTCTCATGAGGGATAATAAATCCTGTCTGGCCTGGGAACACCCCGGAATACCCCAGGAGGGGCTAGAGAGCATTGCTGGGGAGAAGGATGCCTGGATTTCCCTCCTAGACCTGTTACCCCTGCATAGATAGATGGAGGGATGGATACAGTAGCCTAATGTTTTAATTAATTAATTAGTCAGTCAGTTAATCAATCAATCGGCCAAATAATCCATCCATCTATGAATCCACCCATCAATCCACTCATCTATCAATCCATCCATCTCTCTGTCTGTTCGATCATCCATCCTTCCAAACATACATCAATTTATTTATTGACTCATCTATCAATTCACCAATCTATCGATCCACCCACCCATTTATTCATCAATCTATCTGTTCAATTTTGGGGAAATTACCAATCTGTGCCATACTACAGTGTCCCAAACGGGAAAAAAAATGTTAAGATGGACACCCAGGGAGACTTAGGAAATCGATAGCGCTTTAGTCAAGCTAGCAAAGGCGTTACTGATTCTGCTGATGAATGATTAGCACAAGGTACGGTTAATTAATCATTGCTAAAGACTAGCATTGATTCATTCAAAGGAAGATGGTGAACAGTATCAGCGAAATCAAACAGGCGTAAAATGGTCATAAAAACCACAGAGACAAACTGAGACAGGCGTGGCACATGAGGAATGCGGCATAAAAGACTCATTTTATTACCTACAACGGACCATAAAAATACCTTCATGAGCGGCGCCAAAAATTCCACCAGGCTAGAACATAAACTCAGACTGATATACTTATCTGAACAGACACACCCCGATTTAAATTTTAACTGGTTAAGAGGTGAGCTGTGATTCAGTAAGACACACCTGCGTGATTCAAATCGGAGTGATGCGTGTTTGGGTGCTGATACATGATGTTAATCAGTATCACCACCAAGTCACTCAGAGTCACAGGATCTGGAACAGATAAAAGGACACGATCAATTCTGACTAAAATATACAACATGGGCGGATTTCTATGAAGGTAATCAGAAGGTGATAACTGTTCCATTCAGATTTAGTCATTCGTCCACAACAACATGGTACAGCTGAGATTTAGGGTTTGAACTTCTGATCACAAATTCATAACCACTGAGCCATCACATGGTGCTTGGCCAGGCCATACTGACCTCTTCTCTTCCTCACTTTAATGGGAAACAGCTTTCGCCCGTTGGTGTACATCAGAAGCCTCCCGAGCACACAGAGCGAGTGAACGAAGTGAGTGTACTCCAGCTCCCTCGCGCTGTAACAGCTTCTCTGGGCAGAGCCTGAAGACAGAGCACACACAACAGTACGGCTCATTAGATTTACTTCTGTCTTTCTGTTCATCTCCTACAGCAGCACAGCTGGGACAGTACTTCCATTTAATAAGATACTTCAAAGGCGTTAATGTACTCATTCGAGGACGGCGTGGCGTGAAAAAAAATAGCTGTTCCGATGTTTATTATTTTTCAATAACAATGCATCTTAACGTGGCTTATTCATTTTATAACACAGAAACATTCATCCATTTTCTAAACCGCTTAATTCTAATTAGGGTCACAGGGAGCCTAGGGACAATCTCAGCTGACTCTGGGTGAGGGCGGGGTACACCCTGAACAGCTCACCAGGCCATTGCAGGGCCAACACACCTACAACCATTCACAGTCACTCTCACACCTACGGGCATTTTGGAACCACCAATCAGCCTACTGTGCATTTTTTGGACTGTGGGAGGAAACCATAGTACCCAGCAAAAACCCACGTAATGTCCTCTGCCTGTAAATCCAACTTGCGACCTTCGCGATGTGAGGCGAACTCACACTCTAGGTTAAAAAGTGGCACAATCTAGTTTCTTTCCCTTAAAATGTGCTACAGATTAGTTATGTGCATTAATACACTGGGACTAAGCATTCGAAATCTGTTTCTATATAACACTACCCCTGTGCACAAAACAAACTTCGTGATGATATAGTCTGCCAATTTTTGAGTCCTGACCTCAACCCCACTGAACAACTTCAGGATGAACTGGAACACCAAACAACAACTGCGCACCAAACGTTCTCACCAAACATCACTACCTGACTTCACTAATGCTTTCATGGCTGAATAAACACAAACCCCTACACCTCAAAATCTAGTGGACAGCCTTGAGTGGAGTGGAGCTTATTAACATGGTAAATTAAGAACTTACCTGGAATAGCATGAAAGCAAAAATGTGACCTGCTCCAGCATAATACAGATTAAGTAGGAAATTTGACATACTGAGATATTAATATATTTGGAGTTACATCACTTTGTTTGTGGCTAATCAGGAAATGCTACTTTTGAGAAAATAGTATTTACAGTTACAGAACCAGTTTCTGAACGTCTGCATCTGAAACTCCCAAACATCTATACACTAAACTAAATCTGGCTCTCGACCAATCAGCGCCATCGTACTAGAGTCTTCCCAGCAACAGATGAGTTCTATTTACACCGAGTCATGTGTGTTTTGAGGCTTCTTGTTGGTTTAGCTTTATATGATTGAGGGAATCCTTCTGGGATTCTGTAAGTATGGAGAGTATTCTGGTAGTGTATTTGGATAATAAGGGAATACCCTGAGCAACCATAAACGCCGACTGAAAAATCTGCAAAATAAGTGGATATTTGCATTGCTTTACAACAACTTGGACATGAAACCCTTTCTTAAACAAGTAGTTTATCATGGATAGATTGTGTTTATGGATATTTGAACTTGGTCATGTTAAAGATTTTGCTTTGAAGGATGTATTTTTGGTGATATCGCATTTTCGTCCCGGTGCGCCATTTACACTTACTTTGGCTCTCACTCAAAACACAACCTCGCTACTTAATCCGTATTATGCTAGAGCCGGTCACCTATGGGTTTGATTGGTCAGGCGTCCGCATACATTTGGCCATATACACACTGATATAAACCTGTGACACCTTTGACACTACAGCTGGTTTAGAAAATGAATCCAACCAATCAGAATGCTGTGTTGTAATGTGTTTTCATATTATCAGGAAACCAATGTCACCTGTTTAAACAGACTTTTAAAACAGGCGGGGGTTTTTTTTTGCTTCATGTGGATGAAACACACTTTCTGGGTCACGCAGTTCTAAATCAAGGCCAAGACCATGGTTTACTCCTACAGCAGCTGCAGAGTCAATGTAAGCAACGTTTCTACAATCAACACAACTCTCACCGCTTAAAGATATCAGATTAGTAGACATGGCTACGTTTCAATTTCTGGCTCCAGTGCTTGACATTTCAGTGGCATTCTGACTTTTCGGGGCTTATAAGGGGAAAATATGTCAGTCTTATTTACGTATAAACTTTTCAACGTGTGAAAAAATCCAAACTACAGTCTTTGGAAAAATCCCACTACACTTGGTGGAACTGCCATTTGATATCACATGGTCTCTCTGTTATCTGCTGGAACATGATAGAGTGGTGCTGAGCCTCGGAGGATCGCTGCAGGAACTGCATGTACAGGGAAACAAAGGCGGAGTTGGCTATTCGCCAGGAACTAAGTGTCAGACTGCTTACTCAGCACCTGGTAGAAGGCAGATAAAGGTAGTGATGCACAAGGAGAAGAAGAAGATAAGAAACTGTTCGGTGTACGCTCCATATCAGTGTGAAACCAACCGGTGAGACACTGATACCGATTAGCATTTCAAATCATGCTAATTCAAGTTACACCTGAACTGCGAAGGCGAACACAAATCACCTCCAACATCAAGTTGAATATTCCTTAGTGACACACATTCTACTGCTTTATTTTTCTTTTTATCTTCTCCATTTTCTTTGAATCTTGCTTAAATGCTTGAGGGTTATGCTTGTTAGTGATTAAATAGCATGCGTGGTCATGTACAGCAGTTTTGTACATGGTGGCACGGTGGCGCTGTGGTTAGCACGTCCGCCTCACAGCAACAAGGCCTGGGTTCGATTCCTGGCCTCGGCGCATTTCTGTGAGGAGTTTGCATGTTCCTCCAGTGCTTGCGTGGGTTTCCTCCAACAGTCCAAAAACATGCACAGTTGGTTAACTGCCTGTCCCAAATTACCCCTAGGAGTGAGTGTAAGTGTGAAAGTTGTATGTGTCTGTTGGCCCTATGATGGCCTGGCCAGCTATCCAGGGTGTACCCCGCCCGCGCCTGGAGTCACCCGCGATGGGTGTGAGCCTCCCGGCGACCCTAATTAGGATTAAGCAGCTTAGAAAATGAATGAATAAATGAGAATGCTAGTAATACAGAGAAAGAGGTGCAAGCAACGTAATATTAGCTCTTCTAATTTATTGTAAATACAGTGTCATTTTTTTAAGATTTTCCAAGATACCTGAGAAAATTCCTTACATATCTATCTCATTTCCAGCTTCGTCATCTTCACACTGTTGAGTACAAGATGCTTGGCAGCTATGCTCAAGCTAAATAAATTGCTAGTGCTGGTTATTTAGCCAATTAACACTTACTAATTTATTGCTGTTTAACAGGTTATTTAGCCAATTAACACTCTGTGTGCTTATTTTCCATTAACGTAGTTTTCGAATGATTTAAAAAACAAAGTATTTTTGTTCAGCTTCATGTTATGGAGCACCAAAACTGTATTCTGTCAGTATATTTAAGGTTCTTTAGAGAAAATTCATGAATGTGATGCTATTATGAGGAACTAGCAGTCATGTCAGTGGTCTAACCCACAGGAACTGAAAAATAAGATGAGGTCATATTTTGATAGATGTGGATAAGGTCTTTGCCTGCCAGAATGGTCATATGGTGAGCATTATTCCTGATTTGTTTCCTATAGCAAAAACATTCATGTAATCTTTCTCAGGAAACAGCTTTCTGTTGGTTAGACCACTTTGGTTCTCAGGCCTTCATTTATGCTTTGAGTAGAAGTATACTGCAAGTTGTTCAAAACAATGAAAATTTTTTTCTTTTTTTTTTTAATTATTGATGGGTATACGAGCCTGGGTTTGATCTTCAGCGCCTTCACGGGCTGATTTGTGCTTTTATTTTTATCACCTGTCATGTTACTTTAATTATCTGTCAGACGGGTTCATGTTCTGTCAAGCTTTTGATTTCAGCATTTGCTCCAAGAACATTTACCTGAAACTTTGTCTGCCCACCTGATCGTGCGTATTTGATTCTGTACAAGTGTGAACAGTGGTGTATGAGACTCTATTTTGGGGAAAGTGTGTGGTTTTATTAATAATAACTAATTACTATATAACATTAAATAAAACAGTATTAAAACTAAATATGTTGTTTTTTGTTTTACACCATACAAACACAGAACAACCACTCAAACCACATTCCATGACTATGGTGCTCTGCTTTGCTCTAAACACCTAAATACATTTTACATATAATCTCATCACTTGATTGCTAATTGCTAATTAAGTGATTTATTCCGTTCATACAGTTATATTGTAGGGTTCAGTTATGTTCATTTGCATGGCTATGTTTGTCATTTAAATTCCACCTCCTGACAATAAATACATTACTAAAATGTATTAGTCAAGTACACTACAGTTATTCAATATTTATTTTCCTAGAATCCCAATACACATACCAATCTGTTGATGCTCTAGGGCATGAGTGATCTCCAAGGTTCCCTCTCTGACAGTATCACAGGATTCCAAGTAATAAATGCACTGCTGAAGAGCTGAAACAATCTGCAAGGGAAAAGAAAACTTTGATCATATTAAGACTCCCCGTGAAAATATCTCAAAGAAAAATACTCTAAATCAGTTTGGGAATCTAACCCCATCCATACCTACATTATAATATTATGTATCCACATACTATATGAATGTGGACTTTCTTGTGTTCGTGGTTTTTTCTTAATACACACATGTAAATGGTGAGCACACACACACACACACTCAGAGCAGTGGGCTGCCACACACTGCAGCGCCTAGAGAGCTGTTGGGGGTTTGGTGCCTTGCTTAAGAGCACTTTAGCCATTAAAGAGGAGGAAGGGGAGGTGCAGCTCACTCCCCCCGGGAATCGAACTAGTGACCTTTCGATCCCAAAGCCATTTCTCTAACCATTAGACCACGGCTGCCCCTAAACTAGATTTCTACTATCATTGACTACATTAGCAAGTCCTGAGTGAAACTGAATAAGAATTTATTTAAAAAAGAAGTAATAAAGTAAACACTGGGGGTAAAACATGACGTCCTTGGCAAAGGTTAGAATAAGTTATAAAATGCTTCTTAGTTTTAGCTTTTAATATTCCTGTGTAGTATAAACTAAAACAATTATGCGCCTCAAATTCAGTGGGTGCCGACTTTCCATCTCAGGGACTATTCAGGAACATCCACCTCGTCCTCTGCACATAATTGGCCAAACTGTGTAACCCTACTAGGATCTCGGGGAGACTGGAGACTATCAGAGCCAACACTGGGCAAAAACGGGTACACCCTAAACAGCTTGCCAGACCATCGCAGGGTAACACACACACACAACCTTTCATCCTCACACTCACACCTTGGGGCATTGTGCATGCCTTTGGATAGTGGGAAGAAACCGGAGTACCTGGAGGAAACCCAGGCAAGCCTGGGGAGAATATGGGGACGAGCTAACCAGCATAAAGTACATAAAGTAGATATATTTTATCCTCATATATCTTTCATACCCTTTTCCAAACTCACCACTGGCTTGTATTTCCGCTCCAAAAGCTTCAAGACCACCGTCCTGCTGTAGTATCCATGCTGAAGGTAAACAGTAAACAGGAAAGATAATTAGTTACATCACTTCATCAGTTCTCAGAAGGAGGGATCTGTTTCTGAATAACTCATAACGATTACTTTATGCTCTGTTCTATACACCGTAATAGACTTTTTATTAACACAGATGCCAAATAATTTCAAATTTAGATTTATTTGCAATAATGTCACAAAAACAAATAACTAGGCAGCGCCTCACAGCAAGAAGGCCTGGGCTCGATTCTGTGTGGAGTTTGCATGTTCTCCCCGTGCTTGCGTGGGTTTCCTCAGGGTACTCTGGTTTCCTCCCACAGTTGAAAAACATGCATAGTGGGCTAATTGGCTGTTCCAAATCACCCCTAACTGTGAGTGTGAGTGTGAATGTACTCCACCTTCGCTCAGAGTTGGCTGAGATGGGCGCAACCCTAATTAAGTGGCTCATAAAATGAATGAATAAATAACCAGAAACTTGGAATACTGAAAACACATGAGGTGGAACTGCATAATCAGAGCTTCATGGTTCCTGATCCGGTCCTGAACTTGGGTCACTTCCCAAAAAGGATACATACAGGTGGAATGGCCGCGCCTCATTGTCCCTAGGGATGACTGAGTGTGTCAAAATGTCTGTCTGGGTGTGTGTATGGTGTACAGCAAAATTCTCACAGGGGTCATTTTATTTTTTACGTAAACACCAGGGTTATGGTTGAATGATGCACCATCATGGCTCACCATCCACCTCTTGAACCAGTTGGCTTTAATATCCAACAGAGACAGGAAGTGGACAGGCTCTAGAAATTTCTCCGTGCCGTGAGCGGACACGCCGTGATCAGGATATAGAGACAAAAGAGCGAATGTGCTCTCTATTATTTCCTCCATGTACCTACAGAATAAAAAACAAAACCAAACAAAAAACTACTTATAAACAGCAGCTGGCGAAATCCTGGAAGATGTGTTTGTTTGTGAAGAGCGAAAGCTCACTTCTCTGGATGACGGATCCAAAATGTGGTCACTTCTTTCTGAAAGTCATTCATTAAGCGCAGCTGGTCAAAAACAAGAGGTCAAAAGAGAAGAATTAAATACAGCAGTGCAGTTAATGCGTCTCCAATACTAAACAGGAGAATCCACACACTTGCTTGAGGAGTCGAGTGATATCCGGCCTGCTAACATTCACGAGTGCTGACTCAGAGGGGAAACTCAGCTTGTGATACAGGAAGTCACTCTCCAGACTTTTCACTAAAAAAAGACAAGCAATCTAAGAACAGAAACTGCATATGTGCACTACATGCATTCGTTAGAATAATGATTTATATATATATTTTTTTTAATCTGCGTAATTTTACACATTTATTACCCAAACTGGTGTAGATTTCCCTTGTCACATTCAGAGGAGAAGTAGAAAATGTTTTCGCAAAGAAGTGCAACACTTTATCCTGCACAAAAACACAAAAGATACATAATTTAAAAGAATAAAATAGAATGCATTGTCATTTGTAGTGGTACAGGACAGGTACATTGGAATTTCTTGAGCATATCCCCCAGAGATAACTTAAAAAACAAATAACACTAATAAATAAATAAATAAATAATTCAAAAAGAAATAAAAAATGAAAAGAGTACACACCCTAATATTTTTTAATAGAGTGCATTTATACTTTGTCGTACATGTAATCTCAAAGGCATTGTTGCTCCAGTTGGTCTGGTTGAGGCTCAGCAACATTAATGTGGCGATAAAATGAAGTCGGCTGATGAGCTGAATGTAGTGAATGAGCAGGTTATCACATCAATGGACTTTTTCTTCCCTGATGGCGCGGATATAAAATGGGGACTCGAATAACGAGCGAGTGGTTCAGGGAGCACGAGGAATCATTTTCACATATGTATCGGCCCCCCAGTACACCTCTCCTTCATCTAGAGTCGGCCGAGATGGGCACCAGACCACCGACCCTAATCGGATTAATCGGCTCAGCATGAATGTGTGAGTGTGGGGGGTGAGGGAGGAGAGAGGAACTGCTAAATCAAATTTGATGAGGTTGCAAAATTTGATGACATTAACGGTCACTTTTTTCCCTTAAAAGCTGGAGCACATCATGGAAACTGCTTCTGATGTTCCAAAATGTCCCGTTTTGATTTAAAACTGGTGGCTGAATAATTCAAACAGCGCGGGTGCTTTCAGTACGTTTATCTATTCACAAGATTTCCAAAATACTAAAATAGTAAATAGACCTTCTTGGACCAGATGTGTCCAGTGGGAAAAAACCCATATGTACAATGTTCAGGCTCCTCTACCCTAACCAGCACACACACACACTCTGTGTACACAAAATCAAAAAAAATCCAGCTGGTCAAAGTGGGAAGACAAATAATTGTTTGCTAAGGTTCTCACACTGAGGTCTGGATCTGGATCGGCGAGGGCAGCTGAAAGGTTTCGCCGCAGACCTGCCCAGCTCTCACAGCTCAGCACGTCAGAAGGAGGGGCACAGCATAGCAGCTGCAAGGCTTCCCAGCGTACCTACACACACACACACACACACACACGCACATACACACACGCACACACACACACACGCGCTTTGGGACAACACCTTGGTCATGATCTTCTGTACTTGCTGCTCAGACAATATTGATGCCCACTTGTACCATCGTCAGTTCAAATTGCACATAGTATACAAAACAATCTATTTTTAAATCATTTTATTTGTTGACAGAAATATTTTTCACTGTATAGAATGCTGTAATGTTATGGATGATCGGTTTAAATACACACGTCTACAGTATATACCTCTCTCTGCCTGCTTGGGTCGAGCTTCTCGGAAATGACCTGGAGCTGCTCCTGTTTGATGAACCCATAGCTCTACTCAAAACATAAAACACATCCAATCAAAGACTGCTTTGTAATTACTGTCCTATAAAAGCACTTCATATGATAATAACAGGAACTTTCCTTTGTTTGGTATGATATTTTTATTCATTTAAAAGAGATATTATCTTTTAATTATCTCTACTCACTCACTCGCCTATTCGCTTAATGTCCTATTAAGGTCACGGAGAGGCTGGCGCCTATCACAGCCAACACTGGGCGAAGGCGGGGTACACCCTGCACAGCCCGCCAGACCAATGCAGGGCCAACACACAAAGAACCATTCGTACTCATGCTTACACTTGTGGCAATTTGGAACAGCCAGTTATCCTCATGCGCATGTCTTTGGACTGTGGGAGGAAACCGGAGTATGTGGAGGAAACCCACACAAGCACGGGGAGAACACAGAAACACCCTCACCGAGCCCAGGACCGTCTTGCTGTAGTGATTAGCCTTACAGTAAGAAGGTCCTGGGTTCGAGTCCGGGGCTCGGTGAGGGCGTTTCTATGGTACCCAGGACCATCTGGCTGTAAGGTGGACGTGCTAACCACAACACCACTGTGCCGCCTTTGGCTAGTTCTAGTTACAGGTAATGTTATGGAACTGTTGAAACAAATCGGTTCCTGTAATTAGTCCCTGTTCATTCGTTATATAATAGAAATGATCAAGTATAAGAACAACCACATTAAAGTTATTATAATTGAATAAATCAGCTGTCGACCAATCAGATTAAAGTATTTGGCAGGGTGGTGGTATGATGATATCGGGCAGTCCTATTTAATTGGAAGCTGACTGCAAAGTGCTTTTTTTCAGGAAGTAGTTATCTTTCACACACAGATGAAAAAAGGGCACCTGATTAAAAGAGGAGTCGCTGTCGGAGCAGTTGTCCGTGTAGTGGCTGCTGGACTGTTCGCGTTGATTTGTGGCATGTGTCTCCTCCTTCTTGAGCTGATCCTCCTCAAATTTGTTCAGCAGTGACTCCACGATCACTGTCATGGTCTGCTTTAAGGTCTGCATCATCTGTTTATATCTATCACACACCATCACCACAGCGTCAGTCTAAAATAATCGACAGAAAGCAACTCAAACAAAGACAGGAGGAGCTACTGTACACACTGTGGAGATTCTCTGGTTCTTGTAGTCACAGCGTGGACCAGTGTGTCCTGCCCGGTCCCGACACCATGCCCGACTTCCCTAGAACAGCTGTCCGTTTCCTCTTCAATAACGGCGCCCAGGCTGCTCTCCACATACTGACGCAGATACTTAACGAACTCATAACTGAAACATTAAGAAACAAGGTGGAAACCTGATTCAGCTTCATTAAAAGTGCACAAAACAGGTCACCTTACTTGTGGAAGTTCTTGTCAGTCTCCTCCAGGTGAAGCAGGATCTCCTCAGCGCATTCCACCGATGGTGCGTTGGCGATTCGCTCTCGCACGCTGTTCAGAAGCTGCCGGAGAAGCGACTGGAGCTCGGCCTCGTCCTCCGAGGAAAAGAACTGGGACATCGTTCTGCAAGAGGTGTGATGGGGAAACCAGTGTGTACTGTGCTTTGTATACCAATATCAAGACCATTTATAGTCAAGTTAGAACTTCAGGAATGCAGCTTATGTCTTCTTAGCGTGCTTTTTACTTTCACCAAAAAAAAAGGGGGGGGGGGTGTTGCAATCACCGGCATTTGTGAGCATGCCCGTCCATCTGTTTGTTTGTTTGTGAACAAAATCCTGACCAAACCCTTTTATGGATTTTCACCAAACCTGGTGGGGACACTACCCTACCTGAGTCCCAGAGATAATGTGATTTTGGAATGTCAAGGTCAAAGGTGAAGGTCAGAGCAAGGTCTCAAATTTTTTGAGAAAGCCTACAACTTAGAACGGATGCTGATAGACATTCCATTACAATGGAACACTAATAGGAAATCATACGTGGGCTTTCGAATAAGACAAATACATTTGACCTTGTGTGTCCTTGATAGGTCAAACCCCATCTATCTTATAAATCCTTCAGACAAAAGCATTTTGTTTTTCCACTTATCTGGTTCCGTCCACATACTATAGAACATATCTTAAGAACATGGACGATTAAAACCAATATCCATAGGACATATTTGCTACATTCTAATGCTGTGTGCTAGAAGTAGCTTTAACTCTTTCAGTGTCTTTCCTGTTTTATTTGTGTATTTATTTATTCATTCATTCATTCATTTTCTAAGTCGTTCAACCTTAATTAGGGTCACGGGGAGGCTGGTGCCTATCTCAGCCGACTCCATGGTAAGGCGGGGCACAACCGGAACTGCTTGCCAGACCATTGCAGGGCCAACACACATACAAACATTTACACTCACTCTCACACCTAGGGGCGATTTGGGACAGCCAATTATCCTACTGTGCCTGTTTTTGGACTGTGGGAGGAAACCAGAGTATCCAGGGGAAGCCCACACAAGCACGGGGAGAATCGTCCATCTCAGCCGACTCTGGGCGAGGGCAGGGTACACCTTGGACAGCTCCCCAGGCCATCGCGGGGCCAACACTCACACAACCATTCACACATACTCTCACACCAAGGGGTGACTTGAAACAGCCAATTAGCTTACTGCGCATGTCCTTGGACTGTGGGAGGAAACCAGAGTACCCGGAGGAAGCAGAGAGAACATGTAAACTCCATACAGAAACGCCCAATCTGGGAATCGAACCCAGGACCTTCTTGATGTGATGGTCAAAAAACGATGTATATTCGACTCTCGCTCTTGATTGGGGAAACATGGTGGAGAAGTTTTGGCTTCGTTCCTGTAGACCTGATGGCGATGCACACGCCTTTCACACGCCGCCCATGTTTTTACAGTCATCGGGGTGATATGGGCGGGTGGCACAGCGGCGTAGGAGTCAGCATTTCCGTCCCACAGCGAGAAGGTCCTGGGTTCGACTCCTGGGCTCGATCAGGGGGACCCCACCTGTTCTCCCTGTGCTTGTATGGGTTTCCTCCGACACTGAGATGTGACATAAGTCCCAAAGACATGCACACTGTTCCAAATTGCCCCTAGGTGGGAGTGTGTGTTAGCCCTACGATGGACTGGCGAGCTGTTCGGAGTGTACCCCGCCTTCGTCCAGTGTCGGCTGAGATAGGACACAGCCTCACCACGACCCTAATAAGGTGCAGCGCATCAGCAAATGAATGAATTGTGAGATATAGGACCAACGCGCATTAATCTGAACCTGTGATTTGCTTCGCAGCCGGAACTACTTACCTGCTGCCCTAGAAAATCCACCGGCATCTAATAAACACTCCGAACTTTATAATAAAAACTGTGATTATGTAAGGATTATAAAAAAAACGCATGAGTGTTAAACATATATATTTATACATAGCAACGTATGGCTTTTTATTTTTAGCTGCATTCCTGGATAAATCCGCTAGCTAGCTAACGCTACAGCTACACGGTTGCTATCCTTGCTAGCTAGCAAAACAGAGGTCCACGCAAACACACAGGTGTTACCTGTTTAAACACTCATCCCATTTTCGAGAATGTTCCTTTAGTGGCCATTTGAGAATAACAATATCCCAGAAACAAACGCCGAACAAGACAATGACGCTGTACTCGAATAAACGGTTAAATCCCAAACGACACATTAGTGTATATGTATCGCACTGCATAGTACCTATAAATCCCTGTACATCAGCTTAATTTAGGGCACCTATATAGCAACTAATGAGGGATTTGGAACACAACCCGGCAGCCTGCCTATGTACGTCTCGCGTTTCTATGGAGACAGCAAGCTAAGAAGCACGAGCTAATAGATGAATGAAGGAAACAGCGTTCACTGAGGAAATAAATAGTATTTTTAATGTTTTTTTTTTAAAAAGACGTAAATATAAAGATAACCTTTGAGGTGTTTGTGATAAACTATAAGAACAAACTGAGGAAAAATGACAGCGTTTCAAAAATGAGGTACTGCCCCTTTAAGGAAGTCACGTGATTTTCCCAAGCGCTTGCACTTCCGGGTTCTATGTTTTGGTTCACTGTGAAGGCGTCAGAGAAGGGCAAAAACGAGCTTTTTGTAGATTTTTGGCTGAGTTAGATTACTGTGGGTGATTGAATCATGGCTGCAGTGGACAGTTTTTCGCTGTTGTACAGAGAAATCGCTAGATCCTGTAATTGTTATGTTGAAACGCTTGCATTAGTGGGTGCTCTGTATACTGCTGGTAAAGCTGCTACCCTGATGAGGGACTGCTATAGTCTGATCAGGCTTCACTTCATCCCTCGTCTTGTTTACCCAAGAGATCTTGTACATAGATATGGAAAATGGGCCGTTATTAGTGGTGAGTTGATGTTAGTGGGATGTCAACGTTTGAACCCAGGTTCTCAACCCTGATCCTGGAGAATGCAAGCTAGGAGATACTCCAGAACCATGGAGGGGAACCTGTCATCCACTGTACCACCCCTTAATCCTGAAAAACTCCTTTACATCTCTTTCATACAGGTGCATCAGAGACCATAGCGAAAGCATACGCAGAGGAACTAGCCAGGCATGGTGTATGTGTCATCCTGATATCCACTGACGTCACCAATCTAAATGATGTCGCAAAGACCATGTCTGACACTCATGGAGTCGAGGCCGTCCTAATGGAGGCAGATTTCAGCCACGGTGCCCTGACCGGCAAATCCATTAAAGATGCAATCAAGGACAAGGATGTCGGATTTGTCATCAACTGCCTGAATTTGTCGCAGGATGTCCCGCAAGACTTCCACGCCATATCTGAGGGCGAGCTGTGGCAGATTATAAACAACAGCATATCCGCAGCCTTACTGATCACACGCCTGGCTCTACCCGGCATGGCCGAGAGACGAAGAGGTGTAGTCGTTAATATTTCATCAGGAAGGTGCTCCCGGCCCTGTGCACAGAAGGCTGCGCTCTCTGCCTCCACGGTCAGAGATCAGATCATCGTGTCACAATGTCCTGTTATACTAATTAACCCTCGGGACATATTTGAAATATTTCTTTTATGTGTATTTACTATTGGGATGCAGCTTATTTTTTCTAACCCTGAATATTTCATATATTTCCTCAGGCTTTCTTTGACCACTTCAGTCGAGCCCTGCATTATGAATACGGTCATCGTGGAGTGTTTGTGCAGAGTTTGCTTCCTGGTAAAGTGGCCACTGAGGGACATGATGATAGTATCATCACTGGCTGGTTGGTTCCGCAGCCACATGTTTACGCCAAACACGCTTTGTCCACACTGGGCGTCTCACACAGAACTACAGGATACTGGCCTCACACACTAGAGGTACCCTCCAGATACCTGCTCTAAAATTTCTATATATGCACAACAATGTTAAATTTACAAATGATGTTCCTGTGTTTGTCTGTATTTGTTTTGTTCCTTCCAGCTTGGACTTGTGCGGTGTGTGCCAGAATGGATTTGGGTCCTAGGAGCGCGAGTGATGTGTAGGACAGGCTAAAACCTCTGACCTTCACTGGGATAATACATATATAATGTTGCTGTGTAACAATTGAGTGACTAGCTTACATTGTCTGTATGTGCAGTACACTTCTGCGATTCTTATATTGTATAATATCGGAAACAATTTCCATCATTACTTGCAGCTAGCTGGGTGTTTATATGGTTGTGTTATAAACAACTTAAACAGTGACCAATATTCTATAAACAGTAGTGTGTGTGTGTGCGTGTGTGTTTTATTCAGTCGAAGTATGATCCAAATGATAAAACCCAATAATTCTCTATCATTTGAAAGCCGAACCATCTGAATGTTTTATAACTCATCCGGAATATTATCATTATCCCATGGGAATAATGCAGTACCAATAATTATTTGGTGGCTTTCCACCAATCAGAAATGAGAAAATCTCTTGAATGAATTATAACATACAGTACTGTGCAAAAGTCTGGGGCACATGAAAAGGAATGGTGTAGAACAAAGGTGACTTATATTTACGTATAAATAATTACAATAAATTGAAGATCACTACATAAAAATTCTATAAAGCACAGTAAATAGTAATTAATGAAGCTAATTCAGTATTAGGTGTGATGACTTTTTGCTTTAAAGCTTTAATAGCATCAGGTTCAGTTTGTGCAGTTTTACAAGTACAGTATCAACCGGGTGTCTTACAGAACCGGCCACAGTTCTGGAAATGTTGACTGTCACACTTGGTTCTTTATTTGAAGGTAAATCGCAGCAGCTTTCAGTATAATTTTGTTTGAACAGTCGTCTCTTATATGTAATATGCTGCTTTCTTTCCTGGCATACTGTACTAACATTTTTTTATGTAACATTTCGTTTTGTGCTGGAAAACTAATGTTTGCGAATCTAAAGTGTGTTTGTACTTATTTGCTAATATACAAATTAGAAAATAAACATCTATAGCAAAGTTTATACTTAAAAAAAATAGGGTGCCCAAGACTTTTGCAAGTTACTGTATATATTTTGATATGTTACTGATATCTGAAAAACTTGTGTTGGGAAAACCAAACAGTTTTTGTACTGACTTGATAATAATAAGTCATAAAATAAAATCTATAACAATAAGTTTGAACTAAAAATAGAGTTTTTTTTAGAAAGTCTTAGAAAGACTCTTGCACACTACTTAACTTAAGTGTTTCTGGTGATTTGTGAGTGCTGGTGATTATGTTTACACTGTATATAATAAATATTGGTTTATTTATTTTTTGTTAGGTCTCACGGTGTTTAATCCCCAATAAAGTATTACTAAAACTCTCTGTTCTGATATACGAGTCTTTTTTTAAGTCATATTCCATATAGTATGTACTACATACAAATAAATAAATAAATAGAAACCAGCATCATGCTGATCCGTGGAAATTCTTTCAACACGACTACTTTCAAGTTGATTGTTTTCCTAAAACCGCATGTACCAAGGTGTTTTGTTCTTCAGAGCAATTTGTCAGCCCTTACAAGTTTTGTCCACTTTTTATCTATTTATGTGTGTAATATTCACAAAACAAGTTCCTGTTATCACTTCTACTGGATAGAAAAAGTCAATCTCCCAAGTCAATCTTTAAATATTAAAAAAGTGTTTTATTGTACTTATACCACAGTCCTTCACCAACTAACATGTATTATAACTCCATCCATAGTGGTGGTGCTCAAGGCTTTATGTGTCCATGTATGCGTGTGTCTGTCTGTCTGATCTTTCTTGTGGACACTCGATCTTCTGAAACCCTCAGTCAATTTTAACCAAACTTTTACCAGTTTCTCACAACTGAAGGCCCAAGAACTGGTAATGATTGAAAGTTCATATGACAAAGGTCAAGGTCAAATGAGGTCGTTTTAAAGAAAAATGTAGCGGGTGCTCTGTAGGCTGAACGTCTGAACAGATTTTGACTAAACTGTTACTAATTGCTCAAAGGACTCATGAACTGGTACAGGTTCTGAAGTCAAATCTAAAGGTCACGTGAGGTCTTCTTAGAAAAAACGTATGCACAGCCTGCAGGTTGATTCCCTGCATGGATTTGGACCAAACTTTCTCCAGTCATGTATTACTAATAATACTAATGTAACAGATAAACTGGTACAGGATTTAAGGACTAATGTCAGAGATCAGGGTCACAGTTCAAGCACGTTCTTAAAAGGTTTACAGCAAACTGTTGAGTGACACATTGTGTCGAGTACTTCTGTGTTTCATTATTTTAATTAGGATTAATTGAAGTTGTCAGGAGACACGGTGGCGCAGTGGTTAGCACGTTCGTCTCACAGCAAGAAGGTCCTGGGTTCGATTCCCAGCTCGGACGTTTCTGTGTGGAGTTTGCATGTTCTCCCTGTGCTT
>JAOUQZ010000033.1:9551298-9562828 GCA_028564935.1 Neosilurus hyrtlii | reverse complement strand
GAGCTGTCCAGGGTGTACCCCGCCCTCGCCCAGAGTCGGCTGAGATGGGCGCCAGCCTCCCCGCGACCCTAATTAGGGATAAGCGGTTCAGAAAATGAATGAATGAATAATTGAAGTTGTCCTGTTCTATTTGTAGGTTATGCATTTAATGTTACAGAACCATACATTAATGTCCTGTAGCCAAAAATTAAAGCATCATTAAAGCCACACACTTCTTGATGAAGTCTATTTTTTTTACTCTTAAACTATTTTTCTGACTGCACCAATGTGTAGAAGCCTTCACACTTCCCATCAGAATGATTGAGATAGCTGAAGCGCCGTATAGGGATGTTATGTTACGGTTCAGATAGAGGCGCCTTGGTAAGAAAAAAAAAGTCTAACAGCCCTTGCTTGGGTTTTTTTTTGCATCTGTTCAGCCTTCAAGACAGCCGTGTCTTCTGTCCTTTCTCTCGGTAGGTAAGTGAGAATAAAAGGCTTCTGACTTATTACAACGTGGAACAATATATTAGGACAAAATAATAGCATGCAAATACAGATGGGACAAAGGCTGGAGGTTTGGACTTAGATATCTTGTAATGATAATAAATACTTATAAATAGGATGGGGTTTTTTGTTGTTGTTGTTGTTGTTGTTGTTGTTGTTGTTTTTTGGATTGTAAATGATGTTTATTGGATTTCTGGTGCGTGTGATATACACCGCATGATGGTGACAGAATTTAACAAACACCTCTATCCTCAAAGCACATCCCTATACTAGGACAACTCAGGATACTACTGAACTAAAACCGCGTTAAAGAATTTAAGAGTTAAAGCTCTTTTATATATTCTACTAATAATGCGTGTAAAATGTCCATCAAATCACTCTCTTTTATTGCAATTATTCATAATAATACTGTGTATTTACCTGTTTAATATAAGACTTTTAAATCCTATTTTTAAATATCTGGTTAATATATATTTTTTAAATATATTGTTGGTATGTCAGTCTGTTATACTATATCTAAATCCAAGCATTATTTTCAGTGATATTTAACTTTTTTGCCGGATAAAAGCTGTCATGCGTTGACGTCAGCATGTTTTTGCCCTGCGATGGCCTGGCAAGCAGTCCAGGGTGTACCTGCCCTCACCCAGAGTTGGCTGAGATGGGCACCAGCCTCCCCGCGACCCTAATTAGGAATAAGCAGTTCAGAAAATGAATGAATGAACGAATTTTACTTTTTCGCCGGATAAAAGCTGTCATGCATTGCCATCAGCGTGTTTCTGCCCATGATGGCCTGGCGAGCAGTTCAGGGTGTACTCTGCCCTCACCCAGAGTCGGCTGAGATGGGCACCAGCCTCCCCGTGACCCTAATTAGGAATAAGCAGTTCAGAAAATGAGTGAATGAATAAATAAAAGCTGTTATATTCTAATTTCACATAAAAGCCTAGCCATGTCATGAGTACAAGTGACGTCAAGAGACTAATAAACTGCATTTTAGAAGAAGTGCATCTCCTTCCTTTAGGATCTCGATTAGTTCTGGGTGTCTAAACAAGGTCAAAGCCTTGGTTCCCAGCAGACTCATGATGCTATCATCTAAGACCTTGCTTGCTTCTTATCAACAAACATAACATCTTATTTGTTTTAAAACTGCCACATTAGATGATCCATTCGTTTGCTGTATAACCCTAGATTTAACCTTTTAATTGTTGGAGAACAGGATGCACACTTTCCACATGTATATTTATAAAACATGTCAGGACGTTCAGTAAGTGCATATGAGATGTTAAAGGGAATGCGGTAGCAGTTGGCCATGCGCACTAGGGACTGACCGTACTTCATTAGAATATCTCCCCTCTCTTTTCGCCGTAACTCACATGAGAGTAAATGGCTGGCAAATTCTGAGTCACTCGCATACAGATCACCCTTTTGAACACTCTGCCACATAGAAAATACCTTGTTCTCCATCCATATGTGCTTTTTCCTGCTTCCCCATGTTTTTCTGGTTTCAAGGGGATGATCTGGCGAAATTATTGGTCGTCCAAGGATCGACCAGCACACATTTGGCTTCCTCAAAGCTATATTTCCAACTTATAAAAGTTAGGTTATGGATAAATTTACTTATTCTTCATTACTGTAGTTTGAAAAAAGTAGGCCATTGGATTGCTGCCAGTGTGTGGCTGTCCAGCGATGGCCTGGCGGGCCGTCCAGGGTGTACCCTGTCCTCGCCTAGAGATGGGCACCAGCCTCCCCGTGACCCTAATTATGACTATGAGGTTCAGAAAATGAATGAATGAATGAGTTACTTATTCTTTGGATTTTTGCTTTGTGTTTGTGTGTGGATGGCAAAGCTCGGATTGTAAAAGTCTCTCTTTAAAACGGTGGACGTGTAACTTACCTGTAACCTACACAAAAGTCGGTCATTTTGTGACCGAACTGCATATGCACACCTGGTGACCTAATTCCTTTCAGTAAAGTATCAAACAACACAAGACAGAAGCGTTAAAGACAAGACAGAAGTTAATGTAACCAACTCAAAGAGGATTCGGTTTCACCTACAATCATGCAACTTGCTGACTAACAATTTCGAACTAACTTAATTTCCGAACTGCTTTATCCTTTCTTACCGTCACGGAGAGGCTGGAGCCTACCTTAGCTGACCCTGAACAGCTTACCAGTCCATCGCAGGGTTAACATACAACCTTTCACACTCACATTGTCACCGAGGGTCAATTTGAAACAACCAATTAGCCTGATGTCTTTGGATTGTGGGAGGAAACCAGAGTATCTAGAAGAAACCTATGCCATGCTACCCTACTATTATTATTATTATTGTTCTTGTTGAGCATTACCACATTTACATTTTACATTTACAGCATTTGGCAGATGCTCTTATCCAGTGCGCGTTATTATTAACTTTTGAGCAATTGAGGGTTAAGAGCCCAACTGTGGTCATAGTGGGGATTGAACTGCTGACCTTCGGATCAGTAACCCATTGCCTTAACCACTAAGCCACCACTGCCAATACATATACGATACACAACGACGGCCATCATTTGGAGGGTGTCACCCTTAAAACATGATGTATAAATGCTGTATTAAATGATTTTTCCTGTGTGTAAATAATAATTTAATTATCTTTTATGATTTTTTTATTAACCTTTGAAAATGTCAGGTTTTTTGGGGGGTCACCACATATGTATAACTCTGAGGTCATGTTGTCTGATCCACTTACACTCTTATCTTGCAGCATGACAAATGTTGGGTGTGTAAGGTCAAACCTAAGACATATAAACTGAGACAGACTGCCTGGCCTTCAAAAGCACAGACCATCAGTCTTGTAGAAACTTGTGGGAATGTTTGCACCAGCAGGTGTTAGACCCAGATGGAATCCTTACCCAGTGGTGTGTGTCTAAGAGAGGTATAACTAGAGAGTGCGGGAGAGCTCTCCACCAAATAGCATGGCTAATGAAATATTAAACGGGAATTGAATTTCATTTTTTTTTCCTCACTCCCCACAATCCTCTCCAATCCTCCCGCCACCGGGCCACATCCAGGGCCCAGGACGGCAACCAGACACTAGGGCATGCGCTAACCCGCCTCATGGCAGCACATCCGGACAGGCCCAGACCCTGGGCACATAAGGACCCCACCACCTCGACGAGCGGGGGGCCACCCCCGGCCCCAGGGCCCATAACCCCCACCAAGCCCGCCCCAGAATAGCCCGGCCACTTGGCCCTTGGTGGGAACTGGTTTTCAATTACCCGTGCACCAATTTAACAATATGTCCTATAGTATTTTGTCATGCCCAAATTGTTGAAAACCTTTCCTGGGATGGCTGGGGCTTGTCCTATCAAAGTCACTTAAGGTCAAAGGTTACTGTCTCATTTGGAAGTCTATATATCATTTTCTTTTGGTATCAGCGCTCATTGCAAAGTTGTAAGTGTTATATCTCCAACACTTTGTCACTTTGCTCTGATCTCTATCTTTGACCTTGACAGTCCAAAAATCAAATAATCTCTGGGAGACTGGTAGGGTAGTGTCCCCACCAAGTTTTGTGAAAATCCATGCAAAGGTGTGGTCAGGATCTTATTTACAAACAAACAAACAAACAGATAGGCAGAAACATCTCTGGGAATGATGTAGGGTAGTGTCCCTTTTTTTGAAAGATTGGCGAAAGTCCATGCACATGTGAGGTCAGGATCTAACTGTTTGCCACAAACGTATTCCTATGCTGATGTTTTTAATTCTTCTTCTTCAGGTGACCCACATAAAGGAAGATGGGCGATTGGGACCTACTTGGCCGGCTGTTGGACAAGGTGCAGAAACACTCGACTGTAATTGGAAAGATCTGGCTGACGGTACTGTTTGTCTTCAGGATACTCGTGCTTGGAGCAGGTGCTGAGAAAGTGTGGGGCGACGAGCAGTCCGATTTCATCTGTAACACGCAGCAACCAGGCTGTGAAAACGTCTGCTACGACCACGCGTTCCCGATCTCTCACATTCGTTTTTGGGTGCTACAGATCATCTCGGTGTCCACTCCCACTCTGATCTATCTGGGCCATGTCTTGCACATCATAAATGAGGAAAAGGACATGAGAGAGGCTGTAAAGAAAGCCCAAAATGAACAAGTTAACGTGGGCCAACAAAAAAGCCTCAAACTTCCAAAATACAGCAACGACAAAGGGAAGGTCAGCATACACGGTCGACTGCTTAGAAGCTACATTTTACATTTGCTCTGCAAGATCTTGCTGGAGATTGGATTTATTTTAGGACAGTATTACCTTTATGGCTTCACGCTGGAGGCTCAGTATGTTTGTAGTCGCATCCCGTGTCCTCACAAAGTCGACTGTTTTTTGTCAAGACCAACAGAGAAAAACATCTTCATTTGGTTTATGCTAGCCGTGTCCTGCGTGTCACTGTTACTGAACCTCATTGAGGTCTTCTACCTGTGCGTCATAAAGGTCAACGAGTGCCTGAACCGTAAGCGCAACTACAACGTCACCTCAGTGACCCCGGTTCTGACCAAGAAGACTTTTGAGAACAAAGATCACATGATCCAGAACTGGATGAAACGCGAGTTGCATCTCCAGAAAAGGGAGGCTGCCACTGAAATGGGCAAGTGCTCAATTTTGGAAGATCACAACACGAATGACGTGGAAGAGGTTCATATCTGAGCTCTGTAAACAGAAACTTTATCAAGGCCAGTTGACGCAAACATTAGTGAGACTAAGCAGCTGTTTCTTTTTTCGTCGATGATACGCTATTGAGCCAAAAATATGCGGACACCTGTCCATTACATTCTTCTGTGTTTGCTGAACATTTCATTCCAAAACCATGGAGCTGGTTGCACACATTTCCTCTTGAACACCCCCCAGTCTTCTTGGAAGGTTTTTCCACTAGATTATGGAGCGTGACTGTGGGTGTTTTATTCACGCATAAGTGAAGTTGGACGTGGCACTGATAGCGGGCCTAGAGAACAGTCCAGCTGAAGTCAGACCTCTGAAGAACCCATTATAGTTCATCAACTCCAAACTCGGCAAACCATGTCTTTGTGGAGCTTACTTTGGGTACAAGGGCATAGTCATGCTGAAATAGAGTTAGGCCTGTTACTTCCAGGGAAGGGAAATTATAGATATTCTAGACATTTTTTCAAATAATATTTTATATTTATTTATTTTAAGCACAATATTTGGATGTGGATGGTGCACTGGTTAGCACGTCCGCTTCAGATCAAAAAGGTCCTGGGTTCGGTTCCCGGGCTCAAACGAGTTTGCATGTTCTCCCCATGCTTACGTGGGTCTCCTCCGGGCACTCCGGTTTCACCCCACACTCCAAAAACATGCACAGTAGGTTCATTGGCTGTTCCAAAACGTCCCTAGGTGTGAGAGTGAGTGTGAATGGTTGTGTGTGTTGACCTTGCAATGGTCTGGTGAGCTGTAAATGGTGTACCCCTCCTTCACCCAGAGTCGGCTGGAATTATGGCTTCCCCGCGGCCCTTATTAGGATTAAGCGGCGCCGAAAATTAAATGAATGACTTTAGATGTGATGGTTAGGTGTCAACATATTTTGGTCAAATAGTACACCGACATATTATTTGACAGCATTGTTGAGTTCTCAGATTTGATTGATTAAAAGATTTTGGTTTTCTGAATTTTTCAAAGCAGTAAATGGCAATGTTCTTTAATAAACATGTTTTTGTTTTATTCATTTTATATCCTAACTTTCTCTGGTATAAGTGTATAAATCACACCTGGATGTGCTGTTACTGAATAATAGACTACTTTAGGGTGCTACAAACTGCTCAGTTTCTACAAGGCCCTCCTGTGATTGATTAAATTCATCTAATTGTATTTCCCCCAGTATTTCCTCCTTCCTTAAACAACAAAATAATAATTTCTTTACTGGTTTTATTGAAGAATGTGATCAGCTATGATTTATAAAAGAGTTAATTATAAATTTAAAATAAATATATCTATATCTATATCTATCTATCTATCTATATCTATATATATATATATATATATGCCAAACTCTGGAGTAAATTTCAAATTGTGTAAAGGAATAACAGGAAGCTTTTTTATCATCCAAATGTGTGACGTTGAAACGAAGTGGAGAAAAGACCGGTGTAAAGAGCATGGTCCAGGTTCTTTTCCACATCTGTCAATCATTAATACATTATACTAACTACAAGTGAGGGGTTTGCTGCTCTTCAGACTACGTGACAGACGTATTTAAAAAAATTATTACACAACCACTGTCAACCACTGGAAGACAAAAACTCAAGGTCCAACTACAGTGAGCCATTATTTTTGGCTGCAGTATTTTTATCCACTAGTAGCAGCTGTGAAGGTGAGTAAGAAACATAATAATATACACCTCATTTAATATTACATGTAAAATTTTGGAAATATTGTATATATATATATATATATATATATATATATATATATATATATATATATATATTTTATATATTGTATATATCCATATTGGAAATTCTGTATTATATTTAAGGGACAAGGATATAAATCTATTATAAGAGATAGGAAATGATTTTGTTATTATGTATACAGATGTATAAAGGTCTGTTCTGTAACATGTATTCAATGTTCTCATTTCTACAGATATATTTAATACTGAATTTAATAAGAATAGAAATAATATAAAGTAAGAATACTAGAAAGAGAAACTAACATGATCTTACTAGTTTCATGTCCCAGATTATTTCTGCTTATCATTTTATTGTTTATTTATATCTAAACAAAACGTGAAAGATTAAATTTAATAGAAAAAAATAATAAAAAATTATAATTTTGTGTTATAAAATAACTTTTTTTTGTAATGTTAGTTGATAAATACACATAATAGCAGTTAATTATATTGTATTGTATACTGGATAAAAATACAGATATTGATCATTTTAAAAAAATAAATGATTCCTATATTCAAATCATGCTATAATGAGCCTTGTCACTTTTAGTTATTGGTTGTATAATCCTACAAATGTTGCTTAAAATGCAATACAAATTTTAAAAGCATAATAAATGTTGCTTTGAATTCATCTATATATGTCCCCCATAGAAAGTGTCTAAATTTTAATATATGATGATGATGACGATGATGATGATGATGATGATCATTATTATACTTTGAATATCTATCAGTGTTTATTTAAAGGGTAGAAATAATGTTAAGGAGATTATTATTAATTAATCCTGATACACCAAGCTGGCTCAAGCTAATGATTGTAGGCAGGTGTGTAAAATTGATTTCTAAACTAAACATTAAAAAAGCCCCAATTTGTTTTCCCATTTCCTTCTCTGTAGGAACATCTGATTCCTTAAGAAAATGGGAGACTGGGATTTTCTAGCTAAGTTACTGGACAAGGTGCAGTCTCATTCTACAGTCGTCGGTAAGATCTGGATGAGTGTATTGTTTATATTCAGGATCATGGTTCTTTGTGCCGGAGCTGAGAATGTATGGGGAGATGAACAGTCCAGTCTTGTGTGCAATACATTACAACCTGGTTGTGAGAATGTCTGCTATGACTGGAAGTTCCCAATCTCTCACATCCGCTTCTGGGTCATGCAGATCATCTTCGTGTCCACGCCGACTTTACTGTACTTGGGCCACGCCATCCACATCATTCACAAGGAGAACAAGCTGAGAGAGACAAATAAACACCTGCACGACGGCCGAATGATCAAAGAACCCAAATACACCGATGATCAGGGTCATGTCAAGATTAAGGGCAACCTGTTGGGGAGCTACCTTACCCAGCTCTTCTTCAAGATCATCTTTGAGCTCGCTTTCATCGTCGGACAGTACTACCTATATGGTTTCATCATGGTTCCTGAGTTTGCTTGCTCTAGAAGTCCATGCCCTCACACTGTCGAGTGCTTCATGTCACGTCCCACGGAGAAGACCATCTTCATCATCTTCATGCTGGTGGTTGCATGTGTGTCTCTGCTGCTCAACGTGACCGAGGTCTTTTACCTGCTGTGCAGTAAAGTGAAATGTCGCTCTGGGAACGGACGCATAAGGAACATCACCTCTGCTGAACATCCTGCCAGCTTGTCTCCATCAAGGCAGTCGAAACCAGGAGCTGAAGATCCTCTAAAGCAAAACAAGATGAACATGGACCTTGAGGGTCAAGTCAAGAGCATAGGTGGTGCCAACGAGGACAAAAAGCTGTTAGAGAATCATTAGATTTACTGCATCAGTACAAAAAAACTTTTACTCTGAATATCTGCTATGAACTTTTATTTTTTTTATTTAATTTTTTACATTTTTTTTTTTTTTTAATTTTAGCAGTACATTATTTTTGCATGAATCAGACTGTAGGTATAAATTTTAGGGGAAAAAAAGAGAAAATGTTCAAGAATTTTCATTGAAAAGCTACAAATTCTATTTCTATATAAAATATTATTACTGGGTTTGTCCTTTTAAGCAAAGTTCTTCCTGGTAGTTCAGTATTTAAATATTGTTCTGTATGAATGTATTTTTTCTGCGTGAATGTATGATCCTGTTTTGTATTTTATTTACAGTAAAATTGCAATTTAAATATTAAACATTGCATGAAATCCCGTTTTTTTTAAATGTGTACTGTTGAACTTTCTGATGGTCTTTGACATGGTACACAATTTACAGATTTATATGAAATAGACTATACAAATAAATTAAATTAAATTGCAAAATTAAACATCATAATTTGTATAATTAGAAATTGTAAATAAAATTCTTACGTCTATGCTACTTACATTTTAATCTTCATAAAACGTCCTTACGACCTATCATGTTACTCTATTCTCACTTTGGTTACCAGTTTCCTACAATGCCATTTAACAGTATGCTGGTAGTACCTGTAGTGCAGTGGTACTTACCACTTGCTTTATTTATACCTAAATAGACAGATGTAGTTAATAACCTCAATAACACTATTTGTTCATCATATCACACTAGATTGCTAACTTGCCCAGTAAAATCTGTGTGGTAACACGTAACCAGTATAACTAGTATAACCTCACTTGGCATAGTTATGTGCATACTTGATATTTTGAGTGCATAGGTGCATTTACATGAGAAGTATGGCAACAAGTAACTGGATGGTGTACTTCAAATGTTCAGCATGTAACTGCGCACCTTTCAACCTCGATATCAATCTTGGCTAAATAACAGAACAGGAGGGACCACCAACCTATTTTCAGCCAGCTGGAGGAAGGTGTGGCATCTACGCCAATGGTGACATAATTTCCTCATGCAATTAGGTATCTATGCAGGCATGCAAGGGAATTAAGGGATTAAGATTGTATACATTTTAAGGTGATTAAAAAAGACAGCAGCTTTTTTTTTGTGCGTTCGGCATCAATCATTGTCAATACATGGAAGTTCATTAATAGAAATATGCAAATTAAAACCATTTGAGTCCGTTCTATGTAGTGGCACACCAAATTCTTCTACACCGGAATTCAAATTAATTTCACAACAGAAAATAGTGAGGAAAGAAGCCCTTGCTTTTTTTAAACTAACAGCAAGGTGGTTCTATCGCAAATTCAGATGGATGTGTTGCTACACTGTCTCCGATTTCATTCAAACTTTATTGTTTGGCAACAAAAAATAAGTCGTGTGTAACATTTTTATTAAATTTTGAGAATTTAAATTTTTTTTAACCTTTTAACTTTTTTTTTCCATTCTAGAGAAACGTTTTTCAGAAAAGTGAATTTAAATAAGAAGCCATTTCAGTCTGCAATAACTCCCTAAATATCAATATCACAAGCAAGAAATTTGGTGAGAACATAGTCGGAGTGCCTCCCAGCATATCCCAATTATTAAAATGCTCAAAGATCATGATTTTAACAACATACCCTTAAAATGTCAAAAAAGGTACATGTTTAAAAATGCATGCGATAAAACATTTGAGCCCACACCACTGAAATTTATCCAAGTGCATACCTTGAAAATTTTGCATAGTTTATGGTGAAAGCACTATTTTTGACAAATGTTTTTACCAACTTTCAATGGCTATAGCAATAGTTATAGTAGATATAGCAGGTCATTTGTTTTGGTTATATTGACATCCAAAAATGTCAATGTGGGCTCATTCAAAGGGTCATAAAAATTGGCATGCAGTGAGGACTATCTAAGCTTATTTTATGTAAATAAATAAATAGATAGAATGGCTTTCATGTTCTCTTCATGTTGATATTTAACAACATATGTGGTAATATCTACTGAGGCTGAGGTGAAATTAGTAGGGAGATATGGGTTTAATATATACTACAGTGGGACATAAGAAAAGCAAACTAAAATGAAGTTTTCTGGTTAATATTATTATTACATTTTTATTTGATTCAAGCATTACTCAGAGTCGGGAAGCATGTTGTTGTAATGGTTATCAGGTCCATCTCAAAGCAAGACGGTCCTGGATTTGACCCCTGGGCTGGGGGGGGCATTTCTGTGTCAAGTTCAAGTTACCCCTTGAAATGAGTGTGAATATAAATGGCCTGTCCAATCAGAATGTACCTTTCCATTCTAGTATATATTGAAATGTGTGTATTTATGTGTATAATATGTCTTAGGTTTTCTTAAGTTAGTACATTTTAATTTACACTTGTTATAAATTTTCCTCAAATTCCAACAGCTCTCTCCCTCTCTCTCCCTGTCTCTCTCTCTCTCTCTCTCTCCCCCCTTTCCCTCTGTAGTACCTCATGTTCTGTAAAAGACAATATTAATGCATCATGGACATCTAACCAATCAGGAGAGAGAGGTGTATCCGTTTGCCTGTCAGTTCAAAGCACTGACTCGTTAATGTATTTTGACCTTGATAGTTGTAAAGGATGAGGTTGTATTTTTTATTTTGAATTTTTATATAGCTGGCTTCCGGTACTCATGATTGGCAATCACCTCATGTTCTGTAAAAGACAATATTAATGCATCATGGACATCTAACCAATCAGGAGAGAGAGGCGTATCCATTTGCCTGTCAGTTCAAAGCACTGACTCGTTAATGTATTTTGACCTTGATAGTTGTAAAGGATGAGGTTGTATTTTT
>JAOUQZ010000033.1:9517994-9540512 GCA_028564935.1 Neosilurus hyrtlii | reverse complement strand
TATATTTATTATAACATCCTTTGTTGATAACCATTCTTCCATCCATCAATCTATCCATCCATATATTCATCCATTTATCTATCCATTATATCAACCACTCATCCATCAGGGTCACAGGTGAACTGGAGCCAATCCAAGCTGCTGCATTCACGAGACAAGATTCATCCTGGGCGATGATTCACACTCACATTCACCCCTATCAGAAATTTCGGCTAGGCTGGAAGACTTAATCCCAGAACCTTCTTGTTGTGAGGCGATAACGCTACATTCATTAAAATTCTTTAACAAACAAACAAACTGAAGATTATAGATAAATTAATTCAAAGTATATCATGAATGTGGTATTATGGGGGTGCGGTAGCTCAGTGGTCAACACCGTCTTCTTACAGCGAGGAGGTTCTGGGTTTGAATCTTGGCCAAGTACCTTCTTGTGTGGACTTCACACAGAGGTTTCCTCTGGGTGGCGCAGTTTCCTCCAGCAGTCCAAAGATAAGCAAATTAAAAAGTACTGGCTACTCTAAATTGCCCATATATGAGATGAGATAAGAGTGTGATTGGTTGTTTGTGTCAGTGATAGCTCTGCAATTGACTGCAACCTGTTGAGGGTGTATCCTGCCTCTCACCCAAAATCAAACAGCGTATGGATGGATGGAGGAAACTAATTTTAATCTGGTTTATTATTAAAGGCACGTATTATTATCATTATTATTATTATTATTATTATTATTATTAATAACAATAATAATTTATTCATTCATTTTCTAAACCGCTTAATCCTAATTAGGGTCGCAGGAAGACTGGCGTCCATCTCAGCCAACTCTGGGTGAAGGGGGGTACACCCTGAACAGCTTGCCAGGCCATCGCAGGGCCAACACACACACACACAACCATTCACACTCGGTCACACACTTAGGGGCTATTTGGAGCAGCCAGTCAGCCCACTGTGCATGCTTTTGGATGGCAGGAGGACATGGGCGTACCCGGAAGAAACCCATTATTATTATTATTGTTGTTGTTGTTTTGTTGTTGCTGTTGTTATTATTATTATTATTAATTATTGGATTGTGTAATCCCAAAAGGTCTTTATGGAGTTTGTCTCATTTTCCATTGTAGTCAAATTCATGCTGCCATCTAGTGTTAAGATAAATATCATATTTATAATATTTTGCATCATATGTGATGCACCGGTAAAGTGTTACGGTTTGGGCGTGGATCTTAATGTTGTAAGACGTGATGAAAAACTGTCTGAGAAATGAGTCAAAACATGTGATTCTGACCACGGCCACTGGTGTTTCAGGCAAATCTTGGTTCTTGGAGGTTTAATATGTGAAGACGTAGAGAAATGAAACCTGGGGGAGCGGGGGGGGGGGGGGGGTAACTGCTTAATCAGGAACAGACACACTGAGGAACACACACTCTGAGAGTCTATTATCCAGTGATCATAGTGTTTAACACATACCAATCCTTCATCATTCGACTCAGCTACAACAATTTACATTTTACTGTAGTACGGCCTGACCCTCTGCTCCTGGTGAGTGTTATTACAGCATCACTTAATGTAAAATATACATTTTATGAACACTAATCATTTTTGTAGGTAGTATATATAACAATGGTGTTACTGAATTATATAACAATTGCGAGTTTAACCTTATTATCATTAATAGAAGCTTACCCTTTAATTAAACTGATAAGGTTATTATATTAATAATAATATTGACTATTTATATGCATATATCCTATAATAATATATGTATATATTTAATATATAATATCAAATATGCTATTTTTTAAATTGATATGACTAACCTTTTATGAATTCATTAATTTCTGGTGGAAATAAAGAGTGTAAGTAGATTAAAACTAATTCAGGATTATTTTATTCTTTTAAAATGTTTATGTGTTTGTTGGGGAAATTCGAATATTATTATTATTATTATTATTATTATTATTATTATTATTATTATTATTATTATTATAATTATTATTATAATTATTATTATAATTATTATTGTTAATAATATTTATTATTGTAATTTATTATTGTTATTATTTATTATTATTATTCCTTTTATTATTATTATTATTATTAATAATAATAATAATTACAAAAACAATAATAATTACAACAAAACAGCAACAACAACAACAACAACAACAGCAACAACAACAACAATAATAATAATAATAATTACAATATATAATAATAATAAAAATAATAATAATAATAATAATAATAATAATAATAATAATAATAATAATAATAATAATAATGTTGGTTTTGCCCATTGACCAAACCTTTTTTTTCCTTTATGGGGTACAAAAACATACCAACTAAAATAAAATGTTAATATAAGAGCTATTATACAAATGCTTTGTGCTACACATTTAAGCTAAAATCTCATAGTTTAAGATAATTATGTCTGTGTCAGATTCACCCAGATTGTGTAATCTCTGTGAAAAAAACTACTTTATGAAGCTTCTAAAATGGAGACGGCGTGATGTGTTTTCTACTGAAGGGGAACAGAAACTGCACTTTTGTGCATGAATCTTCCTCACGCCTGCAAATTCCTTAAGTGTCCTTTAAAAGTTGCTTTGAGACAGCGGATACTGTACTACTAATACATTGCTCTGCCAGAAAAAAGTCTGCAGTCTAATACTGAGATGGTTCACCTTTGAATACAGCATGCAATCGCTGTGGAATTGTTTCAGTAAACTTATGAAATAGTACAACTTTTATTTCAGTCCAGAATTGTATCTCTTACCTTCACTGTTAAAACTGGAGCTCTACTGTCCATATCCTTTTATGATTCAACTTCGCAAAGTGTTTATGTGTTCTTCAATCCCAGGCGGTCAATATCATTTTTCGACCATATTACTATCCTTCCAGATTTTAAAAATACGCTGGACAGTGCCTCATTCTTATTCCAACTTTAGTGATGTCAGCAACCTCCTTAGTGGTTTTATCCTATTTGCCTGTAGGACAACAATTTGACCCTCTTCACACAATGACACCCTTTCCGTCCCATGACCACGAGATATGGGACTGTTTAAGAAATTAGAAGGTACTCACTGCATCAGTTAGGGTTTAATATCACATATTATATAATTATTCAATCAAATGCCTAATTTCTTATTTAAATTCAGACCAAGAGTCTTTTTTTTGTTTATTTTTTTGGCAGGGCAGTGTACTGTATGTGTGTTAGGATTCAGTAGGGTGGTTTGCAGTCTGACTGATTCTAGAACCTGCCCCAGCAGCCAGTAAGCCCAGGGTTCTCCACTCTGGTCGTGGAGTAACCACCCTAATACACATAATGCAAATAGTCAGCTAAAAATTGGGTCAGTTCTCACTTTGTACTAACTGTTTTCATTCATTTGCTAAACTGCTAGGGTCACAGGGAAGCTGGAGCCTATCTCAGTCGACTATGGGCGAATACAGGTTACACCCTGAACAGCTTGCCAGTCCATTGCAGGGCCAACAAACAAACAAACGACCATTCACACTTTCAATTTGGGACAGCTAATTAGCCTAATGTGCATGTCTTTGGACTATAGGAGGAAACCTGAGTACCCTTGAGGAAACCCATGCAAGCACTGGGAGAACACCAGTGAATAGTTTAGTGTGCATTGCCCTGCAATGGTCTGGCGGGCTGTTCAGGGTGTACCCAGCCTTTGCCCATTGTGGGCCAGGATAGGCTCCAACCTCCCTGTGACTCTAGTAATAGGACTAAGCGTTTCAGCAAAATGATGAGTTAGTTCATAAACAGTGCTAATTTAACAAATCTTCAACCTTTTAAGCTTCTAGGTAAGCCTCATCCTCGAACACGATGGGAGACTGGGGTTTTCTCTCCACTTTATTGGACAAGGTACAGTCCCACTCTACCGTCATTGGCAAGATCTGGATGAGTGTCCTGTTCATCTTCAGGATTCTCGTCCTGGGCGCAGGAGTCGAGAATGTGTGGGGTGACGAGCGATCCGATTTAATCTGCAACACCCAAACCCCGGGTTGTGAGAACGTCTGCTACGACTGGAAGTTCCCCATCTCCCACGTCCGCTTCTGGGTCATGCAGATCATCTTCGTGTCCACTCCAACCCTGCTGTACCTAGGCCACGCCATCCACATCATCCACCAGGAGAACAAGCTTCGAGAAATGCGTAAGACAAACCTGTCAGTCATGATGCCAAAATACACAGACGATAAGGGCAAAGTCCAAATCAAGGGCAGGTTGCTGGGTAGCTATTTGACTCAGCTGTTTTTCAAAATCATCCTTGAAGTTGCTTTCATCGTTGGCCAGTATTTCCTGTACGGCTTTGTAATGACACCCGAATTCATATGTGGCAAGGCTCCCTGCCCATTGCTCACACAGTGTTTCATGTCCAGACCCACAGAGAAGACCATCTTTATTATCTTCATGCTTGTGGTAGCATGCATCTCCCTGGCTCTGAATGTGCTAGAAGTGTGCTATTTGCTTTGTTGTCGAGTCAGAAGACGGGCAAAATATCAAGGAGAGGTTTTCTATAATACAAACGTCAGTGGTCTACCAATGGTTGCAATAAGCCGGGAAGCTGTAGAGAGTATTAAGCAAAATAGTGTGAATGGAGTCATGGAGAAGCATTGGGCAAACAAGAACCATGGTGCTGCTGAACAAATGTAAATATAAATCTACATATGTAACTACACCTGAAAGATTTTGTGTTAGAAATAATCTAATTTAAGCAAACATGGGAACTCAGCACTGGGTCTAGTATGAACTAAACCAGTATGAGTTGTTTTAATTCAGGGAGAAAGTGTTACGATGATGAGTTGTTTGTTTAGCCCAATATGTGGACAAAAATAAGTACACTGACTACATGTATAAAGTGTGTGTGTATGTGTGTGTGTGTGTATGTGTGTGTGTGTGTGTAAGAGTGTGGGTTAGAGAAATTTTTTGATTATTATACAGTAGAATTCTGCATAATTTTGACCCTGCAGTGTACAGAAGAGATGTTCAGGGTGTACCCTGCCATCTCCCAGTGTTGGCTGAGATAGGCTCCAGCCACCCCGTGGCCCTCATTGTGGAGTTAAGTTGTTCCGGTAAACGAATGAAAGATAAGAGTGAAGAATGTTTTTACATCTCTTGATATATTTCTTGAATAAACAATTAAGAAAATCTAATTTCTCTTGTGGTTTTGTTCACAAACAGTGGCCTCCTAAGACCCCAGTGTTGTATGTCTTGTCATTTCTCCACACCACTCCTGTTCCTCACCACTACATCACTACTAAAAACCTGATCAGCGTCTTCGAACAGTATGAACTTCGGCAAAAGAGTAATTTCCAGTGGTGGATCAGTGGAGGAGGGTAGTGGTGGCTTAGTGGTTAAGGCGATGGGTTACTGATCCGAAAGTCAGCGGTCCTATCACTCTCAGTTGCTCGGTTGTACAAAAATGATGACTGTAACTTGCTCTGGATGAGAGTGTCTGCCAAATGCTGTAGATGATGATGATGGATCATACAAGGATAGTGTAAGATATAATGTCCCAATATGAGGATGGTGGGGTCTTAAGAGGACAAATCAACTTTAGGCTGGATTAAAAAAAAAAAAAAAAAAAAAATTCTGGTTTCTCATCAGAACTTTTTGAAAAGAAATTCACCACATTTTTACATTTTTAAAAAAAAATATTATTATTATTATTTTTTTAATAGAGAAATGAGGTGGTTGTCAAAGCCCAAAGGTTTTGAAACTAAATGTATGTAAGGTGACTGAACAATACACCGTATGTACGTATGTACATGTAAACTCTGAACAGCTGTCTACAGAACATCTACAGAAAATCTTTAGGAAATACGAGTATGTCAAACAGAACTAAACCAATCTCACAATCATAGCATCTAACACCGAATCGCCTTCTGAGTACTTTTTACACTGTGTGTAAAAAAAAAAAAGAAAACATCAAAATCGAAATAAATTATTAATTATTTAAAAAAAAAACTTTTAAAGAGCTGGTTCTGATGAGAAACCAGCAATTTATTATTTTTTTTATCTTGCCTAAGCATTGTATTAAAGATGGTGATATGTTTGCATGTTCAAATATGTTCAAAAAAATCAACAATGTTCATTGGGTGTACTTATTTTTTCACATGGCTATAACCAGTATAATCAAATATCACCAGATCTAAGCAACTCTTTGCTCCATGCTAATACTGACTTGTTACCCCACAGAATTTTCAATCCTATCCCTCTCATTCATTTGCCGAACTGCACAATCCTACTACTAGGGAAGCGGGGAGGCAAAAGCCTATCTCCGCCAACACTGGGCAAAAGCTAACCATTTACCCTCGTCAAAGGGCACCAGACACAACCATTTAATCTCACATCCACACCCAGGGGCAATTTGGAACAGCCAATCAGCCTAATGTGCATGTTTTTGGCCTGTTTGAGGAAACTGGAGTACCTAGAGGAAACCCGCACAAACAAGAAGAGAACATGGAAACTCCACACAGAAATGCCTCGGCCGAGCCCGGGACTCAAACCCAGGACCTTTACTACTACGCCACTCTGCAGCCCTACACACAAACACACACACACACACACACACACACACACACACACACACACAAACACATACATGCAGATTTGACCTTATTTTACAATATTCATTACGTTTTATGGTTTCCTCCATTAGCCACAAAGTCGATTAATGGTTTCATACTGCATCCATCTCCTGAGAATATTACAAAAGAAATACAGCCCTGAGTTGCTAGAGGAGATGGTGCATTAAAAGAATTTTAAACGCAAGCCACAAATATCTGCTGGGGAACTGTGTAAGCTAATAAGGACAAGGAGTTTGCGTAGCTTAACCAAGCGTGAGTTCGGAATTCGGTGTCGGAATTCACTCCATTAAGGAAAAACCACATGATAAACACACGCCAGCATAAAAATAATGCAAGACACCATCTCACAGCTCCATGTCAAATGAACTGGTCATTTTAAAGCATTAGCTTTTCTCCCATTTTATATTAGCTAATCTGACAATTATTTAAATAAATTGACAAAAATTCTTGATTTTATTTGCCAAATTTAAAATAGGCGGCACGACGGTGTAGTGGTTAGCATGGCCGCCTCACAGCAAGAAGGCTTGGGTTCGATTCCCGGGCTAAGAGCGCTTGTGTGTGGGGTTTGCATGTTCTCCGGTTTTCTCCCACAATCCAAAAACATGCACAGTAGGCTAATTGGCTGTTCTGCATCACCCTTTGATGTGAGAGTGAGTGTGAATAGTTTTGTGTGTGTGTGTGTGTGTTGCCCTGCGATGGCCCGAGCTGTCCAGGGTGTACCCCACTCTCTACCGGAATCGGCTGAGATGTGCACCAGCCTCCCCGCGACTAGGATTTGGATTAAGTGGTTTAGAAAATGAATATATGAATGGAATTTGAAAATTTATTGTAAAATTTCTCACTATTTTCACTCGTTTGCCGAGTCGCTTTAGCGGTTAGGCTGGAGATTGTTTCAGCTCGCCAGAGTGTCACAGGGCCACCACACACACAAGCATTCACACTCACACAAGCATTCACACTCACACTCATACCTAGGGACAATCTGGAACAGCCAGTTAGCCTAATGTGCATGTCCTTTGGACTGTGGGAGGAAACTGGAGTACCCAGAGGAAATCCATGCAAACACGGAGAGAAACATGCAAACTCCACAAAGAGACTCCCGAGCCCGGGAATCGAACCCAGGACCTTCTTGCTGTGAGGTGAACATGCTAACTACTATACCACAGTGATGTCCACCATTTCTAAAAGGTTTTTTTTTTTTGTATTCTTTACCCAGTTCATTATTATTAATTTATCTTAAATTCCTATTTATTTATTAATTTACTTTTAAACTTTTTTTTTATTTTGCAGTACTCAATCCAGACTATCCACTGCAACCCTGATAAGTAAATGCAACGTAAGACCAAATCTATTAGCCAAAGTAAACATTTACACCATAGAAACGACACACAGCATTAATTCAGTAAACTGGAATACCCGGTGAAGACACCCATGCAAGCACGGGCCAGACATGCAAACCACACAGAAACACCCTCAATGTTTTCAGGACTTGAACCAGGGACCTTCTTGCTATGAGGCACACATGCTAACCACTATGCCACCATACCGCCCAACATCCACCTTGTTCACAGAATTGTTATTTCTTCCAAGATCCAATCAGATAGCACCATTCCTGGGTGGTGTATATTAATATGTGACTGGTAAGCAGTAATGAAGTGATTGGCAAATACCTATAAATTATACAGCAGCTTAAATAATGCCCTTGTACACCAGGGGGCGCAGTCTACCTGTTGGGTTGTCTCTACATTTACTTCTCAGTCAGTTTAGACCTTTTGTTATATTGATGCCAGGTATATCCTGATACTCTATGTGTAAACATCTTCCTATTATGTTATTATAAAGCATTTTTTATGCTTTAATCATGGGATACCTGACTGATAGACTGCCTTCCATATCCAATATAACTAAAACTCCTGTTTTTGTGCATTAAATGTGTTTTCATATGAATATATTGTGTTTATTGTGTTTATTCTGAATAAACCCAGTGCCCTTGGAGAGGAGCTCAGAGAATAAATCACACAGTGTTGGAAGTTTACTGGGTTAGTCTGGCAGGATAAGTAAACCAAAACTATCTGTAAATTTGTAAGAATGCACCAAGAGTCAAAAAATGTAAAAAGGTAAGACAAGCCAAAAGATTATGACGTAGGAATCATGTGATTATCTTATAAGTTTCTTTTTTTTTATCCCCCTTAATCAGACGCACAGTTTGGGGTTGCCAGATTCGTGCAAGTTTTAACCCATGAAAAGTTTTAAAGCTCTGCTACTTTGATCCGTGACTGTTTAAACTGTGATATAACAAAAACTGGAATGTATATTTATTATTATAAGCATAAATTATTAGAAACTCCTAAATGATACAATGGTTCCAAGTGTTAAAAAAAAAAAAAAAAAAAAAAAAAAAAAGATGGAGAGTTAAAAATTCCCAATCTGGCAACCAAAAAGTAATCTCTTATAAGCGAGGAAAGTTTGACAAGCGAGCCTCAGTTTCTCTGCAGTTCATCCAGAGAGTTGTTGGAGTTTAGGAAGTTGCCGGAGAAAGTCCTTCAGGGCTCGGCTCTCCTTTCCTCTTACTCCTCGCTGTCCATTCAGGTATGTTTCCAGTAGTTACCTCCACTTTTTCCCCACTTTTTTCTATTCTTTCCCTAAATAGATCTTTTATTAATAATAATGAGAGCACAGTTCTTTTGGAGGACTTGTTCTTTAACTTCTGTGGATCTCTAAAGGAATCTTTCCAACATATGCACATTGATGGATAAAGTCATGATTTACTTTCTCATAGGTTACAAGATGCTTGTACATTTTCCCAATGGGATGCAGTGATTGATTGGATAACTCAATCTATAGAGGTAGTATATAATAATAACAATAATAATAATAATAATAATAATGATAGGAATAACAATAATATCCACAATGAATCAACATGATTCATAAAAAAAGTCTAGACATGTCCTTTTCCTCCAATCAAACCAGACTGTATCCATGTTCATAATGAACAATTCTAGCCTTATGTCTTATGTTATCACATTGCTGACATTACTCAAATACACCACGGACCATCTAAAGCATATAGTCGCTATTTGTTCTGTTTGTCCTGAAGACATTCCTTGTGTTTCTCGGTTTAGACGGTGAAAGTTCTGCTCCTCCATGGGCTGAAATGCTGCTTTGATCCCAAACTGCTGAGGCTCAGAGTTTACTAAATGGTTTCTCTGCTGGAGTTTTGTCTGTGTTTTGTGTCTAGATGAGAGAGAGAGAGAGAGAGGGAGAGAGAGTGCTATTTGGGCCTTATAGGCACCGGCTGCTGACAATTTACTAAGAACATCACAAAACATCTGTTCTTCTAGGAAAAAAGACGGGGAAAAAATAGATTTTTTTTTACATGTTGTTGAAAGATTTGTTTGGTGCCACAAAGTTATGGTGCTAATCGATGACACGTTTTTAGAATAACCTATGGGAAGGAGTTGCTAATATATACGGCACAGTAGCATAATCATATGTCATGATTGGGGTGTCCTGGGTTTGACACCCAGGCTCGGGCATTTCTGTGTGGGGTTTGGATGTGCTTGCAGGGGTTTCCTCCGGGTACTCCAGTTTCCTCCTATAGTTTAAAGACATGCACATTAGGCTAACTGGCTGTTCCAAATTGCCCCTAGATGTGAGTGTAAATGGTTGTGTGTGTGTGTGTTGGCCCTGCAATGGTCTGGTGAGCTGTTTAGGGTGTACCCTGCATTTTCCCAGTGTTGGCTAAGATAGACTCTAGCCTCCCTGTGGCTCTGGTAGGATTAAGTTGTTTAACAAAAATGTAGTTGGTTTCCTCTGCAAAGTTCATGGAGTGCATTTTTAACTAAGGCCATGTCAACTCTCCTGAAAGGATGATTAAAAAAAGCCTAGAGCCTCATAGCCCTAGCAATTTTGTGCGGGTTTCCTCAGGGTTCTCCTGTTTCGCCCAGACAGTCCGAAAACATGCACACTGTGCCAATTATCTATGTCAGATTGCCCCTAGATGTGAATGTGAGTGTGAATGAATGCTCCAAGGGGCTCACAATCCTCTTCTGTCAAAATATACACTGCAACAAAAACCACACTGCATGCCCAATGCATCATGGGTACAAAATGGGAAGTTAATGAGTGAGATATATCCCTAGACATGTAAATAGAACCTGTATGAGACATGACTGTGTACTTGACATTGACATAATTTAAAGGAAGAAACCTCTTAGAATCATTTGCAAATGCTTTAGTGGCATAGAAATGTTATAACATCTTAACCTTTTTATTTGTAGCAGAAAAACGCCCCAAGATGGGTGACTGGAGTGCTTTGGGCCGGCTCCTGGACAAGGTGCAGGCATACTCGACAGCTGGAGGCAAAGTCTGGCTTTCCGTACTCTTCATCTTCCGCATTTTGGTGTTGGGTACAGCCGTGGAGTCAGCCTGGGGCGACGAGCAATCTGCGTTCAAGTGTAACACTCAGCAACCTGGTTGCGAGAACGTGTGCTATGATAAGTCTTTCCCCATTTCGCATGTTCGTTTCTGGGTGTTGCAGATCATCTTTGTGTCAACGCCAACGCTTCTCTACTTGGCGCACGTCTTCTACCTGATGCGCAAAGAGCAGAAGTTGAACCGACAGGAGGAGGAGCTGCGCGCCGTACAGAATGATGGAGCTGATGTCGATGGGCCACTGAAACGCATTGAGCTCAAGAAGTTCAAGCATGGTCTGGAGGAGCACGGCAAGGTGAAGATGAAGGGTGCCCTTTTGCGCACGTACGTAATCAGCATCCTCTTCAAGTCTCTATTCGAAATTGGCTTCTTGCTCATCCAGTGGTACATCTACGGCTTCAGTTTGTCTGCTGTGTACACCTGCGAGCGTTCTCCATGCCCCCATCGTGTCGACTGCTTCCTGTCTCGTCCCACAGAGAAGACGGTGTTCATCATCTTTATGCTGGTGGTGTCACTTGTCTCCCTGGTGCTCAATGGCGTTGAGCTCTTCTATGTGTTTTTCAAGCGTATCAAGGACCGTGTCAAGGGAAAACAGGGTCAGTTTCAGTCCAACACCTTAACCCACCCTCCCAAGGACTTGCCAGGTACCAAGTATTCCTACTACAACGGATGCTCGTCACCCACAGCACCATTGTCGCCTATGTCGCCGCCAGGCTACAAGCTGGCCACTGGCGAGAGGACCAACTCTTGCCGTAACTACAACAAGCAGGCGAGTGAACAAAACTGGGCTAACTACAGCACCGAGCGTCAGCGCTTGGGTCACAATGGCAGTACCATCTCCAACTCGCACGCGCATGCCTTCGACTTCCCCGATGAAGGTCACGAGCACAAGAGGGCGCCAGTGGGCAGTGAGATGCAGCCCTTGGCGCTTACCGAGGCGAGACCAGTTAGCCGCGCAAGCAGCCATGTTAGCAGCCGTGCCAGGCCTGACGACCTGGATGTCTAAGAGCTGCACTAACCTATGCCATGCTTGCGTTGTGTCAGTCGGTTAAAGAAGGGGACATACGGTGCAGAGACAGAGTAAAAAATGTCTCTTGTACCCAGGGGACAGGATACTGTCCAGTGTCCTGTCCTCGCTCTAGACTCTAGATGCAGAGACATAAAATTACTCACACTGCTGGAGGTACTATGTGTTAATTAACGTCAATGTCGAAGACTAGCGGCGCTAACATGCCTATAACATCTGAATGATGACAGGGTGCGAGGATAACCAGCATATTCAATACACTTCCTGTAAGTCCCCCATCCCCGCCCCCCATTGGTCATGTGACTGAAAGTCGCATTGTTTTATCCCACAGACTAGTTTCATCGTAACAGTTCCCAAATTATAAACCCTATATTTTTTACACCATTTCCATCACCTTCCTCATCTCTATGACCTCGACACTGTCTAGTCAAACGAAGTTGTGTGTAGATTCCTCGTGCTTAATATTTATTTATTCATAACGAGTACAGGACATCCACCACTCAGTGACTGACTACTACTCAAGGTCATATCTATCTGAATAATACTTCACACAAAATTAAAAGCAATAACTAATCATAGAGCCAATGCTTATTTATTTACAATAATACAAATTTCGGCAATACATTTATTAACAAAAGGTTGCTTTTATTAATCGTAGTGGACTGTCATTTTCCTGATAAACTTTGAATATATGTGGTGTTAGTTCTGATTGTTTAATGTTTGTTATAGTGATGCGGGGATAAAGAGCTGGGTCGGTGTTTTTTCGGGGGTTTGGGTTTTTTTATTTTTTTTTGCATTTTATTTTTTGCATTTTTATTTACATTTTTTATAGCGATCTAAAAACAACAACTGAGAGAAAATATGGTTTCCTTTTTAAAAAAAAACATAGTATGCCACTTTTTTTATTTGTCTTTTTAATTGGAAAAGAATGTTAGTTACGTGTTCTACCCATGTAGTGAGTGTTTTTTTTTTTGTTCGTTTTTGTTTTTGTGCTTGATTTTTTATTTTAATTTTTTTTAAAATCAGTGTAATCGTGCTGCTTGAGAGATAGTGTTTTAGTACTGTAAATCAAGCTAACTATGTCACAAATGTGAGTTTTTAGAAGACTGCTTGTTAGAGCTGGACTAATATTTAGTCATTTAAATAAATGAATGAATGAATAAATGATAAAAAAAGAAAAAAAGATATGTATATGCCAATGTAGCTCCACACTTACCAAACACTAGTAGATTACATTCAAATGTTTGGACCTTTTTATTAAAGGTTTCGATCTGCAGACTTTACATCACAGCTTATCGGTACTCAAAGCATGGAGGTTCTTGGATCTATTTGTCAGCTACAATGGTGTTTGCACTGAAACTTTGGCAAGGATGTTGTATTATACAGAAGTAGCAACATGTTCTCTCTGTTATGCATGTAACTAATTTATTTGACCACACACCAAGCCAATAATCTCTACACTAAAACACACTTCATGTCAAACCCTTGTACGTGTTTGGACCTTGAAGGCCCAAGCTAGGATACATTATATCCTGTAGGCTATATTGAACAAGGCGAATATAGTTTTTTATGTTTGTTGGACAATGAGCATTGAGAAAATGTCCTACCGTGAGAATCCACTGTTGCACAGTGTGCAAATGCATGATAGGAAAAAAAAAAGCGTTATTAATCAAATCTGTGAAAACAAAATGGCTATTTTAACCAATAAAGATTTTTCTTTGTAATAATCCATGTGTTTGTTTTCATAAATGATACAGAGTTTACTCAGTGTAATGAATAATTCACATCCTAAATAACGATGACATGATACGTTCAATTAAACTCCACCCCCCCCCATTTATGTATTTATTTATTTGTTTGTTTGTTTGTTTATTTATTTTCCCGAATCTCACTTTGTTGGGTTGTTGTGAGTATTTTATTGTACATATATTTTTTAAATTTACAAGCTGCTAATCACATATAATTTGAAAATGACACAATGCACAACAATTTGTCTGGAGCCAATATCAAATAAGGCTTGGTACAGGCATCTTGCTCAAAAGAATTAGCTTTACACAAAACCACGCACATAAACTGAGGCAATAAGACTAAGCAGGCATTCATGGCCAAAATCCCATGCCAAGACTTACTTACAAACTGAAAAAGAATGATACGCTTTTACATGTATGTCTTAAAATGCCTCTGAAACTTTTACATTTTCATCATATAAAAAGATCCAGTGCTCTTTTTTCCCCCTCCATCCAAGTTTCGTATTTAACCTTTCCACAAAGCTAAATAAAACCACATGTCTGGGCCGAGCCTGTGGACCACATGTGGCTAGAGCAGAGAGTGCAGGGGGAAAAAAGCACAAGGCTTTGATCTAGTGCTAATTAATCCAGATCTTTTATTCAACAATGGCTTTTTTTATATCAGCTTTATCACCTAGTGTTATTTTATGAACGGGAGACTCCCTGAAAATGACTTCCTTGAAAATGGTTGTGCAGGTTACTGTCAGAAGAGATTAAATCCTGCACAGATTCTGTTAAAGGAAAGAAAGAAACATTCATAGAAAACGTCTCTCCGTGTTATAAATCTGCGTTATCTTTTCTAGGTGAATCGTTTCGTTAATACCACATGACGCAATGCTACTGCATTAACGCGGAGTCAAATACGTACGCCAGAACTCTGTGTCCTCTCCGAGGTTCACGAGCATGTCGAAGACAGTAAGCCGTGGCTCACACATGTTTCTCTGGTCTATTTTTGGACAGTAAGGATTCAACCGAGGATAGTTTTAAATGCATATAAAGCTTCCTTCTCTCCACAGCCTCCTGAAAACCTCAGCTTTAGAGTTACATTTCCTCTGCCTGAGCAGCCACCCAGACCACAACTCCAGGGTGGTTCTGGGAATCCGTGTTAAAGCTGCTAACTTTGCCTAAAAATGGCAAATCAACTCATTGTTATGACGTTGCCCCCATGTCTAATAAAAACATATGCCACGCTGCTCTCGTAATATTTTCTATTGGACAGCAGTCTGGCTCGGCAGCAAATCCGACCTTCTTATTTGTGTCTAAAAGCTCTCTTACTGATTCCCAGCTGTGTTGCGTTCACAACATGAAACAAGCCTTTTCCATCTTTATGAAAAACACAAACACAAACACATGAAGGGTTTCGGGGAATTTATTCAGCCAGCAAAGCCATGATTCCCAAAGGTTAAGTAAGGTAACGTTTTGGACCATGAGGTCAGTCCGAACACTGCCGGCTCCATACATCATTCAGAAGGAGCCGGAGTTCCAGTACATTAGTTTCTTCCTCTTGTGGTATCACATATGCATACATAAAGCCGGACGTACTGTATATCGTTTTAAGCAGATTGGCACCCTGTAAGAGTACTGGAACGCTACCCATCACATGCGGGGTGTGAAAATATCAGATGTTCTCGGTCTTCTCTGCAAATGGGCCTGCTCTGGGATTTTGGCCGTTCTGCACAAGCATATCATGCACCGTTATGTTTCCCGCACACTCTTTGCTGTTTACTTAAGCATAAGTGAATGAAAACAGTAGGATGCTTACAATTCTTCAACTGGGAGAGCGGTCGATATCGAATGGTGTCTTGGCTTTGGTTGTGGTTAAGATTTGGATTCACTGCCTGTCCCATTTCGCTCTTAAAATATCCACCACTGGCCCTTTTAGCACTCAGTGGAGCTCAGTATAAAGGCTGTGGTTTTATTAAACATGGATGAGCTGCTACCAAACATGTAGTGGAGAATATGAGTCAGACCACCTTTACGTCTTCTTCTTCTTCTTCCTCCTCCTCCGCTGGTGCTGCTGCTGCTTCGTCATCTAATTCAATTCTTTTTATTATTCCGTACATCTCTCTCTTTCTTTTACTTCTTTTGTCAGCTTCTTTTATTGTTTATTCCTCCTCCATTGGTGCGCTAACTCATTTACTCATTTCTAAACCCACCCACCCCCGCCAATTCCCACTGCTAGCTAGGCCACTTCTAGCTAACACATAACAGCTACAAACAAGGAAGGGTAATGGCTCACGGATGCCCATATTTAGCTAACATCTGTAACTAGCATAACATTTACATCATTTACATTTATGGCATTTGGCAGACGCTCTTATCCAGAGCGACTTACATCTATCGGTTTTATACAACTGAGCAATTAAAGGTTAGGGGCCTTGCTCAAGGGCTCAACAGTGGCAGCTTTGGGATTCACCCCCCGACCTTCGAATTAGCAACCCATAGCATTAGTGTTAGTATTTTTTCTTCAGTTCATTTCGTGTACACTGAATATTAAGAAGGTTGTCAAGGTGATGTAGTGGTTAGCACATCCACCTGACAGCCCTCACAGCTTTCACAGAAGGTCCTGTGTTTGCATCCAGGGCATTTCTGTGTGGAGTTTGCATGTCCTCCCTGTGCTTGTGTGGGTTTCCTCCGGGTACACCGGTTTCCTCTCACAGTCCAAAGACATGCACATTAAGATAATTGGCTGATCCGAATTGCCTATGCTTGTGAGTGTGTGTGTGTGAATGGCTGAGGTGGCTCCACCCTCCCTGCCACCGTAACAGGATTAAGTGGCTCGGCAAATGAGTGGCTGAGTTATTGAATATGAAGAAAAGGAAAAGATGACTGCATGCAGACAAAGAATATATCACACGGTTAATTTTATACACTCCTCCCCCTCTACCGCCATTTAGACGTATACCTTCACCTCATCAGGATCAGTGGAGAGAACCACTAAAGCGGACTCAAACTCATCCAACAAATACAGTAGTCAATTTTACAGCCCTTAAGGGGTTTATACACAGATGGTTATTGTGGTAAGGCAACACAGGATGTCTGTTCAAAGAAAACATGACAAGCACTATCTATAGGCTAATTATAAAGCATTCATCTGCACAGTCATGGGGTCCTTGTCACACTTCCCATGATACTTTATTTAAACACACACACACACACACATGCACACACAAAAGAAGAGAAATAAAAAAGAGGATGTGCTAAGTTTTACCTTGCAATTATTATGGCCAGATTTGCCATCATGGACTTTTGACCAGACAGTTGTGATGTTATGTCTTTTGGACTCATCCTCTCAATCTCCTAGCGATATAGTAAAGACTTTTCTGTTGCACTATTCAGGAACCACATTTGCTCATAAATGGTGGCGTGATAGTGTCGTGATTTTCAAAGTCACCTCGCAACTAGAAGTTTCTTGGTTCAAATCTCTGGCTGACCATGTCTTTCCATCCTTGAGTGGGTTTCCCCTGGGTTCTCCAGATCCCATTAACAGTCCAAAGACATGCACATTACCTTCCTTACGTACTTAGACCTCTGGAATTCTAAAGGAATATTGGGTCGCAGCAACATTCAACAGTCAATGGACTCGGTTTTTCAGAGACCCTGTTCAGCTGAGCCCACGTTATACCTATTAATGGATTGCAACCTCGCTGTGGTGAAGAGTCTTGCATGTCTCAATGACTGTGAGAGCTATGCAGACAGGATATTCGTCTCCTGGTAAAACCACTCATGCCGAACAAGTCTAAGGGCAGAGATAGCAGACCCTGGTTCTCCAGGGTGGAGGTTTGGCACTAGGCTAACAAGCCGGTCTTCTAAAAACTGTTCCATACATTATCTGGATAATAATCTCAGTTGCCCACTGTGAATAGTGGTATGTCTCTGTGTTGGCCCTATGATGGATTAATGACCTGCTCAGTGTCTACCTTGCCTCTTTCCTGTTGATTGGCTCCAGCTTCATGACCCTAATGGATAAGTGGTCTAGAAGACATGGTACGTCGTGATGGACTAGCTTTCCATCCAGGGTGTATTTCCATCACCGGTTCCACCAGGACCATGATCATGAATACTAAATGAAAGAATGCATGGATAAAGATGTGATATTTACCTGGCATCATCCTACATTCCTCCCACTAATGCCAATATCCTGCTTGAATGTTGAAGCAGAATGGCAGGGACATTCTGAACCCAATATTCTGCCATAACCTCCAAAAAAAAATGTTTAAAACCCCCTCTCAAATATTCCATTTCAGTCATTCCACTCAAAGTACAGCGTATGCCCTGGTTCGCTATGCAAATGATATCTGAGGCAATTTAGAGCCTGCAATTTTATTCGCATTCGATGCTTTTAATGCGAATTAAGGTTCTCAGAATAGATTTTACAGGAAACGAATTTTCTTATCAGCTTGGGCGTTCCCGTTCCTTCAGCTTTCTAACTCACACAAGCCTGCACACTCAATTTCATATTTGTATGCGCATTCAATTAAGGGCGCATGAACCACTGATTGTTAAAAGCTGTCTCGGAGATATTTGAAGGTTTGGAAAAGCAGAGACAGACGAGGCACGGCTCGTGGGCTGTGTGGAGTCCGTCGGCTCTTCCCAGCCTTCCATGTGTTCCATAGAAGCATGCAGTGCATTAACACATGCTCAACAGACGAAGCAAAAACGTAACGAGCAGACGAATAAAACTGAAATACGACACAGAATTAAGGAAAAGTAGTGTCTCTAGCGGTATGTATTGGAAGTGGAAAAGCGTCTCACACCAGGTTCAAGTTGAAGCAGAGGGCAGCTAAAAAAGCAGCAGCAGCAATAAAGGGACAAGAACCACACCGATAAAAACAACAACAGAACAGAGCTTAGTGGAAGAACACATGTGGAACATAATTCGGCATGTAAAACCCTGTTCATGAGCGCCATGAATCAGTCCCGCTCTGGCTGTTTCCACTCCTTTTCTCCTCTCTCTGTCTGTCTCTGTGTCAGACCTCTGTGTGCGTGCGCTCTCTGGCTAAGAAAGATGTCAGGCATGTGGGACAGATTAGCGTTTGGTCCTACCACTGTCCTTTCAACTTCTACGCTCGGGCGATGCATCTTTTCTGACAGCAGTCACACTCCAGCTCCACTGGTGAGGTGTCAAGGCTGTTAAGACTTTAACGGGAAGGAAAATCCTTACAATGGAAAAAAAAAAATGAAACACTGATGTTCTCAGGTAGCTGTAACTTTGAGATCCATCATCAGTTGACTGAGAGGTCAAGAGACAGAAAGCATGCAGCACACGGCCAAAGACAATAGCGGGTCGAGTTGGCATAAACAAAATATTTCCATAGTCACCCCTTTCGTGCAGTTCTACTAGATTTTACTGACACTTCCACACCGGCATTCACTTACTGTGAACATACAAAACATAGACCATGGTCATTATTCTAAATTTAGCCAGATGGGCCCCAGTTTTCCACTGCAAGATCCAAATCGTGGAAATAAAGCCAAGAATATTCGAAGTATGGAGGGGGAAAAAAGTAGTATTTCACTCGCATAACCAATATCTATGCAAAGAATGCCTCAGATTTAATCAGTTTCAGTGGGGCTGTTTTGGCAATATGTATTTGCCACAGCTGTAATTTTAGTGCATGAGGTCTGTAACTGGTTGCAGAGAAGGAACACAGGATAATGTCCTTAAGCAATGTCTGAGAAACAGGAGAAGGGGCTTTATAGAGTGACTGGGTCAGGCCGTAAACCGCTTTAACCACTTCTGACTTGGTTCTGAAGCATTGTGCATCTTTCACATTTGTATTCCTTACACAGATTAAAACAAACACTGTTTATGATTACGGCTCTGGATGTCCGTAGACAAAGTATTATCATTTATTTGAAAACGATATCGGCGGCACGGTGGCGAAGTACTTAGCACATCCGCCTCATAGCAAGGGTTCGAGTCCTGGGCTTGGCAACGGTGTTTCTGTGTGAACTCTGCATGCTCTTCCCATGCATGAGTGTGTTTCCTCGGAGTATTCTGGTTTCCTCCGACAATCCAAAGACATGAGCATTAAGCTAAATGGCCGTTCCAGCGAGCTGTTCAGGGTGCACCTTTGCCCATTGTTGGCCCCATGACCAGAGCAGGATTATGCAGTTCAGTTGGTGAGTGAGTAAGTGAGTGATGGTTGTGATTTCCAAGGTACTCCATGTAGCTAAAAATGACTGTAACTGTCACTGATGCTTTCCTTTCACTTGTTACATTTAAACTGAAAGAAATGGCAGGACGGCCAAGAAAATCTACGCCGTTTGCTTCCAAACGGAAATCTCTCTTAACACCACAGCATGTTTCTGACATTTCTGTTAACCTTCAGGCCTAACTAGGATAAAAAAAAAATTGCTTAGCTCAACTATCACAATGTTAGAGCACCAAATCACGGTTTAAAGCCCGGTGTGGACGTAAAGCACACAGATCCTTTCTATTAACAGATCCTAACACCTCTGTTGCATAAAAGCATTCAGTTTTTGCAGATCTTTGGTCTAGAACACCTTCTCCTTTGCCTTCGCGAGTCTACTTCTCCACATTTATCGCACTGATAAATTCATAAGTATTTTTACAATCTCATCAGGAATGCAAAAACCAGCTAATCACCGTGGTAAAGCCACGGCACTGGATTTTGTTATTTTCCCTCGCTTAATATACGGCACACTTGCCAGTGCGGCAGTGGCGCTCAGATCTTGAGGAACCCTGAGATCAGCAGATTTGTTTCCCAGAGCCGTACAGCTCAGTGACTATGACATAGCACATCTTTAACTGAAGCAGACACTTTCAATAAACAAATCCGGGCGTACATGCACAGACTTCTCAGGCTGGGCTTGTTTTAATTCTTCTTCAAAAGCCAGCTGATCTGCACTCGCTGGAAAAAAAAAAAAAGGGATTCTGAAGTGATCATTTGTTATTTACAGAACAGTGCCTCCTGCTGTTGGAGGGAATACACTGATCGATGGCTGTTTGAGAATGCCGGATCATTATCTCTAACATTAACCTAAAGTTTCTTTATTTATGGAAGACAGCATCATGTTAGAGCCTTTTGTCCCATGTGTCTTTGCTGCTTTATCCACTTTCTACGCATCACTTTCATTCATTCATCTTCAGGAAGTGCTTGATCCTAGGCAGGGTCCTGGAGAAGCCTATCCCAGGAACACTCGCCATGAATACATCCTGGAAGTCAAGTCTGTCACAGGGCAGTATGCACACATATCTACGCCTTGGGACAAAGTAACACTGCATATTAATCTACTATCATGTATCTTTGAACGGAGCCTGGAGAAACCCATGCATGAATTTGTTTGTGTGCTTCAGTTTTATTATTGTTAATATATTTTTTATTGTTGCCTGTTATCATGCAAGTAAACTGCACATAACAGCCAGTCAGCATCAAGTCATTGACGTAGCCGTTTGGGTTTTCTCTTGTGGGCATGCATGAACACGGGATGGACACAGGACAACCATTCAAACCATATTCCATGTCTATGGAGCTCTGTTTGCGAGCTCTGCTATTATTTACAGGCCAGCCTGTTTTTCAGTTATATGCTTTTGAGGTTTGGGTTCAGGTTTCCAGTCAAATAGCTTTGTAATTTCCACCACTAAGTTTAAAAAAATAATTAAATAATGGACCCTGTAGCAGTGGGACATATTCCTGGGGTATCTAGACCCCACTTTGAATGCTGCTGTCTTGAAAGACAGTTGCCGTTTGCTCCATTTCAATTGGGACTGGCTTTATGTCAAGAATGTGTATAAGTTCTATGTTGTGTTCCACTGAATAAAAGGACAAAATATTTTTCTTGCTCCATATGTTTACTTGGTTTTACCATTCATTCAGCAGTCCCAACTAATTGAAGGACTCTGCAAGGTCATTGGTTAACCGATATTTGAGCTTCAGCTTTTTTCCTTCATCTTCCTGTGGAAAAGTGACATACCCCAGCAGCTCTAAATATGTTATATATCAGAAAAATTACCCAAAGCACCAAAGGGATTTCTGAGAATCCGAAGTCTAAGGATTGGCTTGGAGCAATAAGCTCATCTCATAGCTTCAGGGTCTCAGATTCGAGTGCGACCTTGAGTTACTCTTTGAGTGAGTTTTTTCATGTGTTCTATGCACTGGTTTCTCTGGGTTCCTTCCACAGAAACATGATAATAAGAGGATCCAGTGTTTAAGGACTGTCTTGGAGCAGTAAGCGAATCCAAGAGGTGAAAAACATCTGAAATTATGGTGTCTGTGAAAATGACTGTGGCAGAGTTGGCTTAGTGGTTAAGGCTGGATTACTCATCCAAAGGCCAGGGGTTCAAGCTCCAGTACCACCAAGGTGCCACTGTTGGGTCCTTGTGCAAGGCCCTTAATCCTTAATTGCTCAGTTGTATAAAAATTAGTTACTTTGTATAAGGGGCGGCACGGTGGCGTAGTGCTTAGTACGTCCGCCTCACAGCAAGAAGCTCCTAGGTTTGATTCCCAGCTCGGGCGTTTCTGTGTGGAGTTTGCATGTTCTCCCTGTGCTTGCGTGGGTTTCATCCGGGTACTCCAGTTCCCTCCCACAGTCCAAGGACATGCACATTAGGCTAACTGGCTGTTCCAAATAACCCCTAGGTGTGAGTGTGAGTGCGAATGGTTGTGTGACTGTTGGCCCTGCGATGGCCTGGCGAGCTGTCCAGGGTG
>JAOUQZ010000033.1:9482258-9492718 GCA_028564935.1 Neosilurus hyrtlii | reverse complement strand
GTGACATTCCATGTCCCAAGAGGCAGAGTCAGTAGCCGAGGATCGGTCCGGCAGAACCCACGCCTTCGGCTGCTACCGAAGTCATTAACCATTACATTAAATTGCCACCATTGAGTTAGCATTTCAGTAAGCTGCTGACTTTATATATGTGTCCACAGACTGAAAACAGGAGTGGAAGCTTCAGGATAGAGATGCTTTTTGGAATCTGTTTAATAAAACAGAGGAACATCCCTTTGAAACCCGTTTCAGAACAAGCCTCTCGTTCTCTACTGGTTCGGAAGAGTCCACTAATAGAGTCTCTCTCCTAATTGGGACCTTAGAAGTGTTTGTTCAGACTGGCAGAACTAAGGGTATGTGGGTGGGGGTGGGAGAACTGCCTGGAACTGGTTGCTTGGAGCCTATAGTTGACACAGAAAGGCTTGGAGAGCTTGTGATCATCCCACTGAGAGAATGTGAGTGGGAAGGGATGAACAGAGAAAGAAATAAATCATGCGAAATTACTTTACACGTTTAATCTATTGCTGTCAAAAACCCCTTGGAGATCGAATAATGTACCTGCCCAGTAAATTATAATTCAGTCCTCACACTCAGGAGGAGCTAAAGAAATTGTCATATGAGATAAAATAAATAAATAAATAAATAAACAGCCATGTGTTTACTTTAGCCAAAGGATATACTATACTGTAGGTCACGATGCAGAGACTGATGAGTTTAATACAATGGGTGTCTCAGTCGTGCTGAAGTTTTTCATTAAGGGATCCGAGCCTTGTTAGAAAGAAATAGTGCGACAGACACGAAGCAATTTTGAAAGCGGAGTTTTGGAGAACAGGAGGAGGGGGAGAGGGAAAGACTTTTATTTCTCCTTAAATCCTTTTGACAATAATTCTTCTCGCTTAGAATAGACACTTCACATGCTTACGAAAGCACACCAAGTCTTCACGGCCACAAAAGCTCCTTTATAAGCTTGAGTAAAGTGTTAACTTCACACAGAGGTAATGCTAAATTGGGGAGAAGGGCCATTAAAGATGGTGCATTCTTGTGAGAAGTCAATTGCCTTCATCTCCATATGTGTTTTTTTTTTTGTTTGTTTGTTTTTTTGTTTTTTTTTAAGCTTATCCACTCGAATAAAAACCCCATCCTGCAGAGGAACAGTGAGAACAAGTGTTTCTGTGCACTTGCACTGTCAGTGGTATGAAGCTGGGGATTACAAGAAAGGATTAATAGTGATGTTTGGGCAAAAAGCTGCCACCTTTTTTCACCCAGATTTTTTCTGTTAAGTGATTCTTGGGAAGCTGCAACAGGTTCTTTTTATTGTTGATGCCAAAGCTCTGGGTAAGGGCTGCGGATTGAAAGCGTTCATCCACTGAGTTTCCAGAAGCTCTGACTTTGAACTGAAATTCAAAGCCTTATTTTTCCTGTGTTTACAAGATGAGGATACCAAGAACCCAGGCAAGCGTGTATATATATATGGTATGCCGAGAAACAGAGAAAGTCGAACTTTTCCAAAATGCTGTTACCCATGTGAGGCAAAAAGGCAGGTTGTTTTCCGAATTGGCAGAGGATTTGAATAAAAAAATGAAATAGTCTCCTCCTTTGCTATAAGAAAATATGATTGTGGATTTCATTGCACACATCCGTTTTTCCGTGATGTCTGCTTGGCTCGTGCTAATGATGCTAGCAAAGACACAACTGGTGTTCTTCAACATTTCCCCCGGTCAAGACCTCTCATAACCTCAACCCTCAGTGGACTGCTTTTGACGAATATTCCCACCACATAATCTGAACACACAATTCCCATGGGACTGGAGACCCAACTCATATACTAATATACATATTTGTTAGTGGAAACTTTACAGTGTTCAAAGATCAGAGGAAGTGCATAGACAGAAAACTTCCTGTCGCCTGTGCGCTTGCCACATTAAGGGTCATAATGTTGTTTGTGTTTTCAATGTTCCACCACTGCATGGAAAATGCATAAAATACTATTATGGGGATTTGAAGAAGGCAGGCATGTCTAGAGCAAATCAGGAGCAGTATTTTTAACATTTGTGCATTATATGCATAAAAAAAAGAAAAGAAAGAATATTCAATTCATGAGAACCACCATTTTAAATCTAAAAGTAATTTTGTGTGCATTACCATTTACAAAAATTACAAATGTGCGTAATATCCTTCTAAAAGGAAGCATTGAAAAATAATTTATGCCATACCATGCAAAAAATTAATTGTCTTATTTCGAGGAAATTAATAACATTTTTTGACCAAAAAAAACACCAACAACAAAAAAAAGGGTGCCTCTGTCAGCCCAGCCGTATAAATGGGTAGCAGGAAAAATACTGGAAGGCAACCTGCGATGGACTGGCGTCCCATCCAGGAGGAGTTGAACTCCTAGTTTCACGCTAAGGAAACCTGGGATGAGCTCCGGCCCGATGAGCCAGTAGGCTCAGGTGTAAAAGCCCAACAGGCTTCACCTTTACCTTTTAGATATTCTATCTTGCTTTGTCTTACTATTTTGGAGCTCATTTCGAGGTGAATTTATCTAGAAACAAGCACTAGGAACCAGACTTCCTCTCCTTATTTTACAAATTAAGCCATCACACATTTTCCTTTGAGAAGTAATAACTTAAAACAAGATACTTTTTCTTAAAGTAGGTAAAATACTCAAAAACTTTGAATATTTTGTACTGTAATAAATTCTAAACTTAGAAATGAAACTCAAATTAAAGAAAAGAGAAAAGCTTTGTTTTGACTTACAGTTAGTAAAGGAAAATTTTCCGTTTAATTGTCGATAGCTTATACACTTGAGTTCAATATTCAAAACTTGTGATGATAAATAGATGTAAAGTAAAGAAATAAGTTTGCTTAACGTAATATGGCTGGGTTTTTTTTTGTTTTTGGGTGGTTTGTTTTTTAACAGTTTGTCTTTGAAGATTTTCATTGGCTAGAATTTCATGCTAGTTGCAAGAGTTCTGACCAAGAAAATTTGCTTACCCCATTAAAAATAGAGACTTTTCCTACATTAAAAATGGCTGGTTGATGGCTAGTGGGTGGCATGGTGGCGTAGTGGTTGTGTGGGTTTTCTCCAGGTGCTCCAGTTTTCTACCACAGTCCAAAGACATGCACATTAGGCTAATTGGCCAAAAATGCCCCTAGGTGTGAGTGTGAAATGTTATGTTTGTTTGTTGGCCCTGGGATAGTCTGGCGAGCAGTTCAGAGTGTACCCCGTCTTTGCCCAGTGCCGGTTGAGAAGCCAGTCTTCACGCATCCCTATCAGGACACAGCAGTTCACAGTGGAGTGAGTGAGAGTGATGTCTAGTGCGAATCATGAGAACATATCAATATACTATGGACTTCAGGAAATACTGAGCGAATACTGTGAGCTGGAGTAAATAACAGTATGTCGACAGTTCAAAGCAAACTCAACATCTGACACATGAATTAGTGTTTTGGGTTTCCCTGAGTTACATCATTTCATATCAGAGACCTACGGTACATTACAGACTGAAGATTGAAGATGAAGATTAGTCAGTCAAGTACCACCAAGACACTCTTAAGAGAGAAATAAACTACTACTGCTGTAAACAAATAAAGCCCAAGCTTGTTTAGGTTGGCAGGTCTTAACAGTTAATTGCTTGAGAGGAGGTCTAATGTTTGACGAAGCGTACAAGCTCTGGCTCCAGGACTATCATTTAACACTTTTTGTAGAATTGTGTAATGCGTTAACTGCAACCCAACCATCACATAGTTAAGTTCTGTCGGATGTGGCCAAAAAACTGTGAACCCCAGCACATGGACTGCAAGCACAAGCGTGAAAAACACCACTAGAAGTGCCACTAGTGGCAAGGCATGCGCAATTATGGCATACCAAGGTTAAAAAAAACACAAGGGTTTCCTCTTGGTTCACATGGTTTGCACGACTCTGGCTGACTTTGTTTGTTCCCATTGGAAACGTTTGTTTGAGTTTTGTCATTCGCACCCCTGCTTGGATAGAGAACTAGCTGTGTTGATGATGTGTCATTATGCAACGGAAATTAGGTGTTCGTAAACCCTGTGATGTATAGTCTGGAGCACAACGTGGTGTTTTGAGAGTTCCTGAGTCTCCATGTACTTGTCCATTATTGTATTCAACTTCCGCACAGGATGTCCCATGAGCTTGTGTGTATTTGTGTCAACGTGGGAAGCGGCGGGTTAGGACTTTGACATAGGATCAACAGGAAGACCATATCACTGGCTATAATGTGAAGCTGTCACCCAGAGTATAGCTCGTAAATTCAAACACCACAACCAAAAAGAATGGCAAGTGTCACCGGGGATAATTTTTTTAATATATATATATATATATCGATTTTTGAAAAACTTAGGCTTTAAGACAAAGTCAGAGGTCATGGTCAGCCACTGTCTTCTGGAGCAGTTGGAGCAGGGGATCAACTTTAGCAGGATGGGAGTTCCAGGATTTGAATTCTTGTCAATATATGTTTGAATTCTTATAATATCCGTTTAGGAAGCTAGAACTGATAATTTGAAATGCGAAATTATCAGTTCTAGCTTCCTAAAGGGATATTATTTGGAGATTGTTAGACATAATAAGTCAGTTAATTGTTGTGAAACACCAATTGAGCAGATAAAGCTCTTGTTCAAGGGCATAACATTGTGAGGCTGGGAGTTCTGGCCAGTGGAAGTTTCTTATCAGTAATACATCATTATATTCTTCTCATAGGTTGTTTGTATACTTAACCAGTTTTTTAAAACATGTTTCTACTTAAAAATAAGTTGTGGTCCGCAACTGTGTAATGCTTCAAGGGCTCAACTTTAGCACTGTGGCAGAAGTCACACTTCATGGTCAGACATTCCACACCACCTTAAGCTAAGGTTTCACATAGCCGGTTGATATTTGAAAACAGTGGCAGGGATTAATGAGGCCATTCCGCATCAGAGGAATGCAAAAATATGGTTGGAGGAAATATTGGCCATGGGTACGTGGAATGTATATTTTTACCTTCACGGAAACCTACGGTAACATCTGGTACCATCGTTAGGGATGCCTTTATGGTCGCAACGGTTGAATTGACAAGCTAGCTGCCTGGTTCTAAATTATTCGAATGGAAAGGCCCAGAAAACCCCGAGCAAATTCTGTGTAATTCTGTGAAACTCAGGCTTTAAGATCTTCAAAAATAAAAATATATCATTTAAAAAAAAGTTTCATTCAAGGCTGCAGCAGTGCAGGCTGGCCTTATCACTGGTCCATCCTCAGAGAGTTTCTCGAAGGTTTCGTTGTAATAACATTACTCAGTTCATAACAGGATTACCTCTTCAAGTTTTTATTTGTTAGAGGTGAGGGTCAACCATTGTATAACATTTCTGGGGAAATTGGGGATGGTTAATGGACTAGACAATGGTAGGCTGGCCAGAGAGGGCAATTTTGATGGCAAAATGTTCTGCATTTTTAAAAGATGTTATATATATATATATATATATATATATACACACAGACACCACACACACATACAAATAAATAAATAGATAGATAGATAGATAGATAGATAGATAGATAGATAGATAGATAGATAGATAGATAGATAGATAGATAAATTAATAAACAAACAAACAAACAAATAAATACATAAAAAGCAAACATTTTGTGACAGAGTTTTAGATATAGAGGAAAAACCCAAGGAGCATTCAGGGTACTATATGGAACTTCAAATCTATAGCCAAGAAAGTGGAGGTGCTTATCAAATACTGCTTTGTGCTAAATTTTCTTCAAATGGCTTTATTGGAACCATCATACCTGAAGATACCAAAGGAGACATGAATCAAGACTCTAGTCTGTACTGGCGCCCAGATGGTGGAATGAAATTCCATCAGCTGTCCAAACTGCTGAGTCAGTGAATGTCTTCAGAGGAAGAATGAAACCTTCTTTTTTTTGTTATTTCTGGGCGATTTTTTCCCCCAATTTTTTTTCTCCCCTAATTTAGCTGTAGACAATTCCCACCTGTGAGGCATGGCCTACCTAACACGTGGCCACCGGCAATCCAAAACAAAGCACGCACATGCTCTCTCCGTGACACCTTGCTTTTCAGGTCATCAGGCATATCACAGACACCCATGATTGGCTGGTGATTGCTTTGAGTGACAAGGAGGTGAGTGTATTCCATTTCTCGCTCCCATAAGCTCTCAGCCAATTAGATTCCATGGATTCCTGGTTGTGAGTGGCTGCATGCATCACTCTGGATTTGAACTCGTGATCTCCAGGTTGATAGGTTTGCACCTTGTTGATGCGCCACTCAGAAGCTGAACAAAGATCTTAGTCTTAATTAGGTCACTAAGGGCACTTAAGAGGGCAGTTGAAAAAAAAAAACTTTTTGTAATGTGTTTAGCTCAGTAGTATTCTTAGATCGTAACATGGTGGCATAGTGGTTAGCATGTCCAAATCAGATCAAGAAGGTTCTGGGTTCGATTCCCATGCTCAGGCATTTCTGTGTGGAGTTTGCATGTTCTCTCCATGCTTTTGTGGGTTTCCCCTGGGTACTCTGGTTTCCTGTTACAGCCCAAAGACATGCATGTTAGGCTAACTTGCTGTTCAAATTGCCCCTAGGTGTGACTGCGAATAGTGTGTGTGTGTGTGTGTGTGTGTGTGTGTGTGTGTGTGTGTGTGTGTGGTCTAGCTATTCATCACATTGTGGGGAAATAAATCTGTTTACACAGTCACGTTATGGGGACTTGGCTTCTTTATGGGGAAAAACCACAGGTCCCCATGACGTAAATGATTACATTTTAAGGTGAAGATATTTTAAGATTAGGGGAAGGTTGGGGTAAGGTGACAGTAAGGCAAGTAGTGGTTATGTTTAGTGTTAGGGAAATTTCTAGTGTTTAGGGAAATTTCTCCAGGAAATGAATGCAAGTCTATGTATTGTCCCCACAAGTCATGGAAACGAAACTGTGCGTGAGTGTGTGTGTTAGCTCTATGATGGACTGTTTTGGGTTAACCACACCCTTGTCCAGTGACGAGATAAACACCAGTCTACCTGTGACCTTAGCACGTTTCAACAAATGAGTGAGAAAGTATTCTTAGTTAAAGAGTTGTTTCTGTTAGAGACTACAGTATAGTTCTGCAATTTTTCCTGGATAAAAGCATCTGATATCTGCAGTGAATGTAAACTTAAGCAAGATACAATTGGACAATTTGAAGCCCCGCCCTTTCACATCCAGGAGAAAGCCCGGTCAAATTCACAACAGCTCTTTAATTGTGCTAGTGATGAATTGCCAGGAGTTCATAAGTCTGAGCTTGGTACATTCCCCCGAATGACGTCCTCACCCTCAACCCCTAACACTATGCTTCTGGGACGTGACGTGACTCTGCTGTCCAGATACAAGAGACGTGCACACACTCACTCACTATTGACACAGACGTGAAATTTCTCACTGCTGGTCATAAATAGTCCAAGTTAATTCCATGGGAAAGACTCTTCTGATTCTCACCTCTGTTTAAGTGCTATTATTACTACACTGGAATGGAGGTCGATGACTGCTGTCACATCCACTGATCTCCTATCACTCCTTTCTTTTCTGTCTTTTTTTGACTTTAGAGTGTGTATAAATGCATGTGTGTGTTTGTGTGTGTGTTTGTGTGTGTGTGTGTGGTGGTGGTGGTTGGGGGGGGGGGGGGGGGGGGGGTTGAGTTTTTCCATTGAAACGTGTTTTCCATTTGCTTGCTCTGCAGAAAGTTAGTCATGAAATTGCTTGTGCTGACATGGTCTTTCAGCCGCACACACTCCAAACATCTTCACCCGTCTTCTAAAACACGTCCCTACCTTCCCCTCCCATCCATTCAAATATATAAAATACAAATGGGGCAGGGCTGGTGGCAGTCATAAACATGCTCATGTCTTTCGAATTAAAGGGTACCTGTGGTGAATTGGTGTTACTAGCTCTTTAAATCGATCACTTTTGACATCAGCAGGTTCCTTCCGGCAATATTAGTTCTTGCCCCTTGTGAAAGCACGTGCAAGTGCTGCGACACTGGGCATGCTCAGAGACATTTTGCCTTCCTCATTACAGCCTGGTAGTGACACAGTCTTTATGGATTGGCTGGGCTGGGTCACTGACCCTGGGCATCATATTATATTATCAGCCAGTGCTGTGCTGCACAAACAACAATAATCTATTTTGGTTTTAGCGTCACGCTCATCCCTGGCAGCGTTCTCGTCCTCAGAGTCACTAGAATGTGACGTCTCACTGTCTCCACAAGCGACTCCTCCATCTCTGGTTCAAATATGTAACTATTTAAACGCATTTCCTCCAAATTTCTTACCATAGTTGCTTCTTGAAGATGTTTTTTAATCACCTAAAATGTCGCTCGCTGAATAGATCAGTTTGTTCACTTGCGCTGGACAACCTCTCCCAATAAGTTCATGTCACTTCCATGAAAAAAAAAACGACTGCTAACCATTAGTTCAGCCCCGCTAGTCATCCCCAGGATAAAATTACCCAGCTTTGTGCATTTTATGGTCATTTATATTAAAATAAGCATCTGTATGGCGTAAACGTATTACATGCGCACAAATTATGCTGTAAGGATGACCAATACCGGTACACTTTAAATAAAAAAAACATTTGACTTGACAACTGGAAAATATTTTCTTTATTAAATATACTGGTGGGCGTCACCACGGCGCAGTGGTTAGCACGTCCACCTTACAGCAAGAAAGCCTGGGTTCGATTCTGTTTCTGTGAGGAGTTTGCATGTTTTTCCCATACTTGTGTGGGTTTCCTCCGGGTTCTCCAGTTTCCTCTAACAGTATGAATACGTGCACAGTAGGCTAACTGGCTGTTCCAAATTCCATACCACGTGGCTGAAGCAGTCTCACTTGCACCTCGTGCATTCACACTCCCATGTCACACACTTTAGCACCGCCTCACTACTGGACCAGTGGAAAATAAACCCACACTGCGATGTTATGGGGTGTGTGTGCCTGTGATGGGGCTGCACACTCCTGAGACTCTCAGCAAGAAGTGGAGGAAAAGACCTATAAATCACAGCTATTCACTACATTCATTGGCTATTAAATAAATTCTACATACATCCCACAATGCTAATTAAAATTTCTACTCAACGCTGGTCTATGCCTATATTTATCTTAGTATTTCAGAATTGTTCAGAATTTACAGGAGACACGGACGCTATTTTTTTATCAGTGTTCTGCCCCGAATGAAAATGTATTAGAGCTGTATTAGAAAAAAACTTGTGCAAACAATGGAATTTTTCACTGACCCAACTCACACACTCACTCACACATTCACTTATTTGCCGAACTGCTTAATACTACGAGGGTCGCGGGGAGGCTGGAGCCTATCGCAGCCGACACTGGGCAAAGACCAAGAACAGCTCACCAGTCCGTCGCAGGGCAACATACACAACCATTCTTACTCACAGTGAGGGGCAATGTGGAACAGCCTGTTAGCCTAATGTGCATGTCTTTGGACTGTGCGAGGAAACGGGAGTCCCCTGAGGAAACCCATGTAGGCATGGAGATAACATGCAAATTCTACAAAAGAAACACCAGAGCCCAGGAATCGAACCCAGGACCTTCTTGCTGTGTTGTGGACATGTTAACCACTACACCACTGTGTGAGCTGGCGTGTTTTTGCCAGGACACCTTTATATTCTAAAAGAACTGATAATGAAAAATAAACACAAATCTGAGCTTTTGATATGAACGGACTGAGATTAAGTTCCCAAAGGAAACCCGGACACAAGCACGAGAACATTCAATCTCCATACGGAAACAATCCAGTCTTCCATGAAATCTAAACCCAGAACCTTTTCACTGTGGGGCAACAACGCCGAGCCACCATCGTACTCAGAGAATATTGTTTTTGTTAATTAATAAAATGAGTAATCACTGAGTAATTGCTGTGGATTAAGAAAAAGAAAACACTGTTGGTATAGAAAAAGCAAACTCCACACAGAAACAACCTCACTTGAACCCAGGACCTTCTTGCTGTGAGTTGGATGTGCTAACCACTACTCTTGCCCTATTTGAATAAATTACTTAAATATAAAGCACAAAATCTCTTTTCAGTATTTAGTTTGGCCGTCCTCAGACTTATAGAGCAGTGGGGATTCGTCGTGCCGTTATTTCAAGTTATTTTTCCACAATTCCTGTAGCACTGTGTTCCAGATAGTTTGTAGCTGTTCCTTAAGGCTGCATTTGGAGGAAATCTTTATGTGATCAATTTGTGAATCAATTAAACCCCATATTTGTTCAAGTGGATTCAAATCTGGAATTTTGGCCAGTCTGTCTCGTTTCTTGTTCAAATACGGCCAAAAACGAGTTACATTTCTTTCAACTGTGACAGGTGGTCTAATAAAATGGTTAAGCAGTGTGTGTGTGTGTGTGTGTGTGTGTGTGTGTGTGTGTGTGTGTGTGTGTGTCTGTCTGTCTGTCTGTCTGTCTGTC
>JAOUQZ010000033.1:9420381-9452283 GCA_028564935.1 Neosilurus hyrtlii | reverse complement strand
CTCTCTCTCTCTCTCTCTCTCTCTCTCTCTCTCTCTCTCTCTCTCTCTCTCTCTCTCTCTGTGTGTGTGTGTGTGCGTGTGTGTGTGTGTGTGTGTGTGTGTGTTTATATGGGACAGCACGGTGGCGTAGTGGTTAGCATGTCCGCCTCACTGCAAGAAGGACCTGGGTTTGATTCCCAGGATTCAATTGAAGTTTGAATGTTCTTCTCATGCTTGCGTGGGTTTCCTCTGGTTACGCCGGTTTCCTCCCACAGTCCAAAAAACATGCCCAGTAGGCTAATTGGCTGTTTAAAATTGTCCTAGGTGTAAGAGTGAGTGTGAACGGTTGTATGTGGCCTGGCAAGCTGTTCAGGGTGTACCCCGCCTCCACCCAGAGTCGGCTGAGATAGGCGCCAGCCTCCCCGAGACCCTAATTAGGATTAAGTTACTTAAATGATTGATTGATTAATGATGTGTTATCAAATTTTGATAACAAAATATTAAAGTGTTTATACTGATCAGCCTTTTAACCCCCTCCTGACTAGTCTACATCAAGGCAGCTTCATACACAGCAAGCTGCAGTACACTGTGTGTTCTGATCTATTTTTATTACATCCAGAATTAATAGATTCAGTAGTTCGTTATACAGTAGCTCTTCTGTAAGATCAGGTCAGATGTACTACCCAGGACCTTACTGCTTGGTGGCAGACGCGCTTATCAATACGGCAGGTCTCTCCTTTAGAGATAGGTTGAGAAGTTCTGTCATCCGGGAGGAGCTCGGAGTAGAACCACTGCTTGAGAGGAGCCATTTGAGGTGGCTCGGGTATCTGGTTAAAATGCCTCCCCAACGCCTCCCTGGTGCGGTGTTTCGGGTATGTCCAACCGGGAACAGACCCCGGGGTCGACCCAGAACACGCTGGAGGGACTACGTCTCTCGGCTGGTCTGGGAACGCCTTAGCAACCCCACGGAAGAGCTGGAGGAAGTGGCTGGGGAGCAGGACATCTGGACCTCACTGCTTAGACTGTGCCCCCGTGACCCGACCCTGAGACAAGCGGAAGAAGATGAAATGAGATGAGATGAGATGAGATGAGCCGTGTCCTTGAGTGTTTTATTGCCCTCATAACACATCGGTTTGCTCCAGCCTTTCCTTTTCCTTGGTCTTGTAATTAATAAGGAGAATTTCTTGTCTTAATCCTCTTATACTGAAGACGCTGCCGTTTCCGAAAAGTCTGAGATGGGACACGTCTTGGCAAAATGTGAAATTAAGATTTTATTTCTTATTTCTTTAATAGCTGCATGGTTTGTTCAATATTCACACTCAGTTTATGTAGATTGTCCGCCATACAATTACCTTCAGACTTTAACTGTTCAGATTTTAGTACTATCAATCATCCATCCTTTCATTCATATTCTGAAGGGCTTAATTTTACTAGGGTCATGGAAAGGAAGGAGCCTACCTCAGCCGACTCTGGGCAAAGGTGGGGTACACACTGAACAGCTTGCCAGAGAACTTGCAGGGCAGCAAACTCACCCAACCATTCACACTCACAGTCACACCTAGCGATTGGATCGATTTGGAAGAGCCAGTTAGCCTAATGTGCATGTCTTTCGTCTGTGGGAGGAAACCAAAGTACCTGGAGGAAACCCATGCAAGCAAGGAAAGTACATGCCAACTCCAAACAGAAATGCCACTGACGTTGAGCACGGGACTCAGTCCCAGGACCTTCTTGCTGTGAGTCTGACATGCTCTGTCTCCACTACACCATCAGGCCGCCTGAGTACTACCATACAACTCATGAAAAAAATATAGATTGTTTTTCACAATCATAAAAAAGTAATAAAATGGGTTATTTAAAGAAAAATCTTGTTTATGAATGCCCGCGGTAAGAATCAGCACTACAGTCATTACATTTAGATTCATCTCTCAACCTAAACCCAATACAGGCCCTCAAACAAATCATCCGCATTTGTCTTAGACTGCTGTGTCAACACCAAATCTGCTCACGATCCAAATTTTTGGGGATTATTTTCTAGCTTTATAACCCCCCCCCCCAACCCCCCCACCCGCTCCAATTCTAAAGTTTCAACTGACAAACATGACTCAAATTAAAATTGTTCTGTTGTTGTGCTTGTGTCAGTGGAAAAACTTCAAAGAATCAAGTGAAGACACAGTGGAATACTGGGCAGCATTCACGTTGCCTTGACCAAAGACGACTCGTCTGTGAGCACACACCAGTGAGTCTACAGCGGTTTCACCTCAAAAACAATCTGGTACGGATACTTTCGTGCTACTTTTCTATTAAGAGCAGATGGGAGTAGAAGGAGGAGAAGGAGAAGGCAAAGGAACAAAATAGCAGTTGGCTGATCAATCAGCGAACTGGATGGATCTTCTTCGACCACACCACCGACACCACCACTGCCTCCACCGCCACCAAACCTTGATTTGTGTTTACCCACAAAACAGTTCTTGGTTTCCAAGAGGAAACCAAACACCAAACAAACACCAGCTACTGTACTGTACTGTGTTTTGGCGGAATGATTTTTCCTAGCTAGATTAATTAGAAAGCATCAATGATGGATGTGTTTCTGGATGGAAATGCTGTTGCATCATGGCTAAACATTCATTAGTTTATCCTTTATCTTTGCTGCTTATCCATTGTATGGGGTACATGCTGGACAGATTGCCAGTCTATCACAGTGAGAATGTGCCAATCCAACACAGACTTTCACATGAGAAGTTCAAGCCTGAATCTCTCATAATCAGAATTACTTCATGGTAAAGTTGATTATTTTTTTTTGCCTCCTGGGACCAACCGGTATTATACCATAAGTGTTTCCAGACCCAAGTTGTCTGGAAGTTTCACCCTAGAACCATTTTAATTCTTTGCTAACCAAATGACTTTTTCACTTTTTTAAAAAGTTATTGATTAATATTTTAGCCGTATTTTAAGTATTGCCTTTCCCAGTACACAGCCACCACCAACCAGGGAGGGGCGTAAGCATGCACATGCCCCCTCCATGACATGCTATGCTGCAACCCGCCTCTTTACGAACAGCTGCGCATGTGCATTTAGAGGTGGCCTAACACAGTCGGAGAGAAAGCGCTATCCTGCCCATTTGTACAAATCACAGTTCACTGATGCCCATGGATTGGCTGGAGATTGCTGTGAGTGATAGGGAAGCGTAAGTCATCCCTCCCTCCCATAAAAGCTTAGCCAATTGGCTCCTCATGGACTCCCGGTCACGGTTGGCTGCAGCATCAACCTGGATTCGAACTAGCGATCTCCAGGTTGAGAGTCACGCACCTTGTCGATGTGCCACTCAGAGCACTTTTTCACTTTTTGACAAGGGCACAAACTTTAGAAAAAGTAAATATAAAGATAAAGATATAAAGATCTTTATGTCATCATTTTAGCAGCTCTCTGTTTAGCAGAAATTATAAAAATACACAAAAGACAACTAAGAAAACTACATTAAGCTATATATATACATATAAACATATACTAATATCTACACATATAACCACATATACATTTATATCCTGTGTATGCAAACACATACATCTATCCACATATTCACACATGTACAGACTTATACATTTATCCACATATTCACACATTTAGGGACATATAAAGAGGGGTGCATGGTATACACAAGGTGAGAGGTAGGGCTTTTTAATCATAAGGTGCATGATACTATAATGTTATGTGATATTCGAGACCTGCTCTAAACAGGAGTATTGCACTTAAACATCGGTACTACACCTAATGAATAATATTGCTCTGTCCAGGAAGATGGTCTGAATGATGGTTATTCAGTCAGTGTGTGTGGCAGTGGTGGTGGGGTTGCACGTTTAACAGCTTGTGGATAAAGCTGTTCTTGAGTCGGTTAGTTTTTGTTTTGAGCATTCCGTACCTTTTTTCGGAGGGGAGAGGGGAGAAAAGAGGGTGTCCAGGGTATGTGTGGTCCCTGATAATTCCACTGGCTCTCCTCTGATCTCCTCCTCAGGGTTCCGACTTTCTGCTCTGCCCTCCTCAGGGTGTACAGTACACCCCCAAGTACAGAGTGATCCAAAAATCCTCCCGACTTTTAAAAGTAAATTATTATTATTATTATTATTATTATTATTATTATTATTATTATCACATAAAATTTTTAAATGCAGTTTTTATTCATTATTATTTGCACACATAAAACTTAATGATGCAGGAGAGACAGTGCTTAAGGTCTGTTAGTGGCCCAACCACAACTTGAACACCTTGAGCTTGAAGCACTCAGTGTGTGGTTTCAGTAAGATGCTTGAAGATCATTGGACGTGATGACGGAAATGTTTCCGGATCGGGAGATCTCGTTGCATGGCGATTTTGGGTAGCCGACAAGCCCTCAGAAATCGCCTCCATGTGTGTATAGTCAGTGACGGCCTCCGTTTGGAGGATCCCCTTTAAAACAAGATGAATAAAAACTACATTGAATGAATATTAATTAACTACAATGAATATTAATTAAATTATTTTTTATATTTTTTTTTATACGATTACCTTTAAAATGCGGGAGGTTTCTTTGGGTCACCCTGTATATTAAGCACTCACCAAGCAAATAAGCACACCGTATATTATTACATACTGTTAGTTACCACTTACTTAGATTCCAGGTAAGCAAAACATGGGACAGGGCAGAACACATGAGTTTCCACCAACCTGGTGAGCTCGCAAATTAATTTATGATATGTCCAGCCCTGGTTTTAATGTCTTTCTACTGAGTTCGACCACTGCCATTCTTCTGCCCTCAACAAAAAAAAAAATCATACAGTAAATCTCTCCCATTAAAGGCTACTATTTATATAAAGTATTATGTAAATCTGTCAACAACATATTATCATTACAGAACAGTTTATTTCATTGAACAACTGTGTTTTACACTTAATGCACACAACTAGGAAGCAATTTCAAGGTAAATCTCCTAAAATGCTAATTAATCATAGGCATGTTATGCAGCGGTGCAGGATGACTTTTATAGAAACCACATGAGTGCGTACGAATGGTCTTATGGTATGCAGAAACCACAGTGAATAAGTCCTTGTGGGGTTCTGGGTGACTGCGCCAATATGAAACAAGGGTGGTCCTGCACTGCCTCCCGCACAGGATAAAGTCTTGGGTGTAAAAATTTTATAATTTTATCAAACATACTTAACTAATAACGGACCACCGCGTTAACATCTATAGAGTGACCAATACTGCGAGTGCTCCAGTCGAGCAAATGCTCCTTTTAAAAATGTCAAGGGCAATTAAATGAGAGCAGGGATTGCGTAGTATATGCATTTTTATGAACTACTGTGCATGTACTGCATGCCTTAATGTATGTTTGAAGTAATTGCCAGATGGATTTGTGATGGAGGCTTTTAAAAAACAGTGAACAAAAAGCCAGGCATTTGTGCTATAAAGAGAGAAGGGGTGGTGGTGGTGGTGGTGTGCAGCTGTGTAGCAGAGGTGATGGGTGGGGTGGTGGGTTGTGTTTTAATGAGAGAGATTTCTGTGGGATTTTTCAGGGCTAATTACCTTCTTTATAGCAAACTCATGCCTCCAAATATGCCCTACTGTTTCATTGGACATGTTCAAATGGCCAAAGAATTCATTGGGTACTAGTCATGTAGTAAACTGGTAGCACTAAAATAAGTGTTTTTAATTAAATAATATAGTACTTAAATCTAATCTAAATATTAAAAGCTTAAATAAAAGCTAGTAATAAATTAATGTGTTAACCAGATTAGTGTTTAACCTGTAAGACTGTATAATTAGCCTGATTATTATAATAATATTAGCAGTATCAGTAGTAATACTAGTAATACATATATGGGTTTTGGGTAGTTACTGTTGTCGATTTACTTTAAAAGAAACTTTATATGGATATGCTTTATTTATTAATCTATCTATCTATCCATCCATTTTAAATACTAAAATTTGTTTTTTAATCAAAACAAATAAAATTATTTATAAGGATGTATTATTAGTATTCATTCATTCATTTTCTGAACCGCTTAATCCTTACAGAGGTTGAGGGGAGCCGGGATCCTACCTCAGCCGACTCTAGGCAAGGGTGGGGTACACCTTGTACAGCTTGCCAGTCCATCACTGGGAAACACACACAACCATTCTCATTCACACTCACACCTAGGGACAATTTGGAACAGCCAATTAGCCTAATGTGCATGCCTTTGATCTGTTGGAGGAAATCAGAGTGACCCCGAGGAAACCCATGCATTCCTGACTTCGCTTTTATCAGTGCAGCATTTGCTCGATACTGTACATCATATAAACACTTTTATACGTGCTCTTATCCACTTACTGCACATTATATACGTTAGAGGGTTTTTTTTCATCTTGAATAATACTAACACTTACTTTGTAAATATGTTTTGTAAAATATTTCGTTATTTATTAAATTTTTGGCCAGGGGCATATTTTTTTTAAGAGTTTTATTTATTTGGTATCTACAGTTTAGGATGTATGATGTAGTCTGTAAAACAAAAAAAGTATCTAGCTATATGTATTTTAAGAATATTACTTTATTCTTGTTAGGTAGTAACATTTTATTTAAATAATTAGTAAATGAATTATTGGATGAATTATCACTGGCTAAAATAGTAACGTAATACATTGTTGGACTAATTTTTTTTAGTTGTTCCTGTGTGCAGGACCTGCATATTAGATTCAGCACAGGGTTTTAATCATCCTGCTGCCAGATTATTAAAAATTGTAATTTAGTAAAAAAAAAATCCAACAGTGTCAACCAGCATAGGCAAACACTAAAAATCATAAGCCTCAGGATTAATGCACCACAAATAATGAGCTCTCGTGCTGATTGATTGCCGTCTATTATTTGTACTGTTGTGCTCTTTTTTTCAGTTAAAAACTTTTAAAAGACTTTTAAAATGACCATGTATTAAAATTGGCTGAATAGTGGGTGCCAATAATAGACTGAATTATTAATATTTTATTATAAATTGTATAATATATTTATGTAATGTTCCAATCAGATATAGCGATAATATAGAGAACCATGCCAACACAGGTTAAGAACTTTATCTATCTTTCTATTCATCTATCTATCCCATATGACATACAAACATGCACAAAGGAAAAAAAAAACTTTCTCCAAAAGAACAACTAAAATTAAATAGCTACTTACTCATTTGCCAAACTGCTTCATCCTACTAGAGTTGGGGCCAGGCTGGACAGCTGACACTTGGCTAAGGCAATTATTCATTCATTCATTTTCTAAGCTATTTAATGCTAATTAGGGTCGTGGGGAGGCTGGCGCCCATCTCAGCCGACTCTCGGTGAGGGCCGGGTACACCCTGGACAGCTCGCCAGGCCATTGCAGGGCCAACACTCCCACAACCATTCACACACACTCACACTTACACCTAAGTGCATGTTTTTGGACTGTAGGAGGAAACCGGAGTACCCGGAGGAAACCCATGCAAACACGGGGAGAACGTGTAACCTCCACACAGAAACACCCGAGCTGGGAATCGAACCCAGGACTTTTTCTTCCCTGATGGCTCGGAAATAAAATGGGGATTCAAATAATGAGCGAGTGGTTCAGGGAGCACGAGGAATCATTTTCACATTTGTATCGGCACCCCAGAGTCCCGACCTTAACCCTATTGAAAGGTTTCGGGATGTGCTGGAGAAGACTTCATGGAGTGGTTCAGTTTTTCCCTCATCAATTCAAGACAACGGTGAGAAATGAACCCGACACTGGATGGAAATAAATAATATTTTGCTTAAGTTTGTTGAAACAATAATGCAATGGGCATTATGGTGGAAACTCACATCAGCATAGTGAGAACATGTAAACTCCACACAGAAATGCTCGAGCCAGGTTTTTGTTGACAGACGTGCTGATTAGAGAATTTCAGAAGAACTGATCTCCTGGGATCTTGATACATAACATTGTCTCATGTTTACAGCGAAGTGAGCATCAGTTCTGTAGGTGAAAACACAGTGCTGATAAGAGGGGTCAGAGGTGACTGGCCTGAACAGCTTGAACTGACACGAAGTCTCTGGTAACTTATATAATTCAGTAGATATGAGCTTCCAGATAATAACGGATGTGTGCTGAGTAATCCTACAATAGAATATTTGACCCCCCCCCCTGTACTTCTTCTCAGGGATGAAAATATAATGATCGGTTTTGTAAGATGACCAGCGAAAACAGAAGATGAGAGAAGATTTGACGTGAACTCGCTGGCGCTCCAGCTCTCCTCCTCACCGTGTTAGCAACGTCTGCCAGAGCGGACGTGTGCTCATATCCTCTGTGTCAGTGAGTGATGAAATAAAACATGCACCTGTCAGAAGAACTCTGTAGCTCCGGCAAACAGAAAAGAACCTGATATTTCCAAATCAAAACGAGACCCAAGCAGCATATTCAGGTACTCTGTGATGCGATTTAAAGAGCTGCTGACGCATTTTTTGAAAAAGCTGTGGACACCGAGGACACAACGGCGGGTTGACAGAAAGGTCATTCAGCAGTTTTATGAGCTCGGATCCTGTTCTTCGACAAGAAACAGAAAAGTAAATTATAGATGTGGGTCATAAAACACTTACATAAGTCTAACATGGGACACACTCATGTAACCTGGAGATCTACCCTCAGATCTTGTCTCAATGTAAGAAAAGAAACTCAAATGCTCGTACAGTATATGACATGGACCACACCATTCCATTTGTTTTTACAACTCACTTGAAGTCATGATGAGACATCCCAATTTACTTACTGTATCCCAACAGGTTCTTGTGTAAACACTTAGTCATACAGTTAACCCAGAGGACTGACTTCAACACTGTCTAACCACCTATGACTAAAGAGCTATACTTAGATTCTTCTGTGGCTCTCGATGAACATTGCAGATAAACATTTCTGCACTAAATCGGGGATACTGTAGTCTTCTTAGAGCTTGGGATTTAAATGCATGGCATTCTGGTCTTAATGGTCCCAGGTATTTAAGGCACTAGAGAATGAACAGGGCTAAGTCCCATTAACACAAGGCTTTAATGTGGGACGCCCCATGGAATGGCTAGTCTACTTAGCGGTACACTCAGGTTCAGTGAAGCCTGGCATCCCATCAAAGCTTTTTCTAATTTATTTCCTAATGCCCAGTGTTCCCAAGGTAAGGAGGGTGATCACATGAGAGGTGCGATACAAAAGCGACTGCTGCAAATTTAGTTCTTTGCAAATTCATGTCAAGATGTCTTGCGACTCCACATGCGCGTGAATATTTTGCGGCGTAAGTCGCGAGAAGGTCGAGTAGCAGTTTCGCGACCGAGTTGCGAGATGCTGGAAAGTCTTAAACGTTTCACTTGAACTTGTCGTTTTTCCATGCAAACGAAAAGCAAATAATTTGCAGACAAATGACAACTCTGTGACCTTCTCACTACACGTGTGGACAGTTTGAGAAGAGTTTGAGACTACTTTGCATCAGAGCCTCGTTTTGCGATAGTTGCAGAAATTTCAAATGTTTTTAACTATTATTTTTAATAGTTCACGAACCAGGCGACTAAAATTGAATGCCACAAATGTCACGAGACAAATTTGAGGACATTTTAAGAATGAAAAGCGACTATCTAGCGTGATCACCCCCTAAACTCTGGATCCACTAAGATCCTGACCAGGATAAACTGGATACTTATTAGCGGAGCCCCGTTGATAAAGGAAAAGCGTCTAACCATCGAGTTGCTTTTAGAAAGTCAAGAAGTGTCCGATGGTCCGTCCATCCCTGTGGCGTACGTGTACACATGGGAACCTTTTGGTGATATTTCTCCTGCCGGTATATAACCACTGTTATGGGAATGAATGTCTGAGTGATGGTAACACTTGAAGACAGGTGGCAAAATAAACTATAACTGCCGTGCACTGCATTACTCATTTGAATAGAAAGTCTTTTAACCCAATCACATTGAGGAATCACATGACATTTCTGGCATGTATAATGTGCTTACAGAAGTGAATCTATTCAGCAGAATGGCATCTTGCTTCCCTGTGGTGATAGCAGAGCTCGCATTGGGTTTTTTCATCCTAAGGATACTTGCTGATACATTTACAAGGATAAATGATGTATTAGATGTTTTGAAGCTTATTGTCATTGGTTTTGACAGCAAATCCTACATTTTAAAAAGAGTAAGCAATTCACAAATAAACAACTAATGATATTCTTGTTATTGAAATGTTCTCTAAATGGTGTATTTTACATGTCAAGACTAAGATTGCGTGTTTGGTTACTTCATTCTTATTCCCTTCTATAAACAAGTCATTAAAATGAATTAATTTTGATATACTTAGGGTATGTGTATGGGGTTTGAAAGTTCCCACCAAAAACTTGAGCTCTGCTTTTAGGCAGCACTTAAATCTGTATACTGTATTATGAACAAAGTATGAACAAATGTTCATTACTGAAACCCTTGGCTGGAAGGTTGAGTATAAAAATTTCATGGTATCAGTTGAATTTTAAAAGTGGAAAGTATTGAAAGCAGAAATAATTGACCTAGAGGAACCTATAAAGTTGACCTCAAGAGAAGCCTACAATTGTTTCCCAGAGGCAAGCTAACATTTTTTTTTAAATATTGAAAAAGTTAAAATTGTGGAAAAAGCATAGAAGTACAAAGAAATGCTACAACGCATCTATCTAATGCCAAGGGGATTTCTCTTTTGGATGCTTTACAAATGATAAATATCAGCAGGAAAAGCCCAAACAATTGCAGGTTTAAATGACGGCGCATTATTTCAAGGCTTGTTGAGAACGATAACGGAGATCTGAATTGCACTTAATTCTACCAAAGAGATGGTGTTGTGCTGTCCTACAATCTAGCCATTGTTCTTTAAAAGCCATTGCATTTGATGGATACTTGCGAGATAAACATGTCCAGGCACTTCAAAGTGAAGCACACTGACCTTCAAAGACACATTTCCAGGCAGAACCATAGATGTGTATCTTAACCTCTCTCAAGAGTGGCTGAGTGGAAAAGACTTTCAGAGTCTCCTCGCTATAGATTAATACCCAGCCAAAAAAAAAGGTTCTGATGTTTAAAAGCAAATAACTTAAACGTGAAGCTTGCCAGTAACCTGTTTAAGCAACCATTTTTGAGCATTCTGTATAGATATTTGGCTGAACATCAAGAAATGATCAAGAAATCAAGAGCCTACAGCTCAAAACCTAAGGTCTAATAAGACACTTGCAGCACACAAATATATTACAGTGTAGACTGCGAGTGGTACCACAAAAGCAGACCCCCGCTAACATTTCACAACATAAATACAACACTACACCATGATTAGGAAAACCTGTAGCTTTTATAGTGCCTCTGAATGAGGACCTGATTAGTTACAGGTGAGTCAAATTACCTGCAAGTGGGCTACTATTCCAGTGATGGGGCCCTCTGGTGGCGTGGAGTGGAACCACCTGTGAGTCTTCAACGGTGGATAATGAATAATTCATTCATTCAATTATTTTTTTTGCCATGCCGCTTACTCCTATAAGGGGCACGGCGAGGCTAAAGCCTATCTCATCCGACTCAGAGCAATGGCAGGGTACACTCTGAACAGCTCACCAGACCATCGCATGGCCAACATTCACACAAACATTCACACTCACACAGGGGTGATTTGGAACAGCCAATTAGCCTACTGTGCATTCTTTTTGGACTATTGGAGGAAACCGGCGAGAACATGCAAACTCCACACAGAAACACCCAGAACAGAGAATCGAACCCAGGCCTTTTTTTGATGTGAAGCGGATGTGCTAACCAGTGCACCACTGTGCCGCCTGAAGAATACATTCTTTTATGCATTCATTCCTGTAAAGTTCGTGGAAAGGCTAATGCCTATCTCTTCCGACTCTGGGCGAAGGCGGGGTACACTCACACTGCTAACTACGACAACACCGTGCCACCCTATTGGATGGAACAGTTTTCCTGATTTAATTGCTAACAGTTTGCACACGAAACATTAAGTAGAAACAGAGAATAAAGCTCCGCATGTGGGATGGCCCAAGGTGGTAGTGCCCCTCTCTGTGACATTATCACAGAATGTGTAGGTCATGTGACTCACTGACAGGGGGACACAACATCATGAGAGAGGGCCACCGGTGGAGCAATCTGTCCATTGAATGGACTGGCAGTCCATGATCATCTATTATTATGTACTGCATAATTCACAGTGTCATTTAAAATGGAAAAAGTTCTGCCAAATCATTTACCAGCATAGTTCTTTTAGAAGACTGCCAGAGTCCAGTCCGATGTTTATACCAAAACCAATTGAGGTACACACGAATTAGAAATCTGGTTCGTGTTTAGCGTCTGATTGGATTAATGAGCTCTGAGACAAAAGAGTATCTGAGTGTTCTTGGTTCTGTATCTCCCAGTAACACTGCCAATGCTCTTCTTGCTTTAAATGACCTGGAGTAACCTGCAGTCATTACGGTCAATGGTGTATAAAGTCCCTGACCAACGGTCCAAATGAACCAAACTACAGCAGCATGGGATTTTTTCTTTGTGCCTGGGAAAATGTGAAGAGCAGATTGAGGGTTTGGACTTCTCTGCTTCTCTTCTTTTGAGACCCTCCACGAATGGAAGTAGTGCCAGAACTGAATAAAAAACTCCTTCTGCCTACACAGTTACTGCGAGGTCCATCGCTCTCCATTATTTTTTTATGATAAGGCTGTAAACCTAACTGACAGGGGGAGGCAATTTGGACTTTGCCATAAATATTTACATTTTTTTATTTTTAAATCCAGAATTGGCTTATCTGCGAAAATAACTTATGTAGCTTAGATACAGGTCGGCATGGTGGCGTAGTGGTTAGCAAGAAGGTCCTGGGCTTGATTCCTGGGTTTGTGCATATTTGTGTGGAGTTTGCATCTTCTCACCGTGCTTGCGTGGGTTTCTTCAGGGTGCTTTTGGTTTCCTCCCACAGTCCAAAGTCATGCACATTAGGCTAACTGGCTCGTCCCGATTGCCCCTAGGTGTGAGTGTGAATGGATGTGTGTTGCCCTGCGATGGTCTGGTGAGCTGTTCAGGGTGTACCCCACCTTCTTCCAGTGTTGGTTGAGATAGGCTCCAGCCTCCATGCGAACCTAGTAGGATTAAGCACTTTGGCAAATGAGTGAGTGAGTGAGAGGTCAGACACAAAAAAAGTCAGTTTAAGTTAAAAAACGAAAGCACTGATGAATGAAAGGAGGCTCCGTTTTGCGAATGATTTCATGTCACGTTTGATTGCCTGACCTGTAAATAGAGTACATGAAGCACTATGTCACTAATCCTGAACAAAATGGAGGTCATTAAACTGTGATTAATCTCTCTGCTCTAATTTTCTCTTAATTCACCACAGCTGATCTCACAACCCATTTTCCTCTAATCAGTTTTTTTTTTTTTTCATTGTCCAGAACACTGATGTGTACCAACGCCCAGTGTATGGAATGAAAGACAGTATGTCTTGTACGACAAGCACTGGTTATGGTCCGTCATCTCATCTCAACCTACAATCTTTCCAGGCACAGTTCTCCTGGTGTCACATCTAAAAAAATTACTCACTCACTCATTTGACAAACCTTTTAGTCCTAATAGGGTCGTGGGGAGGCTGGAGCCTGTCTCAGCCAGCTCTTACCAAAGGCAGGGTACACCGTGAACAGCTTACCAGAGCATTCACACCAACACGCCAACACACACAACCATTCACACTTACACCTAGGAGTAATTTGGAACAGCCAGTAAGCCTAGGTGTGAGTGTGAATGGGTGACTGTTGGCCTTGTAGCTTTTCTGGGTGCACTCGTGCTTCGCCCAAGGACTATAGCAGCGCTGAAAGCAATGAAAATAATAGCAAACATGAACATTTTTACACAGTTACTGTGGACACGTTACGTGATATACACAAATACCCTGTCATACAAACATTAGGCGGCTGACAACAAACTTTGCACTGACCCATGTGACTTGTACAACCTTAGTCATGTAAAAAAAAATAATAAATGCATGATCACTGGTGTGACCTTTTGTAGCAATGCAGCGACGTCTATTGCTTTGAGGTGACGATGCTTCACTCACTCACTCACTCATGTGCTGAACTACTTAATGCTATTGGGTCGCAGGGAGGCTGGTGGCTATCTCAGCCGAAACTGGGTGAGGGCGGGGTACACCCTGAACAGCTTGCCGGACCATTGCAGCGCAGCACAGACAAGCCGTTTAGGGGTAATTTGGAGTAGCCAGTTTGCTGATTGTGCATGTCTTTGTACTGTAAGAGGAAACTGGAGTACCCGAATGAAACCCAGGCTAGCATGGGGGAGAACATGCTGACTCCACACAGAAACCCTCTCACCGTCCAAGTCAAACGCTGGACACCAGAGACTGAGAGCACCCAGCAGGACTGTTTTGATCGGAGAGACTGGGATGTGTTTAAGGCTGCAGCCGCACTGGAGGACTCTTCCATCAGCATACAGGACTATGCTGGGTATGTGACTGGGTACATTAGAAACCGTCAGGTACACCATATGCTGCATGGCCGCTCCATTGCATTTAGATCAGGCAATGAGACGGAGTACAAAGCTGCAAAATACAGACTGAGAAACGCCATCACAGCAGCAAAGTGGCAGTACAGAGAGAAGCTGGACGACTTCTACTCCACTGCTGACTCTGGGCGGATGTGACAGGATTCTACACCCACTTCAAGACCTCTAACTACAGCACAGAGAGGATATGCACACACACTTTTTCCCTCCCCCCAACAGACTCATCATTCCAAGTACACAAAATATTGAGGAGGATCAACCCCGGCAAGGCAGCAGGACCAGACAGTATCCCTGGACGGGCTCTGAGAGCATGTGTTAATGAGCAGGCTGATGTTCTCACCTCCATCTTTAACCACTCCCTCATTCAGAGCAAAGTTCCCTCCTGCTTCAAAACCACAACCATCATCCCCCTTCCCAAGAAAAGCCCACCCACCTGCTTGAACGATTACAGGACAGTAGCCCTCACTCCAATCATTATGAAGTGTTTTGAGTGGTTGGGTGCTGGCCCACATTCAGAGCAGCATCCCAGACACCCTGGACCCCACTATAGTATGTCTATCGGCAGATCTACTTTTGATGCCATCGCTGCTGCACTCTATTATTATCTCACCCACCTGGAAAACAAAGACTCCTACATCAGGACGCTCTTTGTTGACTACAGCTCCTCCATCAACACAGCTATCCCCCAAAATCTCACCCACAATCTGTCTACACTTGGCCTGAATCCCACTCTCTGTGACTGGCTCCTGGACTTTCTGATGGGCAGGCCCCAGTCTGTCATGATCGGTAATGGGATTTCAGTCAGCATACCGATAAACACAGGCATCCCACAGGGATGTGTCCTCATCCCCATCCTCTACACCCTGTTCACCCAAGACTGCACCACCTCCCACAAGGACAACATCATCCTGAAGTTTGCAGATGACACCACAGTGACAGGACACATCACTGGCAATGACGAGTTGGTCAACAGGAGGGAGGTAGCCAGCCTGGTGTCATGGTGTGAGGACAATAATCTTACTCTCAACACAGAAAAAAACTAAAGAGATGATGGTGGACATGAGGAAGGAGAGGAGACCTCATCAGCCACTGTTCATCCACGAGCTTGAGGTGGAAAGAGTGAGAACCTTTAAATATCTGGGGATCCACATCAGTGAGGTCCTGACCTGGACATTCAACGCCACACAGCTGGTGAAGAAAGATCAACAGCAGCTGTACTTTCTGAGGAGGCTGAGGAAGTTTGGCATGTCGCATAGGAGCCTTTGCAACTTCTACAGCTGCATTGTTGCAAGCATCCTGACCAGCTGCATCACCGTGTGGTATGGCAGCACTACAGTTATGGAGAGCAAACGCCTGCAGAGAGTGGTGAAGACTGCTGAGAAGATCACCAGGACCTCACTGTCTGCTGTGCAGAGCATCTACCACCGCAAAGTACACAGCAGAGCTGCCTCCATCAAAGACCCCACCCACCCCTAACATGGACGGTTCACACTACCCTCAGGCCGGAGGTATAGAAGTATGAAATGCAGGACCTCCAGGTTACGGAACACCTTCTTACCTAATGCCATCAGACTCCTAAACAGATGACCGGAATATATAATGCCTCATTTGACAGTTTACATCCTCGCCAACTGCACATGCAATATTACACATAAACCTGATGATGTTGCACACAGTATTTATAATCTTATTGTATAGTTTATATTTTTTTGCACAATTTTGCACAGTTTATTTACATTGCACGGCCACAGTCTTATGTCTATATAGCCTCTATCTATATTTCTATATTTCTTGTCGCGTAGTCTATCGATATCCTTGTTTGTTTGTTTTTGTTTTGTTCAACCAATTTTTTTATATACTTTTGCTATTCAGTGTGGACAGCAGAGGAAGATTTTCATTGTACAGGGAAACATGCTTCCTGGCTGTATACATGACAATAAACTCTTTGAACTTGAACTTGAAACGTCCGAGCCTGGCAATTGAACCCAGGACCACAAACACTCACATGCTGTTTCCATTCACTAGACCTCCTTTTACTTGTGACATGGAATGAAATTGGATGACCTCCAGAGTCTCTATCACTCTCTACCACTGTTTTTTCCACTGGTGCCCCCTTGGCTTTCCTGTATCCACGTTCTCACTGTTGAAAGACGGGGAGAACACTGTGTAAGGCTCCCATCAGCCACTTGTAAAAGCTTTGTCAGCCGGACATGCCATTCAGACTGGCATGCTAATTGAAACCAGCAACTCTCCTCAGTTTTGAGCCCCAGCAGAGACCTAGAACACACTATGGTGGTAACTGCTTGAAAAATATCACTGCAGTAAAACATGTATGCAGTAAAATAGTTTTTTCAAAACCCAGTTTAGCATGTAAATATATAGACCCTCTGTGCATTCCTTGCTTCTCTATATACTAATAAAGTCGAGTTTTATGTTACCGAGAGTGAGAATAAACACACAGCATATTGCCAGAATTATAGTTCTTTTAATGGACTGATTATTTGTTTGAACTCAGCTCAAGTCCTGCTTTACCCGTCCAAACTGAAAATCTCCATTTTCACATCCAAGAATAGTTATTACTCAGCACTACAGTAATGCAAAAAATATTACAAGAGCAAAGCAGATGAAACGTCTGGGCTTAAAGGTGCGGTCGTGCTGACAGCTAGCGTAAGATCAGCAATAACAAAAAATAATAATGTTGTCTCAAACGTAATCGCCAGATCACAAATACATATTCCTTCCTAGTAGGCATGTAGTAGGGAAACATTGAAGCAGATGCTCAGGAACAGCAAGTCTTTGACATCCTTAATCTTTCTCAGGAGTATGTTATTGCACTCCTGAATAAGCCATATCCTGTAGATGTAATGAAAAGAAAATCTAACGTAAATGCACCCATTTTGGGGGTCAGAGGCTCTACTTGGCTTTCTAAAGCATGCCTGAGCTCTCCTGCTGGGATGCTTAAGGATTAAGGTAGAGAATAAGGGGCAAATTTTTTTGTGGGGGAAAGGCTTGTTTTTTTTTTTTTTTTTTGACAAGCTTGTTACCTACTGTATAAAAATTCACATGGGTATGTATGATTGGTCTTCAAATCCGCTTGTCTCGCTTCACTGACATGCAACAAAGCTTACCTCCAACCGCTAATTTATCTTCACTTGTCCAAAGGAATGCACTTTCCCGGATTTCCAAACTGCTCTTGTTAAAATGGCCTTTGCAGCCGTGGGGAAAAAACGCTGAGTCTGCAACATTAGTGAGCTCCCTTTCACTTTCCTCTAAGAGGAACCTAGACTAACAGTTTTATCTCTGGGTCAAATTCCAAGATCTGCATTTGGAGACTAATAAAAAAAAATGACATTGGGACTGTCATTTCATTCATTCATACCGCTAGGTTACAGATCTACCAGAAAAATAATACAAATATCGCTCGCTGGTTAAAGTTTTAATGACCGTTTTCCAGTGTGGAACGGTGGTGTAGTGGTTAGCACGTCCACCTCACAAGAAGGTCCTGGGTTTGAGTCCCAGGCTCAGTGAAGGCATTTCTATGTTGAGTTTGTATGTTCTCGCCATACTTGCATCAGTTTCCTCTGAGTACTCTGGTTTCCTCCCAAAGTTTAATGACATACGCATTAGGCTAACTGCCTGTTCCAAGTTGCCACTAGGTGTGAGTGCAACTGTGAATGGTTGCGTGTGTGTTGCCTTACGATAGTTTGGCAAGTTGTACCCCACGTTCGTCCAGTGTTGGCTGAGATAGGCTCCAACCACCCTCGTGACCCTAATAGGATTAATGAGTAAGTGGTGAGAGGGTTTACATATCCGCCCCACAACAAGTAGGTCCTGGGTTCGAATTCCTGGGCAGCGAGGGCGTTTCTGTGTGGAGTTTGCATGTTCTCCTCATGCTTGTGTGGGTTTCCTTTGGGTATGTTGGTTTTCTCCCAAAGTTTTAAGACAGGCGCGTGAGGCTAATTGGCTTTTCAAAATTGTCCCTAGGTGTGAGTGTGAATGGTTGTGTGTGGTCTAGCTATTCATCACAGTGTGGGGACATAAATCTGTTTACACTTGGCTTCCTTATGGGGACAAACCACAAGTCCCCATGACGTAAATCATTACATTTTAAGGTGAAGCTGTTTTAAGATTAGGGGAAGGTTGGGGTAAGGTTATAGTAAGGCAAGTAGTGGTTATGTTTAGTGTTAGGGAAATTTCTAATGTTTAGGGAAATTTCTCCAGGAAATTAATGCAAGTCTATGTATTGTCCCCACAAGTTATGGAAATGAGACTGTGTGTGTATGTGTGTGTGTATTGGTTCTGCGATGGACTAGAGTCCAGTTAGTTGGCTGCTAATAGGATTAAGTTGTTCATCAGATGAGGTAAGTGGTGAGAGGGTTAGCACATTTGCCCCACAGCAAGTGGGTTCCACTTCCAGGTCAGCAAAGGTGTATCTGTGTGAAGTTTGCATGCTCTCCACGTGCTTGCGTGGGTTTTCTTTGGGTACTTTGGTCTCCTCACAAATTTTAAAGACATGGACCTTTGGCTAGTCAGGGTGCACCCCGTCATCACCCTGAGTCGGCTGAGATAGGCTCCAGCCTTCCTGTGACTTTTTATTCAGCTCTATCAAATGTTTGATGTTGTTGATCATCTATAAAACCAAATCATTCCTGCTGTGCCTTAACTTGTTGTGTTATTATGTGTAGAGATTGGTGCCCTATGTTGTGACCAAAATCTTCATCTGCAACACTTTTACTTATTTTTTTTTTCCTCCTTGAAAATCTCCATACATGTTCATCATGTCAGAAACACACACAACTGTCAACGATGGAGAAACGGTGGAAATACCTTCCCAAGCTTGTTGCTTATACACCTTAGCAACCCAACTCAAACATGCCATGAAAAAACATGTCTCCTAATGTTTTCTTTTTCTCTCTACAGGATCATCCGCAGGTCAGGTAAAAGTGTGAATATTCTAGAAATTCGCTGAAAGCTTAATTCCAAGAAAAATAGATAATTCTCTGAAAACAGTATGACTGTATTTAAAGTTCATATGACCCCTGTAATAGATGCTTGCTATTTCTCAGGGTAGGCTCCTCCATCAAAGGGGGTTCAGAACACCATGAGTCACATATACACACAACCAGAGAAATGCATCAGCTAGATATTAAGCAAAGTGCATAAAAAAGGTAATTTGTTTAGTTTTTATAATATTCTACAATAAGGATACAAACATAGCATCTGGTCCTCTCACTCACTAACTCACTCACTCACTCATTTGTAGAACCGCTTAATTCTCTAGTGGGGTCGCAGAGAGGCCGGAGCTTATCATATCCGACACTAGGCAAAGGCAGGGTACACCCTGAAGAGTTCACCAGACCATCGCAGGACCCTGGTGCACACAACCGTTCACACTCATACTCAGCGCTAGGGTCAATCTGGAACAGACAATTAGCCTAATGTGGTCTTTGGACTGTCAGTGGAAACTGGAGTACCCGCAGGAAACCCACCAAGCACGGGAAGAACATGCCAACTCCACACAGAAACACCCGAGCCCGGGATTCAAGCCCAGGACCTTCCTGCTGTTAGGAAAACGTGCTAACCACTACGCCACGGTGCCACCCACAGGATGTACTGTATTGTATAACTGTATTAAAGACAGCATAAAGGAGTCCTTTTAAATTAATCAGATTGTATGCTGCCTTAAACGTAATCTTGCTTTTAGTTTATTGGTCATCCAGAGAACAATATCAAGTTGATGAAGCGCTTAAGGAAGCAGGGCTCTGGAGGAAACGTTCAGCCCATGCAGCATTTCATTCCTCTCTTGGGAAAGCTCTCTCCAAGAGGCTAACGCATGGCAGGAAATCCGCACACACTGCCACCCGCTCCCACACTCACCCTTTCCAGCCGTCTGTTTAGCCAGGCTCTTTCCCCAGCCACTGATTCTGTGAGGCAGAACTAAAAAAATGTATCTGTCATCAGTTCCCTATGCTGGCATGTAGCAACCATGATACAATCTCTAAAGAACATCTCGTAATTGCACACAGACCTGTGTCAGGGTGGATATCAAAGGCAGATTTGGACATTTTATGTGCTATTTGGTAGTTTTGTTTAGCCAGCCTTCTGGGAATATGGCATTTTTGGTCGAGTACACTCTGTTGCCTCACCGAAAGCTGGATAAAACCACGAAGGGATTAACAGTCCTCTAATGTTATCTTAGTGGCTTAACCATGCCAGTGTTCCAGACGCAGCATGCCCTTTGAAGGGAATATGCAAAAGCTGCAATTGTGAGGCAGGCTTAAAAAGAGCACATCCTCTCCTTTTTCCTAGTGAATCACAAATGAAAACAATTTTCTCCATGCAGAACAGGATGGAGTGGTATGACTGAGATAACAATTCAGGAAGTAGATTGGTATGTCGTTATCCACTGTGTGTATCTGATAAACTTCGTAAAAACCGACAAGTACTAAAATGCCAACTGGGGTAACATACTTATATATATATATATATATATATATATAACATTTTTTTTTTTTTTTTTTTTTGTAATTTATTTTTATTTATTTATTTATTTATTCACCAGTCCTATGTTCCCTAACTCTAACCATAACCCTATTAACATTGAAAATGTGCAATCACGAATATTCCATAAATTGTTACTTTAAAGATATATTAATTTAATAAGGCTCAGGGAACATAGGTACTGGTGAACATAGGGACTGGGAACATCGGGTCTGGGGAACATCGGGTCTGGGGAGCATAGGGACTGGGGAACATAGGGACTGGGAACTTAGGGACTGGGAACATCAGGTCTGGGGAGCATAGGGACTGGGGAACATAGGGACTGGGAACATAGGGACTGGGAACAAAGGGACTGGGAACATCGGGTCTGGGGAACATAGGGACTGGGAACATAGGGACTGGGAACATCGGGTCTGGGAAGCATAGGGACTGGGGAACATAGGGACTGGGAACAAAGGGACTGGGAACATCGGGTCTGGGGAGCATAGGGACTGGGGAACATAGGGACTGGGAACATAAGGACTGGGGAAAATAGGGACTGGGAACATAGGGACTGGGAACATCGGGTCTGGGGAACATTTTATTGGGGTTTTGCTTTGTCAGAGAAAGCTAACTGACTTAAATCTTCAAACACTGCTTTGAATACAAAAGTTGTATTCCTTCAACCAGGAAAACCACAAACTTCATTTCAAAATACAAGGTGACGATTCACCATGTCATGTTCGCCATAGCTGCACAGAGCCATGCAAGTAAGAAGAATGTAACAAGGTACACTGATGTCCAGTGCCAAATGTTTTGTCTGTTTGTAAATATACTGTCTAAATACAATCAAAACCTCTTTACACAAGAGGGGTATAGTCTGGCCTAGGCTATTTTACACCACTGGTATAGTTTGTCCCAGGCCAGTTTATCCCCCAGGGTATACTCTGGCCTGGGCCAAACTATACCCGTGTTTAATCTGAACTGTTTGCTAAGCTAGAGTTTGCATGTAAGCCACTACGCCACTGTGCCGCCCCAGTTTGGTGTACTGAGACTTAATTTGTGGTGATGGGTAGCATACATGTATGTCTTTTTTAATATTCCTCTTTCCACTTTTTTTTGTGATAAGGGTCATCTATATACTAAACAATATTATAAATTAACTAAACTATACTGGAGACATTTTGGTAATTTTTTAAGCTGCTTGCCCTTCCTCTAATTTCCCTGCTGCTGAAACAGGAAGAGGAGCAAATGAGTAAGGCGTCCTCGTCGGGGAAACCAGCAGGAGTTGTCTTCCTTTCACTGTAAATGACGTACCACTGCCTGTCCTTTTCTTTCCACAAAAGAGCACACACTCCCGATGAAAAAGCCTCGGGCTGAGTTCTTGTGTCACTTGATGGGGACAGAGTGTGGTTAGTAAATGACAGGAAACAGAAGCAAGACAGGAAAAGATTTTCTTTGTAATGTTTGGGCTATATTATAGAGTCTGGGCTTAAAGTGAATCATGGCACAGTAATTAGAAATAAAGACAAGTGTCTGCGGATTACATTCTGACTTACTATGTGATGTGGACAGGAACAGAAAGCAAGGAGACGGCAGGAAGATAACGAGGAAAATGCTTGTTTATATGACAATTATTTGCTGAAGGCGGGGTGGATAGCGCTACTCGGACTCATATTGTCATATTCATCTAAACAGACCCCATATTTTATTTAAAATCTATTTTATATATGAATATATGGTCCATTTATTCTTCCGTATAACCTGTATTAAATACAAAATACTATAATATAAGATACGTAACAAATATTCAACAAAGGCAAGGGATATCAACGTATAGGACTATTCCCTTTTATTCACCAAAGCTAATAATTGTTACAGTATAAGCAAAACTCATTCTCTCTCATTCACTTGCTCCCGCTTTACCCTACTAATACAGTTGCTGGGAGGCTGGAGCCAATCTTATCCGACTCTGGGCGAAGGCAGGGTATATCCTAAACAGCTCGCCAGACCATCACAGGGCCAACACACACAACCATTCACAGTCACACCTAGGGGCAATTTGGGACTGTCAATTAGCCGAATGTGCATGTCTTTGGACTGTGGGAGGAAACTGGAACACTCAAGGGAAAACCTACGTGCGCACGGGGAGAACATGCAAACTCCACACAGAAACACCTAAGCCCAGAACCCAAACCCAGGACCAACTTGCTGTGAGGCAGATGTGCTAACTACTACACCAACATGCTGCCTGGAACTCATTTAAAGTGCTTTTTTTACCTCAATAAAATGGAAGGGGCATATTGCGTAGCATTTTTTTTATGGTTTTGGGGATACCACTTTGTTACATTTTTAGGAATTCAGACTCAATAACGTGGCAAACCATGAGGTTTTTCCGCCATTTTGATTCCTAGTTTGAGGGGTGAATAATAAGCAATTACTGAACGCGGCGAAGTATGATATGGAGGATTATTCCGATCAAGACGGTTTTATACTGCCTCAGCGGATAACACCCTCCAAGATCTGAATAAGTCTCCATATCTTGCAAAAGTAGAATTCTATAATTGTTTAATTATTTATTTAAAATGTTTTCAACTTCCTAAGTTCCCAGTCCCTATGTTCCCCAGTCCCTATGCTCCCCAGACCCGATTTTTGATCTGATGTCAATGATGGATACATCGGCTTGTAGAACAATACCAAGAATTATTTAATGCCTTTCAACCAATCAGAAACAAGAAAATATTTTGAATGAATAATAATAATGTCCTGTATCCCAAGATAGCAAAACAATTACACCATACCGCCCTCGCCCAGAGCCGGCTGAGATGAGTGCCAGCCTCCCCACGGCCCTAATTTAGACTGAGCGACTCAGAAAATAAATAAATGATGAACAATTTCTGTCTATATAATAGAAAAACTGTCAAATATATCCTAAATATATTCACAATATACAGTTGAATATACTCACTCATTTAATTGGCTGAACCACCTAATCCTACTATTTGGATTGTTTGGAAGCTGGAGCCTATCTCAGCTGACACTGAGTGAAGGTGGGGTACACCCTGAACAGTTTGCCAGACCATCACTGGGCCAAGACACACAACCGTCCACCCTAACCCATTAGGGCAATTTGGAAAAGCCAATTAACCTACTGTACATGTTTTTGAAACACATGCAAACATTAAACACAAGAGCCTGAGCCTCAAACCCAGGACCTTCTTGCTGTGAGGCGGACGTGCCAACCACTCCAACTCCATGCCACTTCAGTTAAATATACTAGATGGCAATACACTGTTAATAACTATTAAATCATAATCATAATTTCATTTTCAAACTACACACCTTCTCTTTTAGTTTCATTCCATTTCCTGAATAATTAATAGCAGGTACCAAACAATATAATCTAATAATAAAAAGAAACAACTGAAAAACAAGCATGAAGTTTAACGGGTTAATACTTTTTCTAGGCCTAGAATACAAGAAGTTGAGGAAAGTGAATCACTGGAGACCCAGAAACATTTCATTTCCTTTGCAACTGCCACAATAATCATCTGAGTGATGCATGAGCCCTCTCTGAGTGTAAACAATTTTTTTTTTCTTCATGGGCGTTTTTGTATAAAACCTCATAGGCTTAAAAGATTCCGATGGTGTTGTTAATAACTTTCATACAGAGCTGGGCTGCTGACTTTTCTCCTTGTGAGATGACTACGCTGATCTGGACACAAGCATGTGCACAAACTATTGGTACTGTTTGTACAGCACCTACATGTGGATCAGAGAGACTGCCCCCTAATGGAAGATCATGGGCCATTGCGAAATATTGCAGTATAATTGTTAATAGTATATATATATATATATATATAGCCGTGTGAAAGGATGCATAGCCATCAGGTCTATAGGAATGAAGCCAAAGTTCTCCACCATGTTTCCCGAATCAAGAGCGAGAGTCGAATACACATTTAATTTTTTTAATTTACCCCTATGATCAACTGAAGCTGTAGTATGCAAAGGTACCACACTATCCAGTGGTTAGCACATCCGCCTCACAGCAAGGAGGCCTGGGTTCAATTCCTGGGCTTGGGGTGTTTCTGTGTGGGGTTTGCATGTTCTTCCCGTGCTTGTGTGGGTTTCCTTTGGGTACTCTGTTTTCCTGCGACAGTCCAAAAACATGCACAGTAGGGTAATTGTTTGTTCCGAATCGCCCCTAGGTGTGAGTGTGAATGGTTGTGAGTGTTGGCCCTGCAATGGTCTAGCGAACTGTGTGTATCCTGCCTTCACCTAGAGTCGGCTGAGATGGGCGCCAGCCTCCCCACAACCCCAATTTGGATTAAGCAGTTTAGAAAATGAATGAATGACTGAATGGGGGATTTTTCAACAAAACTCTTCTACCAGTTTAAAACCATGTTTCCATTATTAAAGCCATTATGGTTTAGCTTTTTAGCTTAGAATCTGGCTATTACTCAAACACACAGGAATAGACTCACGGAAAGAGAATCTGTTATTGAAGGTTTGAGCTCACGAGTCAAGAGTTTTAAGTTAGTCATCATGAAACATTTTTTTCCAAATAACAGAAAGGGCACAAAGCTGCACTGACCATGAGCAAGCACTTTTATTCAATCCACAATAAATTTAGAGTTCTGTTGTTGCCACTTTGTGAAATATTTATTGTTAATTGGACAAAAATTGCTTCGCCTATTTCCAGTTTCTCAAAGGCATTTTGTAAAATTAGTGATTAAGGAAGTAATATTTTATTCATGTTTATGACACCTGCAACCACATTTCATCTGCTACTGACACATTATTGATATGTCAGGGTGCTAGGGTTATCGAAATTATTCCCAATGCACAAAAAGTCTATTAGGCATTTCACAAAGTGGATTTATTTGATACAACATACATTGATAGACTGCATAAATCTACAGTCTGGATTAGAAAGAAATCAGCCCCAGCCTCAACTTCATATCACTATTTGTATGGTTACTTTTGTAAAAAGAAGTACAAAAATGTGGCGATGTTATTCTTCGTTTAACAAACATCGGAAATCCACAATAAAACAGTTATTTATAGCAAATAAAACCGTAGCAGAAATGATATGTTATTTATTTAAGGTGGCAGGCATAGTGGCCCAGTAGTTGACATGGTTATGGTTCAAATCTCAGCCAAGGGCTTTTCAGTATGGAATTTGCATGTCCTCCCTCTTACAGTCCAAATGCATACATGTTAGCTCTAATGCTCATAGGTGTTCATATTAGTCTAAACTGAAGTTTGGGCAATGGTGGCTTAGTGGATTAGATGATGGGTTACTGATCCCAAGGTCAGCGGCTCAATCCCCACTGTTAATGCTGTTGGGCCCTTGAGCAAGGCCCTTAACCCTCAGTTGCTAAATAAAAATACAAATGATAATTGTAAGTTGCTCTGGATAAGAGCGTCTGAAAATGCTTTAAATGTAAATGTTTGTGTCTATGTCAGCCATGCAATAGCCTGGTGACTTGTTCAGGGTGTACCCCTGCTAACCCTCGAAGTCAGCCAGGATTGTCTCCAGCTTCCCCCCATAACCTCGATGGATAAAAGGTAAAGATAATAGATGAAAAGAGAGAAAGATCTTAGCTCTGCTAGCCCAATTATACCAGCTGCTTCTGCTAATATTTAAACTCATAATCCAGCCAAAGTATTTGACAAAAAACATTCCTAACACAACATCTCAGAAAAGTTTCACATCCGTGCAAAGTGCTGGTTCCATCTGGATCTAATATTCTCATTACAATGCATGTGTGGAGCATCAAATCAAATCTTTCAGTAACTGAGCTAATTGAAGTGGGATGACTACAATGTGCTGAGGTCCAGTGACACCTCTAATGTCTTAAATCCTGCTCTGAATTACATCTGCAGCTCACTGGGCTTCCTATGAGAACAAGGTTGAGATGTATTTTTTAAAGACTTGATGGTACCAGTCATGGCAACATAAATTCATTTTTGATCACTAAACAGTCAGTATCACATTCCAATTAAACTTGATAGATGTGATCTCAGAAAGCATTTGACAAATACATTCATTCATTTTCTAAGCCGCTTAATCCTAATTAGGGTTGCGGGGAGGCTGGCGCCCATCTCAGCCGACTCTGGGCAAGGGCGGGGTACACCCTGGACAGCTCGTCAGGCCATCACAGGGCCAACACACATACATCCATCCTCAGTCACACTCACTCTCACAACTGGGGGTGATTTGAAACAGCCAATTAGCCAACTGTGCATGTTTTCGGACTGTGGGAGGAAACCGGAGTACCTGGAGGAAACCCATGGAAACTCCACACAGAAATGAAGAGAATTTAGCAGTTCAGCAAATTAATGGATGAATGAATTGCCCGTAGGTGTAAATGTAAGAGTGAATGGTTGTTTGTGTCCGTGACAGCCGTGCAAGTGACCGTCGAGCTGTTCAGGGTCCCCCCAGGCTCTCACTCGAAGTCATCTGGGATTGGCTCCAGCTTCCCCATGACTGTGATGGCTAATCAGTAAAGATAGTGGATGGATAAACCCTCACCGTGTTTCTTATGCAAATGTTCATCATAAGCTTTCTATTTTGTTCAGAGTTTCTGCTGGGATCCATATTTAGCTAACTGTAGTGCAGCCTTGCAGTCAAATGGAGCTCTACAGCACATTACACTCTTTACTGAAGCACTCACTAAGCTCTGAGTCAATAAACAGTGTGCACCGGTGACCCTGTAACAGACGTCACAGGAGTCACATGGTGCGATATGCGAAAGGCCTCAAAGGCACGGCACCACTGGCTCAGTCACACCGGCTGAAAACATGGGAGTCGTGTTTGTTTTCACTCGACAGGAGAGGAAGAGGGAGAGGTCAGCGCTTTAGTTCACTGCCACGCAACACACCAGATGTTCGCACTTCGTGCTCCAAGTTCTGGAACTGCAGTGATGGGACCCTCCGCTAATAGGTCACTAATAGCCAAGCTGTTTAGGTGAACTCATCACGGTACTTGCCAATTAATCGCAGTTGGATCACATCCTGTTTGCACATGCAGTTATTATGAGCCTTCTTTCTTGCCCGTTTTTGAAAACGTGTTTATTATTATTATTATTAGTTATTATTTTACTTGCTGTTAGATCTGCAGTTGAGGAATGACTGGCTGGTCTTCTTCTTTTCACCCCATTTGGTTGCATGAAATTGCCTTATTCGTCCATGATTCGCTCCCTCTGTCGTGAGACGCACTCTTGAATACGGGGGGGTGGGGGGGGGCAGGAATGTTATTCCTGAATTTATTCGGAAAACACATGCCGCGAATGGGACCGAAAAGTTTTCCGACACCAAGCCAATCTCTCTCGTTATTCAGGACACTGATACAAATTCTGTTTTATTTTCTCCTTCCATCCTAACAAATAATCCATCAGTCAATCAAACCACCAATAAACTTCCTGTTAAAAAGGTCTGGCTATGTTTATTTAGCCACAATATGTTCTATTTCCTCCATCCACAAGCGTCAGAATAACATAATTATCTCGTAGACGGCAAGTTTTAAATGAACGGATGCTTAATTTGTACACACTGGTGAGCAGCCAAGCCTGGAGTCTCACTGAACGTGGTGTAAACGTAAGAAAACCACCAGAAACAATCCATAACCATTCATGGTGGCTGGTCAGCATCACACTGTTCAATTAGCCCGTCAGCACAAGTGGAAAACACGTTCGCTTTTTCGACAGCCAGAGCTCGACGGACAGCTGTGGCTTCAGTCTGGAGTTTGAGAGCCATCTTGCGTGTCTTCATCTCGAGTGTGAACACAAGCAGAGACGTGGCTCCTGTGTTTTGCGTGTGTTCCACAGAGATGGATGTTCTAACCTCGGTTTCGCCCCAGCGTTAAGCAGCTTGCCTACTCGAGAAGCGTGTAATTGCCATAATTCCTCCACTCACTGTGAAGCAGGACTGATTTAGCCCTAACGTGCAATGCTTGGTCTAGATATTACACCAGGCATCAGGAACAGATCGCGGTGTGACTTAGCAAAAAAAAAAAAAAAAGAAAAAAAAAGAAAAAGAAAAAAAAAGGCATCATTTATGCAAAAGCAAGCCTTGCATGAGAACAGCTGGGAAGGGCAGGCCTACCTTCTCAGCAGCCGTGCACGCGTAAACATTTACATATTTTTTCTGTACGAAAACACAGCTAGGAAAATAAACAGTACAATTACACTTCACAGAGCATTGAGTCTGGGCTCCGGTGCAGATTCATCCCAGTTGCCCGTGTGGCAAAGACAAGGGGAAGGGAAGGACAGTCTGTCTGGGTCTAGTCCTGCAAGGCATTCAATCCCCTGACCACCAAACAGCAGGTGTCTAAACACACTAACTGTCGGTGTAATCAAACTTAACATGAAGTCCTGGCACTGAAATGACGCCTAAATTGTCTGATGATTTATCCCATAAACTGGTGTATTGCAAATTTGAACATTCCTAAGACAACATTCTTGAAAATTTCAGAATGCCATTGCTGAGCTTTTTTTTGCGTCATACAGAATCCAAACATCACTTCGACATCCCGAAAGGAAACACAAGGTGCGTGAGAGAAATGGTAAACTTCAGAAGTGTGTTCTGAAACAATTCGAGCCCTGTGCCTGTGCCTGTAATCAATACGCAAACGCAAATGATAACATACTGGGTGTGTTTCTGAACCCGGCCATTTTTGCATTACAGGCATCAGTGTTATTCCTCTAATGCTTTTCTCGCCAGCCTCCACCTTGCAGGCTTTAATTCTTCCACTAGGCCGTGAGTGCTGCCTCCTACACCCAACATCTGTATAACACATGACAATGCAAAGTATTTCAGCACCTCCGACATCACCACGTCTTTTAAGAAGCAAGAGAAAACACACTCTGAAAAATCTGTTCTGCAGGAAGAATGTCTGGAGCAGGACTTTCTGCTGTTTTGAATCAGACTGCGTGCAGCATATTTAGGAAGACTAAAGAGTTTACCAAGTCCACTGATGTCACATTTTTTCCAACTCTTACTAGGATATTTATTGTGATAGAACTCCAACATCAAATGAAAGAAATGTTTGGTCGGTCTTGTTTCATCTCACACACACACAAAAAAAAAGGATGAGCTTTGATTCTCGCCTCATCTCCATAAACTAAAGCACGAGTTCTCGTTCTCTGATCTAAACTTAGCCCAAGAATGCCTAGCATGAAGGTGAGAGCTGTTTGGCCCTTGGTGTGATGTGTGGTGATGTGCCATGGAGGAGAGAAGTCTGGAGGAATGAGGCCATCTATATTGCTACTGTGTTACTGAAAGCTGGAGGTTAGTTCAGTGGAAATATTCGAATATCATGGAAACGCAGCTCACTGAGAAGATTATTAGAGCTCTCACTAAGTATTCCGTTGATTCTAAGAAATAAAACACCGGATGGCATTCTAGTTGTTGTGATGGGGCCTTTATTACTGTGACTACCCTGAAGTTGTGTTTATTCATTTAACAGGACATGCTCATGCTCCTCCTAATACCACAGTGATTTGCCAGCAATTGCATTTTGTAATAATTAAATAAGAAAATGTGATATTCTGAAATGATTATTTTTAAGAGGCTGTATATATATATATAAAACATTATTATTATTTATTTCTTATTTATTATTATTATTATTATTATTATTATTATTATTATTATTATGTCTGCCTGACAGCAGAAGAAGAAGGTCTGGGTTCAAATCCCGGGCTCAGCAAGGGCGTTTCTGTGCGGAGTGTTTTCCCTGTGCTTGCGTGGGTTTCCTCCAGGTACTCTGGTTTCCTCTCACAGTCCAAAAACATGCACAGTAGGCTAATTGGCTGTTTCTAGTGTGTGTGTGTGTGTGTGTGTGTGTGTGTGTGTGTGTGTGTGTGTGTGTGTGTGTGTGTGTGTGTATATATATGTTGCCCTTCGCTCAATGTAGGCTTGATGAGATCTCATGACCCTGATAGGATTAATTCAGTTCAGTTTTATTTGTATAGAGCTTTTTACAGTTGACATTGTCACAAAACAGCTTTACATAGTAAAATTACTTTAAGGAGGAATCTAAACATTTTTCTACAACCCCGTACACAACCCCCTACACATCCCTAATGAGCAAGCCGGCGGCAACAGTGGTGAGGAAAAACTCCCTCAGTTGACACGAGGAAGAAACCTCAAGAGGAACCAGGCTCAAAAGGGAAACCCATCCTCATTTGGGTTCTCATTAAGTGGTTCGGTGTGTGAGTGAGCGAGTGATGTTTGTAGAGTAAAAACTAAATTACGGTGGTGCTTAAAAGTTTGTGAACAGAATTCTCTGTATTTCTGCATAAATATGATTTAAAACATCATCAGATTTTAGTCATAAATGTAAATAAAGAGAATCCAATTAAACAAATGAGAGAAAAATATTACACTAATTCATGAATTTGAGGAAAATGATCCAATATTCCATCTCTGTGAGAGGTAACAGGATGTGAACCTGTAGAATTAGGAGGTAAATTTGAAGGTGAACCAGTTTCGTCTCTGAGGTCATGATCTGAATGTTGGTTGGTTTGTTTGTTTGTTTTGGGTTGAGGGTACTAAAAATACTGAAATCTGTGTATTTAGTGTTCAGAGGTTATTTGTTTGTTTATAGAAGGTGATATTTTAATAAATAAATAAATAAAGGAACTGAAAGAAATTTAAAGTAACTTAAAGTCTGTGACTGTAACTGAAGAGACTGCATGTTCTGTATTGATCAGTTTGAGGATTGTTTTAAAGATGTTTTTATTTTCTTATATATTTATAAGGGTTTTTATCCTTCGTGTGAAACTTGAATATAAATTTCTTTTCATGTTTGTTTCTCCTGTATGATAGTTTTATTATGTAATTATCAGATATTATAAAATGTCAGAAATTAGGAGG
>JAOUQZ010000033.1:9410168-9420281 GCA_028564935.1 Neosilurus hyrtlii | reverse complement strand
TGTGTGGGTGTGTGTGTGTGTGTGTGTGTGTGTGTGTGTGTGTGTGTGCATTTATATGTTGTTGGGTTTTTTTTTTTTAATGAGCAAACTGTGTTGCTAAAGATGCCCAGATCTCGGAATGAACACAAAAATGAGCAGTTAGACATTTTCCTGTTACCTGTTTACTAACATCAATTTTCTATACATGTTAAAAGAAAATAAATGTGCAAAATCAAATGAAAAATGTACTCCTGTATACTATATACAGGGAAAGTATGAATGTAAAAGGGGAAATATACTCCTAATCCGTAAAACCGGAAGCAGAATCACATCACAGCGTTCTTCACAAAAGGTTCATGTTTAGCTAGATGCACTGACTTTAATCATGACGTTAGAGCATGGAGGAATTCTGAAGCACTTGCTGAAGAATAGCTGAAGTCATTTGTATGCACAGGGCCTGTGAGTGCTGTTAGCTCTCCAGCAGTTACCAAGGTCTTTTTTTTTTCTTGGGTGAGAAGGAGACATTTATTGAACTGGATGTGAGAAGCAAACAAAGCATGTCTGGCTCGACTGTGATGGTCTGCTCTTTTCTGCCTTGCTGATACGTTGCTTAGATTCATTGTACGAAAAAAAAAAAAAGGCTGGAGAGCTTCTCCGAGCAACAAACTCACACTCACTTACTCATTCTCTGTTTGCTTTGAGTAGTGGATTAGACCAAACTTAACACCAACTTAGCCGCAGTCAAGAAGGTAAGCTGGGGAATGGCACATTGGATCTTATGCGGGCCATAAAATAAGTGTCCCAGGACAATTTATTCACTACCAGCTGCTGACAGCTACACTGCATGAGCAGCTATACAATAGATAGTGGAATAAGCTCTCCTTCATCTTCTTCTTCATCTTCTTCTTCTTCCTGGTGCTTCAGCCATACCTTTTAAAATCTCCATATATTACAAGCTCTAGAAGAACCCAGTAACTCCCATCAGCCCAATTCCTTTACATTTTGGATGTACTGTTTCTGTCTAATGAATAAAATCCAGTTTAACCATTCATGGTCATGCTAGCATGCTAAAGGCGATTATTCATACATCCATATTTACATTTATGGCATTTGGCAGACACCCTAATCCTGAGCAGCTTACCACACCAAGGGGCAATTTGGAACCACCAATCAGAACACTGTGCATGTTTTTGGACTGTGAGAGGAAACCGGAGTACCAGGAGAAAACCCATGCAAACACGGGCAGAACATGCAAACTCCGCACAGAAACAGGAATCGAAGCCAGGACCTTCTCGCTGTGAAGCGAACGTGCTAACCACTGCACCACCGTTTATTACATTTAAATTAACTGGGTTTAAATCAGTGGAATGGCATCAGACAAGTTGGATATTGCCCAAGTTCCTGATTTCTCAAATTCTGAGTTGAAAGACCGCGCCTCTCAAACTCAAATATGGAATAAATAATTAATAAATTAATTAATAAATAAAGAACTCAAATATTCTCAAGCTGCCACTGTGACACTGGATTAAAAGACCTGCTGAAACAATAAATGTAAATACAGGCGTGTGTAAAACAATGCATTACAGCTCAAATCTTTAAACCATGTCTGAGCCTTGTGCTGTAACACAGAGCGCAGGCCTCACTGCTTTTAAATACAGGCGATGTTTCGTGTCTTGGATTTTTCACTCACTTGCATTTCAAACCAAATTCTAATTTCGGCTGTTTAACACTGTCAAGAGACCTCCTAGCCCCTATTTGTCTTCTCAACCATGTGAGACTGCTTAACTTTTAACCACACAGACATATAGCAACGCCTGGAGCTCCAGCATGTGACTGTCACAAGAGGTAACTGCTAATTGATTTCACATCCTTCAATTATTTACTTTTACCTTTAGCCTCTAAATAGTAACTTGGTCATTCTTGTTAAAAGCCCCAGAAATTCTTTCTATTAAAAACCGTCATCATTTGCTGCTGCACTCATTTGCTGAACCATTTAATCCTATTAGGGTTGCAGGGAGGGTGGAGCGTGTATCAGTTGACTCTGGGTGAAGGCGGGGCACACCCTGAACAGCTCGCCAGACATCACCAGGCAAGACAAACACACAGCCATTCACACTCACATACCTAGGGGCAATTTGAAACAGCTAATTAGCCTAATGTGCATGTATTTGAAAAGTGGGATGAAACCAGAGTACCCAGAGGAAACCCATGCAAGCACAGGAAGAACATGCAAACTCCACACACAATACCCGAGCACTACTGTGAGGCGGAAGTGCTAACCACTAAGTCATCAACGTTTAGCTTGGAGTTAAAGGTGACAGTCCAGAGCAGAATGACCCCAAACCAAACTTGATAATATTTTGGTAGAATTTTATACATTTACTGCTAATAAATGTGGACTACCTCAACTGTACATGTGCAGTATACATCTGTGGGCAGTCACTTTTTTGTAATGACTATTTTAAAACCTTGGAAAAACACATGAGAACTATTTCTAGGATCATAGGTTATCCCCACTGTCTATAATAACGTGACCATAACCAGTAAGGCTTAATAGCGCTGTTCATTCTCTACCTGTGTAATTCAAAGTGCATAAACCTCACAGCATGGGGTTAAATAAACATTCTAAATGAGTGTTTGCAGCTTTCCTTCGAGCAGTACAATAAATAGGAGCGCTTACTTCTGTTTGCCATTGGCCCAGCCTAAGAAAACTTTACAGTCGCGCAGGATTGCCAGCTTTGCTTAACAAAAAGATGCCAATTGTCAATAAAAAATCAAATTCTGACCCTCATATCCATGCAGGTCTAGCTTAAGGGTTCTTAACATTCTTATGTACACTGCAGTAAATGAAAAACTTTCACCAAGCATGTGGATACAGCGAAAATATATATTCTTGAGCAAAAAAATAAATAATAAATAAGACTAAACTAAAAAAACACCGTAAAAAATTATCAGAGATCATTTTAAAAATGCGGTGGCGCAGCGGTTAGCACGTCCACCTCACACCACCTCAGCCTGGGTTTGATTCCCGGGCCCATTTCTGAGTGGAGTTTGTATGCGTGGTTTTCGTCTCACAGCCTGAAAACATGCACATCAGGTTAACTGGCTGTTCCAAATCGCCCCTTGGTGTGAGTGTGAACGGTTGTGTATGTGTTGGCCCTGCGATAGTCTGCCTAGCTGTCCAGGGTGTACCCCGCCCTCGCTCAGAGTCAGTTGAGATCCTGGCAGAGCCAAACTCCCTGCAACCCTAATTAGGATTAAGCGGCTTAGAACATGAAGGAATGAATGAATGAATGAGAACTCCTAGATCAATGCCGCTATTTGCTCGTCATTGTTCATTGCTGGAGTCATGGGTAGTGCTAGGAGTATGATCCAAAATATCTTCTTGGCTTGTTTTTTCTTAAAAGATTAGTAATTATTTGGTATCCTGCCAAACCTAAAGCAGCCCATTACAAGCCTGATAACAAGCTCCTAAATACAGATCTACAGATATACAGTAGACAATGCTGTACATAAGACTGCACAAAACAGTAGTCCCAATATTCAGTCTTGAATGAATCCAAAGGTGACCAAGAAAGAAAATCTCATCTCATCCCATCCCACTGCTTTATCCTTTATTAGGGTTGCGGGAGACCGGAGCCTCGGCCATCTCAGCCAACTCTGGGCAAAGGCGGGGTACACCCTGAAGAGCTCACCAGTCCATTGCATGACCAACACAGACACACAACCACTCACAGCTGAGGGCAATCCAGAGTATCCAGCTAGCCTAATGAGCATGTCTTTGTACTGTGGGAGGAAACCAGAGTGCACAGAGTAAGCACACACAAACACGGGAAGAAAATGGAAACAGAAACGCCCATGGTGGGCACAGAGCGTGAAGCAAGGGCCTTTTTGATGTAAAGCAGACGTGCTAACCATGGCACTATCCATTATCTATATAGCTTATCCATCAGGCCAAAATTGCATCATCATTTAAACCCTGATTAAACATTTACTATAGCAGAAATACCTTCAGACCTCGCAGCCCACATCTTTATTAACGATACTCAGGTTTCACTCTTAATGCTTCTTCTCTTCTTTGAAGTATGAGCTGCCTTCATGACTGAGCTAAACATGAAGGCGACGCTCTACCTCGCTGCCGGTCCTACTCTGTTCTGCCCTCTCAGCATATGGTTAAGGTGTGAGAAGCACATGGAGCCTAATGTTCTTGAGGTCACTGGCTCCAAGGGCTGCTTTTACTCCGAGACTTGGCCACGTTGAACCACTCAGACTCTTTAATGCATGCCTATCGCAATTTCTCGGCTAAGTGCTACATGCCTGTAATATCCCTCCTACACCAGTAACCACATAGGTTTTTATAGTATTTTGTGGCTGTCTCCAAACACACCATTGTTCGTCAATGCGGTCTGTCCAGTTTCTCTGAAGATACTGTAGAGCCTATCTTAAAAAGTGCTTAAACCTCAGTGGGGAACCAAACTGTAGAGGGCATCCAAATAAAATACTTAGTCAAATGTAGGAGAAAAGCAGGCATTATATTGTGCTTTGGTGGGAAAAAATGAAGGAATTGTGAATGGAGCGACTCTTCCTGTCCTATCTACAGCTGTAGGATTGACCATATAACTAGCTTAGCTATTACAAGATGAGCAGAAACTAGTTGGTGGGATGTCTCAGGGTGGTAGCAACACTTTCCGTAACATCATGACAGAGTGTAGGTCATGTGACATACTGACAGGACATTGAGACAAAGGGATAAAAGGATAGAGGGACATTGAGTCTGGCCGTCGGTAGAGTGCCACTCATTGGTCGGGGTGGCACGGTGGTATATTGCTTAGAACATCTGCCTCACAGGAACAAGGCCCTGGGTTTAAGTCCCATCTCCGCAGAGGTGTTTCTGTGTAGAGTTCTCCCCGTGCTTGAGTGGTTTTCCTCTGGGTACTCTGGTTTCCTCCAACAGTCCAAAGACATGCAAATTAGGCTATCTGGCTATTCCCAATTGCGTGTGATGGCTCTGCGATGGTCTGGTGAGCTGTTCAGGGTGTACCTTGCCTTCACCAACGTCGGCTGAGATAGGCTTCAGCCTTCAACAACCCCAGTAGTATCATGCAGTTTTATCAAATGAATCCCTGGTCAAATGAGGTCCCATCATGAATCCCATCAAATGAGTTCGTTGGTTCAAGTCCTGGGTTCGGGCATTTCTGTGTGGAGTTTGCATGTTCTCCCTGTGCTTGCATGGGTTTCATCTGGGTACCCCCATTTCCTCCCACAGACCAAAAAACATGCACATTATGCTAACTGACTCTTCCAAATTGCCCATAGGTATGAGTGTGTATGTTGTTGGCAATGTGGTGGTCTGGCGAGCTGTGCATGGTGTACCCCACCATTGCTCCTTAACAGAAGGATTTGGTAAATATGTGAGTAAGTGAGTGAGTGAGTGTATTGGTTAAATGAGGGACTTTTGCCTTAGCTAACGATCTGCAGGATACAAATCAAAAGAATTTGAGCTGTTTGTGTGAGTTTTAAATTACCGTGGGACATCCCAGTGTTATTTCTGGTTAGACTGTGACCTTGGGTGACACTAAGGAGGATTCCATGTGTCACGAATGAACTCATTCTCTAACAAGTCTTATTCTCATCGTCAGTTCGTCCTCAATATTTGTTTTTCTTATATATCCCCAAATTGCAACTGGATTAGCCAAAAAAAGAATTTAAAAAATGTGCGTTCCCTTTTTATATCAAGTATAAGAAAATATAACGCTGGTGGCTGTACTTTTAAAAATGCTCGCATTCCACCCACCTTGCAGCCGCTTCCTGTAGAATTACGTGTAAAGTGTGCACGGCGGTTGAAACAAACAACGGCAAGTGTGAAAACAGCCTTATGAGGTAAAATATATAGCCAAAAGTATTTATTACCCAGAAAAGAGGTAAAAACATGGGCAAGCAGGCAAACACTTCATTCTGTAATGTTCATTCTCCATGTGCTGTGGCATGGAATTAAAAGCCAGCATTGCCAAGTGTACCCTAACCGCTACTATTCCCATAAAAATTCCCAAAAATGCCAAAAACTATGCAGGTCCAGACTCTTGGTTGTGGTGAAGTCTTTTACTTTTTCTGGAACACACTTCCATGTTCAATCACAGTTAAACGCAATTTAAAGCAGCCAAACCTCCATATGGCGCAAAATAAATATTGGATTTTATTTGCGTCACTTTATATTTGTACTTCAATTAATCAGGAAGTCATGAATTACAGCTTAAACGTTCCTCACACTCAAATCAACTCCAAAATGTACAATTTAAATGGAAAACATGCTTCAGTTGCATGGTTGACTATAATTTCCAGGAGTGCCAATAATCACAGCACATGTGTTTTTGGTGAAAACAATTATTTCTTGGTGAGGAATTTGTTTTTCTCAGAATAAGTGTAATTTAATTAAATGATGGATTTTCTCATGCTTTCCAATGTGACATAAAACTACTTCAACCCAAGGTGGGTCCCCCCCCCCTCCCCCCCAACCCTTTCTACTGACCTTTATAAGGGTGCCAATAATTATAGACAGCACTGCACATATTCAAATCAAATGCTTGGCTAGCTTGAGAATGCTAAAATGCTACAGGAGGTTTGACAGGATGATGAGAGTTGCGTAAGTTTTTGGCCTTTAGTTCACCTGCCGGTAAATAAGGAAGCGGTGCAATCTGTCAAAAACATTTTGTAAAGCGAGAAACAAACAACGGTGTCAAGTAAATTAGCATCAAGCCTGCTGTTATTTATAGAAAGAAAAGGTTTAGGCATTTTTCAAAATAGAAAAGAAGCCAACATAATCACCATAGCCATGTTGGTTCGCTATAAAAATATGATGAAATTATCCAGTTAAATCAACCATGTGCTTCATGAATGGGATTATTTTTGTCTCAGCCATCCAGAAGGTTTTTATTTCAATATAGATTAATACAAACCGCCATAGTGCCATTTCAGTGTTTTCATTCCCAGGATGCATGCAGCTTTAATAGCCTCATTAACAATCTTAATCTATTGTTGAACATTTGCAACTCTCTATCAAGGCATTTGCTTTGAAGCAACCGGTAGAGCATTCTGGCTCGGTCGCAGGCGTTTCCAGTATCTGCAAATACAGGACAACTCTGTGCTATAAAATGCAGTTGATGTAATAAAATTTATTAATTACTGAGCTATTTGCAATTTTACAAGAGAACATTGGGTACTTTTATTGGCGCCTTACCTGTTTTATTTAAAGCCAAAAATTCTACATTTGGAAAGTTTGTATTTTCATGTAGATTTTTTTTTCTTTCTTTTGTGGCTGTGAAACAAATCTGGGATATTTTTGGTTTTAAATGCATGATTACGAGGAGCACATTCATATAAAATACTACCTAAACTTTAGGATTAAAAATAGGAACAAGGAGTGTTAGTACTATCCACACTGGGAAAGTTACACGTATTCAGGTCTGGTTGTGCACATGCTTAAAAGAGAACACAGCACTTGTTAAAAGTTGCCTTGCTAGGCAGCCGTGGCCTAATGGTTAGAGAAGCGACTTTGGGACTGAAAGGTCGCTGGTTTGATTCTTGAACCAGCAGGAAAAATGTGAGGCGGAGGGGAAGTGAGCTGCACCTTCCCTTCCTCCACCTTCATGGCTGAAGTGCCCTTGAGCAAGGTACCTAACCCCTAACTTCTCTCCGGGTGCCCCCAATGTATGTGGCAGCCCCCTGCTCTGAGTGTGTGTGCTCACTGTTTACGTGTGTGTGCTCACTTTGGATGGGGTAAATGCAAGGGCAGTAATTTCCCTTTAGGGATTAATACAGTGATAAGAAAAGAAAGAATTTGTTTTTGTGTGCAAAATCTTTGGATGATAGCTTCTTTTTGAATGTTGATGTCAACAAGATCCAAGTAAACATGTACAGTACAAGTATAGGATTCTGATAAATGCATTATATTCATTGACAGATGTGTTAAAAGGCTTAAATTAGGGAACCTATAGTGTATATGCATCATTAATTAATGTATTTTTTTTATTTATTTGGTCAGTCAAAATCTTACTGGGGTCACGGGGAGGCTACCTCAGCCGACTTAGAGCCTGGGTACATCCTGATCAGCCTGCCAGTCCATTGCAGGGCCAAAGCACACATTCATTCACACTCTCACTCACACCTAGGGGCAAATTGACCCTAGGTGTGAGTGTTAGTGTGAATGGTGGTGTGTGTCGCTCTGTGTTGGTCTAGCAAACTGTTTATGGTATAACCTGCCTTCTCCCCGAGTCAGCTGAGATAGGCTCCAGCCCCCCGTCACCCTAATTGGATTAAGCTTTTCTGTCCTCAGTATAAGCAGTGTCTGCATTAATGATTCTGTCCCCTCTGGTGTAGTCAGTATAAACAAAAGACTTGACAGGATGATACCATTCAACTAGTAAATCTGTCATATTAATAAAACATTTTTAATATTGGCTTCAAATAGTTTTTTAGGAGTATTTTCCCAAAATCTGAATTTCAGCAGGACATATTGCGATTTGGTGAGACAGCAAGACTTGAAGTTAATACTACTCCAAAAATACTGCGCCAGAAAAAAAAAAGAAAGAAATAAAAGTCCAAGCTCAGAAACTGAAACACATCTCCGCCCCCGTGTGCGTAATTTCTGAATTGTGCTCAGGAGTTATGCCTGAGGTCTGAATACCGATGTGCACAATTTCGGCATTAAATCCTCAATGTGGACGCTATGTACCCAAGAGACCCTTTACAGAAAATCAGAGAGCACCTTCACTGAATTGATGCCGTTCTCTACAAACAGAGACATTCCACTGGAGCAGTGCTGAGATAGAGCTTTGGGATTTATTACCCACAAGTCCTTTCATTCCAAACCTTCTCTTGATATACTCAGTGTTATGAACCTCAGTCGAGTGTGGAATCATTTTGGTTGCTTTGGCAACTTTGGAACTGAAATGATTCCACTCTGGGGATGAATCTTTTCCATTTCATACCGAATTTGTGCTGGCATTATTATCCGATTGTATGCCGGATAAAATGTGAACCACCTGCCGCAGAAGCCCTCGGGGAGAAGAGAAAGCAGGTTTCAAAGAGAGTGCAGATTGATGCCCATCCTCTCCGCCTACTCCGAAGCCTTCGACTCTAGCGCTGTTCCTGCTAATCATCTGGAATCCATACTAATAAATACCTTATGTTTTCCACTGCCTTTTGCAGGGCAAGGAGTTCACTGCATTTGTGGCCCAATACCCTCACAATGATATCCCCAATCAGACACAAGACGTCTGTAGGTATCACTTCGTAGAAGACACTTGTCTGAATTTTCCATTCTTAATGAAATTGCTGAGTTTAAAGTATGACGGCTGACCAGTGGAAAATACTGGCCTGTCCAGATGACCACTATGTCACGTCTACATCTGTCCCTCGCTATTGAAGCTTCAGGGTAAGCCTGAATCGATAAATGACTAATATTGGCATTGGATGTGAAAATCTCTGGAAGCAATTTCTTTTAATTGTACATGAGCTTATGCTAGTGCCAACAGATTCCAGGCCGGTTTTTCGGGCAGTGTCAATGGTTTGTAGGTTCAGAATGAACTCTGATTGTTTTAGAATGCAAGAAATCTTACTCTTATTGGTTTGTTTTTTAAATATTTAGCTTACAATTAAAAAAAAACTTTCTGGGTACTTTACTGTAGCATTATAAAGTGATAAAAGAAAGTGTAAAGTTGCAAAAGGAAAGTAAACAAAATCAGTGGGGGTGGGGGTGGTTAATTTTACTTCACGCATTACTGCTTTGATGTAATTAAATTTTCAGATCACATACAGCACACTGCATTTTTTACCCCCTGAATGCACTGAAAAATGTTGTACTCTCTCTCACCCAACACTCATTTGCTGAACCGCTTAAAGGGGACCTGTGGTAAATTTCTATTACTGGCTCTTTAAAACGTGAGTCCTTAACTCCTTGTCAAGGTCGCTCAAGTGCTGCCACATTACTGCTACAACTACCATGTTTCCCCGATAATAAGACACTGTCTTATTTTTTTTCAGCTCAAAAAACAACATAAGTCTTATTTTCGGGGTAGGTTTTATTTTAATTACCATTAACAGTAATTTCAATAAACAGGTAAGTGATTCCTCCACAAC
>JAOUQZ010000033.1:9395978-9406112 GCA_028564935.1 Neosilurus hyrtlii | reverse complement strand
ATGAACAGGAGTGATGAAGAGGAAGAGGATGATTGGGGAATATGAGTGGTGATGAACAGGAGTGATGAAGAGGAAGAGGATGATTGGGGAATATGAGTGATGATAAGGAGGAGTGATGAAGAGCAAGAGGAGTGATGATAAAGAGGAAGATGATGATTGGGGAATATGAGTGATGATGAAGAGGAGTGATGAAGAGGAAGAAGAGTGATGATGAACAGGACTGATGAAGAGGAAGAGGATGATTGGGGAATATGAGTGATAATGAACAGGAGTGATGAAGAGGAAGAGGATGATTGGGGAATATGAGTGATGATGAAGAGGAGTGATGAAGAGCAAGAGGAGTGATGATAAAGAGGAAGATGATGATTGGGGAATATGAGTGATGATGAAGAGGAGTGATGAAGAGGAAGAGGATGATTGGGGAATATGAGTGATGATGAACAGGAGTGATGAAGAGGAAGAGGAGTGATGATGAAGAGGAGTGATGAAGAGGAGTGATGATGAAGAGGAAGATGATGATTGGGGAATATGAGTGATGATGAACAGGAGTGATGAAGAGGAAGATGAGTGATGAAAGAGCAAGAGGAGTGATGATGAAGAGGGGTGATGAAGAGGAAGAGGTGATGGTGTCCCAGTGTGATCTCAGATCAACCCAAGGTATTTCATTCATCACTGATTTTCCACGAATTAGCTTGCTAAGTTTAGCTGCACTGATTAATTAGTCTTGGTTTAATCACTCAGTGACTTCTGCTTCGGGGGGAGAATGATTTCAGTTTATTTTTATGTGTAAGGCACCTCGTGACCTTCATTTTACCCCTGTGCTGAATACCGCGTGCTGCAGCTCCTGGTGTACATCGCACGTCTCAGCCCTTTTCCGCCTGGTCCTGTGTTTGCATTACCATGTGCATTTTGTTTTGGTTGATGTCTCGCCTCCTCCCATTTCTTGACATTGTTTGTCTCCTGATTCCTTTTTTTTGCATGAGGTTCATTATAAGCGTGGTCAAAAAAAAACATTAAATCATTCATTCTATGAACCACTTTATCCTTTATTAGGGTCTCTGGGAAGCTGGAGTCTATCTCAGCCGACTCTGAGCATAGCCGGGGTACACCCTAAACAGCTCGCAAGACCATCCCAGGGTCAAGACATGCACAGCTATTCACATTCACATCCAAAGCTAAGGGCAATTTTCGAACCGACATTAAGCTTAAAGTGCATGTCTTTGGACTGTGGGAGGAAACCGGGGAACCCCGAGGAAACCTACTCAAGCACGGGAGAACATGTAAACTCCACACAGAAATGCCCCAAGCCAGGGACTTGAACCTTCTTGCTGTGAGGCAGACATGCTAACCCCTACAATTTTTTTCTGTTTAGCATAATTGAAAGCTGAATGTCCTTCTGCCTTTACATTTAACTTACACTGTCATTATTATTCCACTGATGAGAATAAAGCATCTTAGCCTTCCATCTAACATCGCAACCAACCATCACTGCTGTGAAGAGTTTTGAAATAATGCTTTTACATAAATTAATGTTTAAAATATTAGTAACCAAACCCAAAACATTTTTTTCCCTTTTCGATGTGAAGACATGCGCCAGTTCCGTCCGAGCAATAACAGATGAGGTCATTTTTAGATTTTGACTCATTTAACTGCTCATTACTTTACAGTTTTTTGCAGTAATCAGGATCTCACTGGGTAGTTCATCATTTTTTTTAGACCGCGCAGCTGAAATGGAGCAGAATGTACCCAAGTGGCTTGCTTATATGTCGATGGAAATGGAGTAAAACAGAAACAATCCACAGCAGGGCAGTGACAAATGTGGTAAACTGTCGGCTTACATCACACGGCCGCAGCTACCTTACCATGTCACGGCCACTGAGGATGCTCACGTGGAATCGGTGTGTTCACATGTGCCTGTGTGAGATCAGAGTGGGGTCCATGTGAATGCCCCTTTGTCTCCTTGACACACTGAACCATCTGTGCCCATACAGGCCACCCTGGTTCACCACAGAGGACACACTATGGGTTTGTGCCCCCTAACCCACTCACTGAGCTTTTCCTTCCCTTTTATCTATGCTCAACAGAAGCTTTAGTCCCCAAAACTGCACAGCGATGGCTTTCTAGTGAACGGCCAAAACAGCGGCACAAAGCCACGAAGCCTGGAGCTGCTCTCATGCATGTTGAGGAGCTCAGAGGAGAGCTGGTGCATTTCTGCACTAGTCAAGGCCTGAGCTTAGCAACAGCTTTGTCCCCTGTAAAAAATTATACCAGTTAGGAACTTTTTAATGAATTAAACATGCAGAACAGAAGGTGCTGGAAACGTCCTTGGATTATATACGGATGTTGAATTATATAACGCCACACAAAAGAGCTCTCTAATGAACTTGAAGAGCGGCCAGAGTGACAAGGAAAAACAATCACATAAGTTCCATCTGGGGGACTGCGAGGAACGGATGTGTGGTAATAATAAGGCGCAATGTCGCTTTAACCGGACAGGAAGATGCATGAAATCAACAGGATGCACTTTATTATATTGTTTAAATAAGATGATTTTATTGTGGTGTAGTGTCGAAAGGGGCCCATTCACTCCCCTGGTATATTAAATAAACATAAAATAAAGGGTTAAATTAAAGTATTACAGGGAAAATGTCTTTCTGAAACCATTTGCGTACTCTAGTACAAAACTGTCAATGACCTCTGCAACCCGGGTGTGACGATATTAGTACATCGCCACCTCGAGGCGAGTGAAACCACAGGACACCTGATCTCTCTTGATCTTTTCGACTTTCTGCAAATCAGTGTCTCACTGCCAAGATCGTTCCTTCGGTCACATGGTCCTTTTATTGTTATTGCCAACAGACACAGAACCAAAACAACACGTGAATCAGGTGAATAAGAGATACTAAGCTCCTGAGCTGGGGTGCTTTTACTGTGAAACCTTTGTATTCAGCCAGAATGAACTTAAAATGGAAGGTAGAACACATCGGCTATTAAGTAGTGAATGTCCATCTATCTATTTTTTAAGTCGCTTAATCCTATTTAGGGTCGCGGGGAGACCGATGCACATCTCAGCCGACTCTGGACAAGGGTGGGGTATACCCTGGACAGCTCGCCAGGCAATCGCAGGCAACACTTACACAAGCACACACAAGTAGTGAATGTGCACCTTTAAATATATAAATATATATGTTACAGTCAGATTGTGCAAACAGTCATTTCTCGAAATAACTACAAGTTTTAGAAATTTCACGAAATGAGCGTTTGCACAATCTGACTGTAACATACATACAGAGAGAGAGAGAGAGAGAGAGAGAGAGAGAGAGAGAGAGAAAGAGAGAGGGAGGGAGTTTTAAGCAGTGTCTAAAAGCGGAGCTCCCGTATGATTTCCCTTACCTGACAAATTTTTGGTGGGAACTTTTAAACCCCATCCACGTATCCTACTTATATCAGGATTAATTCATTTTAATAACTTGTTTATAGAAGGGAAAAAATGAGGCAACCAAACACACAGTCTTACTCTCGACACTTAAAAGTACACCATTTAGAACCCGTCGCTTTAGAGAACGTTTCAATAACGCAAAAATATCATTAGTTGTTTATTTATTTCAGACGATAATCAATGGCGTCACATCACATGACCCGATACGCCTCTTGTTCTGTATATTACTCTCTCCCAGAAAGATTTTTTCTGACGTTTCTCCTTTTTCAAGATAAAAAAATTTCAAACACTAACACAGGGTTCCCATGTGTACACGTACGCCGGAGGGATGGAGGGACGGACGGACGGACGCTATAGATTTTTCTTGACGTTCTAAAAGCAGCTCGATAGTTAGAAGCTTTATCCTTATCGATAGCGCGCCGCTGCGTGGGAACTACGCTAAAACATTATAAACTGCTGCCATTGCTTTAGTACAGTGAAGAATTAAAGCAGTGTTTTTTTTTTAAAAGGTGAAAATGACATTTAGATTTGATTTAAGAATATCAAGGTCAAAGGTGAAGGTCAGAGCAAGGTCACAAAATTTTGGCGATAGACTGCCTATAACTTGATTGACATTAAGTAAATGGCATGATGCTACTATGGAGCGCAAATAGAAAACCATATATGGACCTTGAGATGAGACCATTTCCTTTGATTTTGACTAATCTTGAAGGGTCAAACTTCAGGCATCTCGTAAATCATTAAAACGAGAGAGATTTTTTTCACATCCAGGAGCAACAGAACATATAAAACAAGCACATGGGTAATTAAAACCAGTGCTTATATACAGTAGGGCCTATTTGCACGCATGCTGCATGGTGGAGGTACCTTGGCCTCTGTGAATTCCGCCCTACTTTAGGTTGTTTTTTTAACGCTGATGGACATGAGTTTGTTCACGATAAATGGTCTGTGATTTGATATGTTTTAAAGGAACGCAATTGCACTGTTACTTGTTTTATCTTTGAAGGTCTCGATAGATATGTCCACAGTGGCCTTACTTCTCAGCTGGTTCTCCTTGTGATTGCGTGGGTTTCCTCTGAGAAGTCCATTTTCCTCCTACAGTCCAAGGACATGCATGTTAAGCTAGCTGGTTGCTCCAACTTGCCCCTAGGTGTGACCCTGAATGTTTTTGTGTGTCCTGCCTGTCGGTGAACCTAGTAGGATTAGACGGTTTGGTAAATGAGGGAGTGGGTGTTGGGTCACAATGAGAACAGCGTTAATGAACCTTTGCATCAGTTTAACAACTGCAACTGTACTGGGTTGAACATTGTTCTCCTAAAACATTCCCTTAGCTGGTGTCCTGCTGATGCGATAGTGGTGGTGGGCGCTGTGGAAGACGTCGCCCCATAAACTCTTATAGATGTTCAACTGTGTTGTGATTTGGAGAGTGTGACTGGCATAGCATATCATTTCCATCATCCTCACCCAAACCACCCAAAAGTACCCATCATGTGCATACAAACAAGATCATTCTTTGGAGGTGCCCCTGCCAGACCGTACCATACCATCATAGCAACACCTTGTTTTTGGTTTCTTGGCATGTACATTGTTTTTTTTCTTTTACATTTTATACATTCCAAGACTGCAGTGTGACAAAATAGATTGATGACATATCCAGGGTGTACCTCGCCCCTCTCCGAACATCAGTTGGGATTGTCTATAGCCCTGTCCTGCAATGAATAAGCAGTATTCAAGAAAACAAAAACAGAATTAACAAAGCATGTCCTTCTTTATGAATCTACATATATCTAACTCTCAGGATATACTCCCAGCAGGAGGAATAGCTGCGATACGTGTGCCAAGGCCACAGGCAGATGTTGACAGCTGCTTCCGATAAGACGACATTGATACCATATCAACAGCTGCACACATTAGAGAAAATAAATAATAAAGGCCTTCTAAGCAGCTTACAACTAAATGATCTTGCTGGCAAATGATAAAACAAGCACTGAGGTATATACAACATGAGGAACGCGCATCTTCAGACCTCCCCAGCGATGCAGAACAGAATGTTTTTTGTTTTTTTTTACAGTATGGTGTTTATATATGAAGACAGAGCAGCCAAAAATCTAATTTCATCTTAGCAGTCTTCCGACTCATGAAATATCGCAGTCCTAGGATTCACAATTTTGAAGATTTTAAAGGTTTTTCCATTTTTGTAGGCGCCTAATACTCCCATAAGCCACTATAAAATTGCTAAACAAGGACATCTGCTGGAAGCTTCCCATTTTTGTCACTGTCACACATGCCATAAAATCTTGTTATGTTCTGGTATGTTTTTATCTCCGTGCCGTTTTTTTGGAGTGTATCATGTGCCAGTAGCCATCTGCACAGCTGAGGGATGATCAGGACTGAGGGCAACGCTGCCACGTGGACGCCAAACCCAACTACAACAACAGCTTTAGTGCATGGGGTTTAGTGCATCGTGCTGCTCATGATAAATGTGAAGAGCGCCCGGGTGGCTGTGACAGCTTTCTGATGCCTAGAATCTCTTTTCAAAAACATCTACCTGGAAATGTTGTCATCGCCTGATTTAAAAGATTTTTTTAGTCTATCTTGATATTTGCATCTGCTCTATACTTCTTATAGTTAATAACCACTGACCTTAAATGGCGCCAGCCAGAGATCACACTTCACTCAACTGACAGAATCTAAGATGGCTGGGAAACTTAAAGAAGGTGAACCAAGAATTTCATATTGAAACACTTTAAGGCAACAAAAAAAGTAAGAAATACTGAAAACAACGGTCGCAGAGAGGCAGAGAGGAGCTTACCTCAGCTGACAGGATACACCCTGTACAGACATGGACAGCACACACGTGCAACCGCTCACATTCACACCTAGGGGCAATCGAGAATACCCACTTAGCCTAATGTACATGTCTTTGGACAATGGTAGGAAACCAAAGTATCCAGAATAAACCCATGCAAGCACGGAGAAAGCATGCTAACTCCCGCAATCGAACCCCAAACTTTCTTTCTGTGTGGTGGACGGGCTAACCACTAAGCCACTGCGCTGCCCCTGAAACTTATGATTAAAATGTGAAGGTCCTGCAAAAAACTAATGATCAGTAATCATGCGGTGAGGGTCTGTGATGGATAGATGGACAGGCATTACCATAACGCCTTCCCAACACCCAAAGATTTGCTCTTGTCATATTCACTGAACCACTTGGTCTTTTTTTTTTTTTTTTACCCAGGATATTTCAGTAACTTTCCCTGTTGTACGTTCTTACGATTCTGATTTGTACATAAATCAGCCAATCCCTATTATGACCGTTCCGACATCAGATACACAAAATCAGATGTTTTTTTGGTCCAGATTTTCTTGTGAAATCAAAGACTTACCCTGACACAAACATTGGACGCCAAATCTGTTATTGAACTGACTTCAAGTGGATTTGCAGTAACAGCTTAGTCCAATTTACTGGGATATTATATAATGTAATTAAAGCCACATTATTCTGATATATAAATATGTTCGTAATATTCTTGCTTGAAAACATGCTTGGAGTGTTTTTCATCTCGGTAGTTCCTCCTCTTTATTTTAAGATGAAGAAGTGATGCCAAACAAGCTATCAAGTATAAGAATGCAATAATCAATACAATATGTCTTATAATAATGGGCTGTGATTTTCAACACTGTAGCTAGATTTAAAATATATATATAATTAAAAAAGAAAAAAAAGAAAACTCCCTGACTCCTGGTGGTCCCTTGACCCCACTTTAAGAACTGCTGTTTAAGAGAACCTTCTTAGCACCAACTCATACCATTATTTGTAATATTTTATCCTTGACCTCCCACACAAGCTCCTTAGCTCCTGTCAGCATTATGGTTGCTATAATAGTGTGTGTGTGTGAGGAAACACAGCAAAAACAGTGAGATACTTGATTCTGAGCCTGTATTTTACAAGAATTACAGTCATTACAATCACAGAGGACTATCAAGACTCTGTAAAAGACACCATCATGCCCTGTGAAAGTATACCTCTGTGGATAGGTAAACAGCAGACAACCAAAACATCAATTTACAGTGTAGGCCTATACTCATCTTGCACTGCGAAACCTGACATTTAGCTCGGTTTTATGCAACTGTGTGTGGGCTTTTGCCACCGTTCAAAATTACAGGTCAAATACATTTCGTCTTTTAAGCTTGCCGCTACTGCATAATTAACGTCCCCTGGTTGTTTACTGTAAATTATTGAACTCAGCAGTTTTCTTGGGAAGCTGGTCATTATACTGGATTTTAACTACTCATAAAGAAATCCCTCTAAAACCATTGGATAGACAGGTATCCTCTCTCTCTCTCTCTCTCTCTCACACACACACACACACAGGAAAAATAAAACCTGGATGTACACACACAATGGCTTATTACCAATACAAACCACACATGACACTGATGTAGCAAGGATAAGCTGTTATAGATGCTTAATTCACTACAGTGGATTTGTAAGTTCTTAATAGGATTTTGCTCGTACGCGGATCTCTTGCATGGGACATGTAGGCATTAAACAGGCATAAATATGCAATGACATCATCTTTATTCATGCGATTAAATTGAGGCTGTTATAAATAGACAGGGTGGCACGGTGGTTAGCATGTCCGCCTCACAGCCAAAAGGTCCCGGGTTTGATTCCCGGGCTCAAGGTGTTTCTGTGTGGAGTTTGCACTTTCTCCCCGTGCTTGCGTGGGTTTATCTCTGGGTACTCCGGTTTCTTTTTGCAGTCCAAAAACATGCATAGTGGGCTGACTGGCGGTTCCAAATCACCCCTAGGTGTAAATGTTAGTGTGAATGGATGTGTGTGTGTGTGTTGGCCCTTCAGTGGCCTGGCGAGCTGTCTAAGGTGTACCCTGTCTTCGCCCAGAGTCGGCTGAGATTGTCGCCAGCCTCCCTGCGACCCCAATTAGGATTAAGTGGCTTAGAAAATGAATGAATGACGAATAAATAGAAGTACCATACATGCAGAGAACAATGGCACAAAAGCTTCTAGTGCGCACAACAACAACAACAACAACAAGAAAATCAGGCCACTTGTAGACCAGCATCAGTTCTCCCACAGTCTCGCCACATGAATACACAGACCCACACACCACCGTTTACAGACTTAAAGGCCGTTCTGCGTATGTGCTGGTTGTTATAAAACAAGCATACCACTTTTCCTACCACACACAACGTTAAACAGTGTTTCAGTGCCACTTTTGCTCGAAACATGTATTTATTCATAGTTTCTCAGATCGCTGCACTTCCAGTTTGATGTATCCCTCTACATTGCAGAGAATCTTTTCAGACGTGGCTTAAATGTGGTTAGAAAGGTGTGGGAGGTGGTTAGAAAGGTGTACGAATGTATGGAAGATTAACACTCTGTTGAATACACTACGGCAGTCATAAACAAGTGCGTTGTAATCTGATGCTTTAACCCCAGAATGTCACGATTACTGCATTTTAAAACTAGAAAGAATATCTAAGGATCGTATTATACATGAGAGTATATGGAGACAAGTGTATACAGTATGGTGTGTAAGAATGTGAAAGATATTTGTGATGTGATAAATTTACGGCATATCACCACAGTTTGCATTGGAACAAAACATCTGCTTACAATTTAACATTTACCCATAAGGCAGTAATTCTGTGTTATAATAAGTATTGCACTAATAAAACTGATATTATATGATATCCATCCATTCTTTTCCTGAGCTGCTTATTGGGTGATCACATTACCGGTGCGATAGAAAAGTGACTGATGGAATTTTTTTCGCATTTTGAAATCCGTGTCAAGCAGCTAATATTCTGGTAGCTTAATTATGTATATCACGTAAAAGTCACTAGAAGGTCACGCGACAATTTTTGCAACTGATTTGTGAGTCATTTGCGATTGGTTTGCGGATGTTTGTCGAAAAAAGGTGAGTCATAAATTAGTCATGTTTTTGTTCGTTTTTTGTACTGAAACCATTTGCTTTTGATTCGCACATTATTAGCACAAACAAAATGCGCATGATGACAAAATATATACGGAATATGGCGGATAAAGTCTCGAACTTTCCGCCTGGAAGCCTCTAACTTATCGCTTTTCCTTGCAAACAAAAATAATTTGCTTATATAATTACCTTCTCACGAGATGTGCCGACTGTTTGCCGACACTAAACCTATTAGGGTCATGGGAAAGCTGGAGCATATCTTACCTGACTCTGGGCGAAGGCGGGGTACACCCTGAACAGCTCACCATTCCATTTCAGGGCCAACACACACACGACCATTCACACTCACACCTATGTGCAGTTCGGAAGCGCCAATCAGCCTGATGTGCATTAGGATGTCTTTGGGCTGTGGGAGAAAACCAGAATACCCTGAGGAAACCCATGGAAGCGCAGGGAGTACATGCAAACACAGTAATGCCCTTGCCAAGCCCAGGACTCAAACCCAGAACCGTCCTGCTGTGAGGTGGACGTGCTAAACCATTACGTGACAGTGCCGCCCTATGGTATATCATTATCACACTTTAAATGGAAAATAAGCCATAAACATCTTGTTTTACTTTTGAAGTATTTAATAGTGTATGTGTGTATGCGTATTTACACTCCGCCCTCGCCCAGAGTCGGCTGAGATGGGCGCCAGCCTCCCCGCGACCCTAATTAGGATTAAGCGGTTCAGAA
>JAOUQZ010000033.1:9372183-9387284 GCA_028564935.1 Neosilurus hyrtlii | reverse complement strand
ACCTACCCCACCCCCTGCCCTGAAGTCCTACCCCGACCCCTGTCCTGACGACCTGACCTACCCCGACCCCTGCCCTGAAGACCTACCCCGACCCATGCCCTGAAGACCTCCCCCGACCCCTGCCCTGAAGACCTCCCCTGACCCCTGCCCTGAAGACCTACCCTGACCCCTGCCCTGAAGACCTACCCCGACCCATGTCCTGAAGACCTGTTTGCCCTCATAGGACTCCTGCGGATACCTACATGCACCAACCAAGGCTCGAACTTGTGCACTGTAATACACTGACAGTGGAGACTCCTTCCATGCATTACCTTATTAACTACATACTGTTTGCTGCTGTAGACTTTCATCTCTCTCTCCACATGTTACTGATACCTTCATTTGTCAGGAAATATGACGGTTTTTAATAGATGATTTAAGGTGATGAAAAAGCAAACATCCCACCTCTATAACAGGTTTCCAATACCAGACCAGAGGACAGCAAACTGAGGCAGGAGGATCTCTCCAAAATTCTGTCTAGCGTCCAGACTGTGCATGACAAACAGGAAAACATGGACGCCCGGCTTGCCACTTTAAAACGGTAAGTAAATGTTTTCTCACCTTGGATCTCCCGGTATCGAATCTCCGTATTACGACACGTGTGTACGACGATATAAAAATAACGAGCATCTCTCATATTAGTGAGAACGAGGCGCTGTGGAGGGAGATGGCAGATCTGAGGCAGAAACATGCGCAGCAGCAACACGCCATCAAAGAGGTCTGTAGTGCTGGAAACGATTGCATAACGTAAGCTTTGATGAGCTGCATGGTGTCCAGCGTATCATGCTGTTCTTTTTTCCTGTTAGCTTGTGCAGTTCATCCTCACACTGGTGCAGAATAACCGCGTGCTCAACTTAAAACGCAAGAGGTAACTTTCTTTTTTAAAGCTTTAATGGCTTTATGCTCTCTTTAGAGATTATGTTTGCTGTATGTGGGCTCTTGGTTTATTTCTTTTTTTGTTGCTGTCACAAGGCCTCTGCTGTTAAGCAGCAATGGAAAGAAGTCCAAATTCATTTCCCAGATCTTTGAGGAACCAGTGGACCACAGCAGTGTATGTATCCTTTCATCACACAGCCCCGATACACCTGGAGTGGCATGAACATTGATAATGAGTTTAAACGTGTATAACACCGGGTTATGGGCGGCACGGTGGCGTAGTGGTTAGCACGTCCGCCTCACAGCAAGACGGTCCTGGGTTCGATTCCCAGGCTCGGGTTTCTATGTGGAGTTTGCATGTTCTCTGTGCTTATGTGGGTTTCCTCCTGGTACTCTGGTTTCTTCCCACAGTCCAAAGACATGCACAATAGGCTTCGGTTTTCCAAAATTGCCCTTAGGTGTGATTGTGAATGGTTGTGTACGTGTTGCCCTGTGTGTGTGTGTATGGAAGGTTCTTCCAGGATGCTGAAGATGTTTAAATCTGCGTATATGGTTCTAAACACACTCCCGTTGCATGCATTTAGATTTCAGACCCTGTGCACAGGATTGAAGTCCCAGGACTCGTTTTTTCCACCCTGATTGGACACTGATTCACGTATATATTCATATTTGAGAGAAATGCAACCTTTAAAAAATATTTGTATTTCCTCCGTTTTTTTGACAGGTGGTTTAATAAACATGTCAAGCACTGAGCTTACATCCTCCTGTTAATCTCTCTCTCTCTCTCTCTCTCTCTCTCTCTCTCTCTCTGTGTCAGCCTGCAGTCAGTGGTCTAAAGAACAACACGGACATTACTGATGATGTCATCATCTGCGATATTACGAACGAAGACGCAGAAGTCACAGTGGACACGACAAGAGTAGCAGATGAGGGGTAGGCTGGGTGTTTGTGTACTTGCTCTTTATTTTATTGTTCTATTTGTTTATTTTACATTTGCTTGATACAGGCATGAGAATTTTTCGCTGATTCACGGATTTCCGGGATTTCAAATTGCAAATACTTGATCAGTGCAAATTTGTTTAAAAAAAAAAAAAAAAGTATGGGCGGGGGTGTATAAAAAAAAAAAAATAATAAAAATTTAATAATTATAAAAAAAAAAAGGTGAAGGGGATGGATTCAGCAGAACACCAACCCACCCATCACCTCAAATACTTTCATGGTCTGATCGCCCCCGCTTTGATTAATCTAGGAGGGGTGGCATGGTGGGGTATTGATTAGCACGTCCACCTCCTGGGTTTGATTCCCAGGTTTGGGTGCCCTGTGTGTAGCTTGCATGTTCTCCGTGTGCTCGTGTGGGTTTCCTCCGGGTACCTCGTTTTCCTACCGCAGTCAAGAGGCATGCAGATCAGGCTAATTGGCTGTTCCAAATTGCCCCTGGGTCTGGATTTGAGTGTCAATGATTGTGCAATGACCTGGCGAATTGTTCAGGGTGTACCCCGCCTCCACCCAGTCTTGGCTGAGATAGGCTCCAGCCTCCCTGTGGACGTCATAGTAGGGATTGTTAAATGAGTAAGTGAGAGCATGTACAGAAACTTGTGTTGCCACAAACAAAATCAGATCAGGCCATATAAGCTTCTTTCAGACTCAGATTGTGGGGTAGAAATTTTCAGAGGAAGGGGTACTTTTCAACGCAAACATACAAGTTGATGAAGATGCTGAAAATAATTGATCAGAGTGAAAGTTTTGGTAGACTGTCTTCAACTGGACTTATGAAAACCCGTTTGGACCTGAGCGTCACCTCCTCAAAAACCAATTGTTTAACACATGAGACATGTCGTATACAACCAGAATTGGTGCAGGTCAGCAGGCATGTTTCCAACGGGGATCCCGAACCATGGCTGGTACCTATGTGTAAGCGGATTTCATCGGGCGAGGTAAGCCATACAGTCATACAGTCAGTTCAGTGATCCATATTAAATCTATCTCTCTTTCATTTTTATGATTGTGGAGTAAATTTAATGCTTCGGTAAATCCCTGTAGTAACTGTTTTGGAGTCCAGAGCCTCTATCATGCCCCGCTCCACAATTCTGTGGCTAGAAATAGAGAAAAGTGTCAAAAAACACATGAGAATGTAGAGGAATAAACTGAAATCTTCTGCAGATGGTGGATAAGCAGAAAAAGAAACATGTATATGGTAGCAGTGTATAGAACTTATATGCAGAGTCTCTTAATGGTTAATAAATCCGAAAACATGAGTGGAGACGTGTAATCAAGACTTGTAAATATGACCATCATGTATGTGTTTGCTTCAAAAAAAGATGAGCTCAGGACTTTCATTATTGTTTCACACCAAGACTTTTAACAGTTGGAAGGTCTGTAAATTTATAGACATTGTCTTTAGGGCGGCATAGTGGACTGTCTGCCTCACAGCCAGAGAGTCCTGGATTCGAGTCGCGGGCTCAGCGTTTCAGTGTGGAGTTTGCATGTTCTCCCCGTGCTTGCGTGGGTTTCTTCCGGGTACTCCAGTTTCCTTCTACACTCCAAAGACATGCACAGTAGGCTAATTGGCTGTTCCAAATTGCTGCAAGTTGTGAGTGTGATTGGTTGTGTGTGGGTCTTGCTATTGTCTGGTGAGCTGTTCAGAGTGTACCCTGCCTTCGCCCTGTGTTGGCTGAGATAGGCACCAGCCTCCCTACGACCCTAATAGGATTAAGCGGTTTGGCAAATGAGTGACTTGGTGAGTGACTAATACTCTTTTTAATGTTGGTAGCTGATACATTTTCCAACATATACATATATATATATAAAAAAGTCATTCTAAATTTCCTAGAACTCATAAATGTGTTAGTCTGAATGGATTCTATAGGTATGACCAAGATCTGCGAGCATGTACACTTTCAGCTTTTTTTTCCTTCAGCTATTTGTTATAGCATTTAGTCATAATGTGTGTATATCAATTACATTTTTCTTTTAATAAAAAAAGTACATTGATTAAAAAGACAGTCTAGACACTGTTATCATTGTACATAATAACAGTTGTACACCGTTACAGGTGGAAACAGCTGGAATTTTAATGGAATATCTATATAGGGGTACAGAGGCCCATTTTCAACAGCTATCATACATCCAGTGACTCATTGTGTCAGCAAATCCGAGTTTGTCATGCTAAAAAGCTAATTAGAAAACCCCTTTTGCCAGTATGTCAGCACAGATGCAAACTGTCCTGTTTGAGGAAGCAATAAAATTGCCCTTCTTTCGCCCAGTTGAATACCTGGGTAATCAGCATTTATGGGTTTGATGACAGACTTTAAAATGGATAGATAAGGGACTTTCTTCTGAATTTCACCAGTCTATATTTGTTCTGAGAAGTGAAGGCTACTCCAGAAGATAAACTGCCAAGGAACTGAAGATCTCATACTACGTTGCGTACCACTCCTTTCACAGAACAGCACAAACTAGCCCCGGTGCACAGCTAAGCAAGAGAATCCTCAGTTAAACATTACCCGAAAAATACCAGTCTCATTTTCAGCAGTGAAAAAGGCAACTCCTGGAGTTGCAAAGAAAAGCCATATGTCAGACTGGTCAGTAAAACGAAAGAGGACTATGATGGGCCAGAGAACACAGACTTTGCAGAGAGGAAGACGTGGGGGGGTGTGACCGATGAATCGAAGTTTAAGACGTTTGGGCAACAAAAACATTTTATAAGCCCCAGAATAAAGGAAGAGATGCTGGAGGAGAGCTTGATGTCAAACATCGTGGGGGAAATGTGATGATCTAGGGGTGCACTGGTGGTGGCAAATTGGGAGAGTTCTACAGAATAAAAGATCTTGAACAAGGAAGGCTGTCAGTCCATTTTGCAACAAGATACCATGTCCTGTGGACAGCACTTGATGTGTATGTGTATATATATATACATATATATTTCCCGTAGGGATGCTGGAATAACTGAGGTAGACAGTGATAACGACGAGACCACAGAAAAGGTGAACACAAATGGCCAGATATCAACAAACACTACTCTTCAAGCAGAAGGTGAAACATCCAGAAGCTCCATCAGCATCCAGCCAATGTGCAGCGCCTTGCAGTTAAACCATATTTCAGCCCTGAGTCAGGAGGACCCGATGAAGATGATGGACTCCATCCTCAACGAGAGCGGCACCATTTCTCAGAACATTAACCTTTTGGGCAAGTAAGTCAGAAATGGGCTTTATCTATTAGCATTCAGTAGGGTTATACATCATCTCATTCGAGCTGTGGCCTGCTCAGGAAACCAGTAAACCTGTTTGTCAGCATGGTTCTCAATGCAGTAGTCAGTTCCTCACCATTTTGAGGTCCATATCATCACCTGATCAGATATGGAAGTTTACAAAAACATGCCGGAAGAAATAAGCCGCATTTATTAAACTGAATATAAAGTGAATACTATTGTCATATCCGGGTTCCAGGAACTAACATTGATAGCTGAAACTGCAGATAGTTGCAAACCATGTATAAAGGAAGTATTTTGCCTGCGTAAATACCTTTGATAAACCCTAATTTATAAATTTAACCCAATATCACATTACCAATGGTATCTTAAAAAAAAATACAGTTATAACAATGTGCTGTAATAAAAGTTTGCATGAGTTACATGAATGAGCTCTTTGTTTATTGAACGGGATTAAAATATTTCCACTTATTTTCGGTATGGGATAAACCAGTTACTCGTTCAGAGGATACCGTGGTCTTGCGGTGCACGAAAAAAATTTATTACAAATTTTTTCAAAAAAGAAGCATTCCCGAGAGAGCAAATTTATGCATCAGCTGTCTAACTAATGTAGCATTACTTGATTACTGCACTCTTTTATATACAGAGTTTACTGTCAAGCTTAATATATTACTGCCATTGATTAAGAAAAAAAGAAAATAAAGAAACTGAGCGAACATAAATCTCACTGAGAACAAACCGACAAATCGTGCTAGCATGACAGGCCAACGTGTCCGTGTGTAACCAAAGGCCATAACCAAATGCCTCAGCTGATGGAAAATTCATATAGGGAGTTCACAGACTCTTCTTTCTGGCCCACAGAAATTATTGTACCAATTAAATATTATTGAATCCAACCAGCGGGTACCCTAGATGTAGCGTTGTTTATAAAAACGGTATGATCTTTTGCACAGACTTGAGCTGATGGACTACTTGGACAGTATTGATTGCAGCCTTGAAGACTTTCAGGCCATGCTGTATGGGAAGCAGTTCTCCACCGACTCCAACATTCTCAAGGTTTGTGTTTGTCATATCATGTGTGAACGTGAACTGATATCAGCCCCGTTGTCCCTTGTGTACAGTGTATCAGTAGCACCTTTCTGTTTTTCAGTGTCACAGTTTAATATTGTGTACAGGTCTCACGGTTTCGTTGCCTACACTGATACACTGCGTCCCCTCCATTAGGCTTTCCATGTAAACAGCTTCCAGCATGATGAAAAAGAAAGAAACCTTTCATTTGAGTGCTGAATGGCCAGCCACTGTGTGGTTCTGATATTATGACTGAACTGATTCATCCCTTTAATCGACTTGTCATCTTTGCCGCAGGAACCCGGTTCAGGAACAAAAGATGGAGACGCTTCTGCTGAAACCAACACTGGACATTATAATGCAGGTAAATGGTAACGTATTCTTTATAAGGTGCTTGTATTAGGTTCTGCGAAAGGATGTCGTCGTTCATATTACTTTCTCAAATCAGGTCTGACGTACATCATGAACCCACGATTTTTAACGGCGATTGCAGATTGTACTAGTGTATTATTGCCACTCTTTGGTCTGAGGTTCTCTGCTTTCTCTTACAGAACAAGTTGTGTGTGAGCGAGTTGAGTCTGACAAACTATAATGCATAACGCTTTGTGGGTGGGTTGTCCCGAGGTGGTAGTACCCCTCCCTTTGAAATCACAGAATGTGCGTCAGTCAGGTGGTGGTACAGAGACGGTACGAGGTCTGATCACAGAGGAGGGTCAGTAAGTAGGTGATGTAATAACAAAAAAGTGATGCTGTAGCCACTTTGTATGATGTCAGAGGGTGTGGGACATTGTGACAGACACAGACAGAGAGACATGGAGTCTGGCCCCTCTAGGATCATCACTACCTGGTCTATTCCATTACATGGGAAATCCCACAAGAATAAGTGTTGGATATTATTACTCCTGTTTCAGATAAACAGTTGATTCAGTACACCAGCTGTCCCCTGCTGGGCTTCTTGGATGGTTGCAGTCCTCTCCCCTCGGTTGCCGAACCACAGTCTGAAGATCTGAACCAAGCTTCAGTGAAGCAGAACACCGAAGACACCGTGGACCTCCTGCATTCACCCCTGCACACCGAAGAGGCTCCCCGCAGCTCCATGATCCGCCTAGAGCCCCTCACTGAGGCAGAGGCCAGTGAAGCCACACTCTTCTATCTGTGTGAACTCGACTCAGACCTACCCCCCTCTGACCCTCCACAACTCGACATCTAATGATGAAAGGCAAGAAGGACCAGAATTTTTTTTCCATTTTTCTTTTGTACATATTCATCAAAACAGTCTATTTATTTGATGCAATTTTTGGTACATTTTCTTACGACATTCCATTGCGTCTCATCTTGTTCACGGTTGTCAAAGATTACACTGCACCAAGTTTGTTATATGATATTGTAGCTTTTCTTCTTACATTTTTTTTATAATGAATTCTGTGACCGTGAGTTTGTTTTGGGTTACATTCATGACATGGTATAGAAGTGCCTGCGCTCAGATCTCTGTACGTAACACTACACGTATTAGTTCAGTCATGTTCTGAAAGTACAGTGATTTTGCCTCCCTCTCTATGCTCTGTAAATATCCCAAACCTGATGATGATATTAAAGGATGTTAAAGTTTCAAGGAATCGAAGCTTATTATTGCTGTGTTGATTTGTAGAAACCCAAATCCAAAAACTACTGTCAGTTAATATCATTTGGTGGCTGTGTTTGAAAGCTTTCCGACAGTAGCGCCTATCAGTTATTCGATGTGGGATTATTATTGTAATCAATAACATGGACCACTAACATGTAGCCAGTCTTCCCGCAGACACTCGGCAGTCCTGCTTGCTCCCTCAGACGCTGTTGACCGACCCATCCGTTTTTAGCCTCAAACAAACTCTCAAACATCTTTTTTTGGGCATTCTGACCTCCACCAAGGTGGTTATGTTTGTTAACCGTGTATGCAGATAAATTTTTATGTCTACCAGAGGCAGGGCTTCAGGCAAGAAAGACTCCATTTAAATTATGAAGATGATCCAGATCAGATTCTGGATCCAGGTGTTGCCTCCCTATCACATACGACCACCCCCAACCACTGAGGGGCAAAAGCAAGCACTGTGATGTGATGATCTGTGATGGAGGTGAGTGTATGCCATCCCTCGGACAATTACCTCCTGTGGACTCCAAAATGACTGCGGTATTAAACTGGACTCAAACCTGGAGATCACCAGGTTGAGTCACACACCTTATCCTTAAGAATCTGCTGTCTTATTTTTAGGCTAGGTTGAGGTTTGCGCTCTGGGTGCTCATTTATCCTGACTTGAGCTAAAGCTATTTAGGGGAACAGGAAGTCAAAGATAGTGGGGTGTCAGACATATCCTGCATTAAGTCCTGTATTTTTCTGCTGTCCATGTGGTAATGATAATGAAAATTTCCAAAAAGTAAAAAGTTTATGATCATCCCGGGATGATGGTGGGGGGGCTTTAACCTTTAATCATATATATAAGACAAGATAGATTACAATGCACAAGTCAAAAGGACAAAATAAAATACATTTAGGGATCAACACCTGTTATTTCACAGCAGCTACTAGACTATTATCTCCCTCCGGCTGGTAACAACACATCTACATGACAGAAGCAAATTAAATTAAATTAGAAGCAGTGGGAGTGTCCAAACTTTTGACTGGTACCATAGACTGTCTTTTACACAAGTTTATAAAGCAAAGAATCAGTGCAAAAAAAAAAAATGTATTTCAAACACAATAAAACCTCAAAACTCCATTAAACTGTGCAAGTTGCAAAAGGAAATAGTAAATATCTGGATCTTCATTAGCATGCACCAAACTGCTAACACTGATGTTAGTAAAACAGTATTTCACATGGGCTACTTGATGTCGCAGAAATATCTTCAAATGTTTATTTTATTTTTTTTTGTTATTTTAGTTTAAAATAAAAAGAAAGAAAGCAGATGATACTTCCTAAATCTGCAATACTGCAAAAACTCCTACAGGAAATTTTTATAGCATGATTCATGTTTTTAATAACTTCATGAATAACTTATGGCAAATGTTTCAACAGCTGTGTTGAGCCGAAACTACTTGAAAAAGTTACAATGCCTTCCAAGAATCAGTCCGGATCTTGTATACGCGAATAACCCTGTACTTAAAAACCCAAATCAGGCTAACTATTCTGACCTCTAATAACATACTGCACAAATAAATATCACTACATTACATGCAATAGTTCAAACAAAACTGAGGACTGACCACATAGGAATGCACCAAATTTAGCTATTTACAATTATGAACCAACTTGCCCTTCATTTACAGGCGGATATTCACAACGATGAAGGGCAGGCTTGCTTAAAGCTTTCATAACTCTGCCTCATTAGTCGAAGTCACGGTTGGTAAGGACGAGCGGAGCCACCAGGGTCCACACGTACAGTGAGATACAGATCCAGCTGGACGTGATCTTCACCCACACCGATGGCCAATTGCTAGTCATCTCGTATTTGGAGTCAGGGCTATAAATAAACCATAATCGTTCAGATATTAAACAGGGAATGATGAGATCTGGATTGTTTCATGCTTAGGTTCTAGCTCTGGCCTACCTGTACCAGTTGGTCAAAGTCATCATGATGTAAAGAGAGGCCAAGAAGAGCATGAAATGGAAGAAAGAGTAGCTGTACGTGACGCCATCCTTCTCATTATCGATGGCCCGGGTTGAACTGTCACCCTCGTCAAAAGTCTCAGGTGCCGGACCATCCTCAATCAGAGCAGACTCGTCGCTAGTCAGCGTCAACTTGTTGACTTGAGTGTTGTTGGAATTGCGGATGCTGAAAGGCCATAAGTGCTGATAAACAAACCGGTTGCACATATTTGGGCAGAAGTGTCTGTAGCTACATTTAGCAGGTGCCCTTACTCAGAGCGACTTATATTTATCATTTTTATACAACTGAGCAATTGAGAATTAGAGGCCTTACTTAAGGGCCCTACAGTGGCGGCTTGGTGATACTGGGGCTTGAACCCCCACCTTCGGATCAGCAAGCCACTGAGCCACCACTGTGCCCCTGGCTACAGAAATCAACGTGACTTACCTGGAATACAAAACACACATCAGGAACAGGATCAATCCTACAATGCCCTGGGCATCCCACCACTGAACTACTTGACCTTGGCCAGATGGGGTGGTGCTGTTCAGGCCAATAATGCCCAAAAGACTCGGGTTGCATTTGCGGTCTAAAAACACAGCGAGGTACAATCAGTACATTGCCAAAGAAAAGTAGCCAATGGCTTTAGATTAAAGTATCTCAGGAACTTTACCAGGCTCATTGGTCATAGCAGACCAGGTTAGATACATAGTGTACAGGGTGACGACGGAGGACTGCAGGAGACCAGACCTGGGCTGGGATTCCTAAATGAAAAAGAAAAAGACAGGTAGATTTTTAAGAGATTTTTGCCTGCAAGACCAATAAATGAATAAATAAATAAAATACAATTCTCCTTCCTTCCATTTGACCCCAGCCTGGCTACCTATCCATCCCAGTACTGAACTAGCGCTTGTCCGAACACCTGCTCCGGGTGACAGTTACAAACTACGTGTGTCCCTAGTTTTGATTCAAGTATTATTACAGTGGACCAATCAGATTGTGTCACTTCTATGTAGTATCCACCCTACGAACTCAGGCTAATGTGTGAATCAATTACAAATACAAAAAAATTTAATTATAAAAACATCTTAGTTTGCTTTTTTGTTTCCATGTAGTAGATACTAAAGCAAGTGAATATTTTGTATTTAATTATGCATCATCCTACTACAATTACTCTCCTCAGGCACAGAGTAAATTTCAATAGCTTGTAAATACGGCGGCACAGTGACATCATGGTTAGCACATCCGCCTTACAGCAAGAAGGTCCTGGGTGAGAGTCCTGGGCTTGTGTGGAATGCAGTTTTTTTTTTCTGCAGGTTGTCCAGTTTCCTCCGACAATCCAAACTGCCCCCAAGTGTGAATGGTTGTGTGTATGTTGTCCGTGCAATGATTTTGGGAACCGTTCAGGGTGTACACCGCCCTAGTCGGCTGAAGTCGGCTCTAGTGGGACTAGGCGGTTCAACGAAAGAGTGAGAATGAATGAGTTTGTAAATAGAAGCAGCACGTAAAGCTCAGCAGGTGAGATATCCCAGGGGGACCAGAATTATTGGCCACTTGGGCTTTCCATCCTGCAGTAGAGGGACACAACGACAGAGAGACAGACGGAGACATACGGAGTCTGACTGCCATGTATACCACTAAACGTTCTGCACTTTACATGGAACAATTATACCACGTCATATACGTGTATGTACACGTGTTTGTTCTGTCTGGAAAGCGTTTGCTTTGTGGCATCTCTTTAGACCGACTCTTCTCTAAAAGAGGACGTCTCAATTGGCCATTACATTTGTCCATCGTTTTCCACTTCCTGTTTTGTTTCCTCCTATTGTCAGAGGGAGGGGCTGACTGGCAAGAAAAGGGAAAGGAAACAAAAGACACAGAACCCTTGTGAAGTGCATTTTAGGGAAAAGTGGGTGGTGCTCTCCCAGTGGGCCAGTGAAACCACTCCTCAAACTAAATACACAGCAGTAACTTCTTATATTTGTCTAATCTGAAGCTGTTACCTGAATTTTAGGTAAGATAGACATGATGGAGGCTCCCAAACACAGCAGCATGTTGACACTGATGAAAGCTTTGTTCTCGGTGCAGCCGTCGGTGTGGGTGTAATACACGTAGAACATCACCAGAGACACCATGGACAGGATGTAGTTCAGAGTTGTGGCAGAAAGAAGAGCTACAGGTACATTGGTGTAGATTCTCAGTCATCCAGGTCATGGTAATCTTAAAAAGTCGAGGCAACTGGACTTCTTTTTGTGGTTTTTCAAAAGCGCAAAAAGAAGTCCAGTTGCCTCGACTCAAGCTTTAAGAACTACAGGTACAGTTCACAAAAATAAAAAAAACGTATACATACAACTCCATTTTTCAAAGTACTACGAGTACACAAGATTATTAATGCTGTACAAAACAATGTTTCTTTTATTCAGAAGTATATTCAGTTTATATTGAAGTTGTTAGTTTATTATCCGTATACTGTTATTTTTGCCATTATCTTTCTTTATATTAAATGACAATTTAGCCTCCCGTTCTCACTTTTGCGCACTCACGAGAGTGAAACAGATTCTCAAATGGCAGCCTTTTCAAACCAGCTAATGCAAACCATCAATGGGATTTTTACAGATCGAAATGTTACTTCGAAAATGTAAGTAAAAACTATGTGATAAGAAAAATATACACAAGTTCCATGTGCAACAGAACAGGACAGCTTTACATTAATTTCCATCCCGTGCTTACCGGCATACCAGCAGCGTGAGTTTCCTTCCTCCATCTTCTCCACCCAGGACTCATTCCAGGAGTGAGCAAAGTCGATCAGAAGCACCAGCTGAATCAAAATGAAGCAGAAAGCGCCAGCCATTCCAACATAGAACCACACTAAAGCATGAGCACAAGAAGCACGGTTAGTTTCCTTGTGCTCTGGAATAAATGAGCATCATTCTGTCATTCTGAACATCATGACTGTACTCTTCAGTACCGGTTGTAAAAGGTCCCTCAGGAATGAAGAACGAGCCAACAGTGATAGCAGTGGCAGCAGCGAACTTGAAGAACCAAAACCTGCAGGGAAATGATTGTTTGAATGAAGTTGAAATTCAAGAATGAATATGACCTCGGGTATTATCCATCGAATCCAGATGAAAGGGAGTAGGAATTAGAGAAGTATTTCCAAGATCTTGTGCGAGGTAGTTCACATACCCATTGTGCACAGATGCTCGTGGATCTTGGCTGCTCCTAACTTTGATCATGAGGAGAGAGAAGAGGAGGAAGAACATAGCCATGCCAAAGCACACACGATACACAGCCTTGTAGCCCACCAGCACGTCACAGTTCACACGACCCTTTACACCTGGGATCGAGCTTCCCATTCCTCCTTCACAAAAGCCTGGAATCTGCAGACAGACACAAAACATTCACAATATTGAGCATTTACTAACGAGGTCTTTTTCCTCATGGACAATTAAGTTGGATTTAATGTAAATTATGTTTGATAATATTATAAACTAATAGAAATACCTTTTTGAGTTGCCCCTCCATGCCAGGCATCAGCATGATGCAGGCAATGCCCACTCCCAGAAGCAGGAAGAAGGAGTAGATAAGTCGCGTGACCGTGGAGTTGTTTCCACTGGGGCAACATTTGCACAGGATGCAAGGAGCACTGCCACAGAGGCAGGGAATCTAAATAGAAAAGGTTTGGATTTTAAAGAGACGAGAAAATGGGGTCATGATGTGATAAACCAGCAGACGACTGGGGCTGTTAAGCACTTGACTATGCTCAGCATTAGTTTCTATGGCGTAGTCATCCAGGGAACACCAACTCCAAGACTGACATTAGACAGGTTTAAAACAATTACTAAAACGAGGATAAGAGCAGAATTGGAGATCACCACCACCACAAACAATTCTGAGACTTTTGGATGTTCTATAATTTAAGTATTTCGGAATTGGATTGGACAGATAGAAGTTACCGCGAATTGTGTGGGGAAAAAAATCCTGACGTTCATGATGTGAACAATAACTGAAGTTTTTGACCTGTAGCAGGATGACTGTGCTGCTGTTTAAATAAGCAAGGGAACATGTTCCTAATACAGTGCCCAGTGAAAGTAATACATTTCTCTGTAAATCAAAAGATCTCACCATAACACCTAAATTGTACATCCATCCAGACCAATGCAAAATTATCAGCTTCTTGGGTTTTGAACTTGTGGTCCTCCATCCACATCTTACTGTGTGACATGGAATATCGTCCTGTTGGAAACCCCAATTCGCAGAGGTCGGGAATACTGTCAGGGCTTCCAATTCGCAGAGGTCGGGAACACTGTCAGGGCTTCCAATCCTCAGAGGTCGGGAACACTGTCAGGGGTCCCCATCCTCAGAGGTCGGGAACACTGTCAGGGTCCCCATCCTCAGAGGTCGGGAACACTGTCAGGGGTCCCCATCCTCAGCGGTCGGGAACACTGTCAGGGGTCCCCATCCTCAGCGGTCGGGAACACTGTCAGGGGTCCTCATCCTCAGAGGTCGGGAACACTGTCAGGGGTCCCCATCCTCAGAGGTCGGGAACACTGTCAGGGGTCCCCATCCTCAGAGGTCGGGAACACTGTCAGGGGTTCCCATCCTCAGAGGTCGGGAACACTGTCAGGGGTTCCCATTCTCAGGGGTCGGGAACACTGTCAGGGCAAAAGGGAACAAGTTTTCTTCCAGGATAACCTTGTACATGATTCATGCATACCTTGAAAACAAAAAATCTGCCCCATTCCAGTCTTGCTGAAGCATCTCCATATCACCACCCATCCTTCTCCACATTTCACAACAGGTGGAGGACAATGCTTCTCCAGGTCTTCATCTAACCATTAGACAACTAGGTGATAAGGAAACCTGAAAATCTGATTCATCTACAGTGGTCCAATTATGGTATTATAATTATTTAGCAAACTCCACCCTGGATCTTCTTTGCTTCTCGTTGATAAAAGGCTCTGCATGACTTCAACTCTGCCTGGAGGAACCTGTGACAAATCATGCTTGTAGTGCTTTTAACCCCAGCTGCTACTTGTTCTGAGGGTCATTTGTTGTCACTGTACAGTTGATGAGTGACATTCAAAGGAGATGACAATCATTCTGGTCAGTGGAGAGCCATTTCTGGTCTCTGAAAAGCTGTGGGTTTGTTGTCCCCAGTGTCTGCTACATGACCTCGTGCTTATGATCTGCTGCCTGGGGCTATCTATTTATCTATCCATCAATACACCCATCTACACACACATTTTAAATATATGAATGTGCATGTGTGTGTGTGTGTGTGTATATG
>JAOUQZ010000033.1:9329511-9339980 GCA_028564935.1 Neosilurus hyrtlii | reverse complement strand
CTAGAGTACCCTGATGAAACCCACTCAAGCACAGACAGAACATTCAAGCTCTACAGAGAAACACTTTTGCAAGCCCGTGGCCTTCTTCCGTGAGGCGGAAGCGCAATCCACTACGCCACTGTGCCGCCCCACGATGCAATCAAAATAACAATATTGTATTGTTGTAAGGTTGTTATGGAGTTATTTAATGGATGTCTCTCTAACTGAGTTACACTAAAGCAGGTGGACATGAGGTTAGTACGTGTGTGTGTGTGTGTGAGAGAGAGAGAGAGAGAGAGAGAGAGAGAGAGAAGCATGAGAAACACCAGAAGCAGAATTCTGCATGAAAAACATCTTAACATAATTTACTCTGAAATGTATTTGTTCAACATTAAGGAATAACACTAATTCCGTTAGTTCATTTGATAGCAAAGTGATGAAACACACAATTTATTTGCGTCTCAGTGATCATTCTTTTAATCCAAACAATTGCTTCAGTACACATCACTGACTCACTCGAAATGCAAATGAAGAGCAGTTTGTGAAGACCCATGTGCTATTCGAACCATCTTTCTTTATATATATATATATATATATATACACACACACACACACACACACACGGTATACGTACAGTACATCATATGGTACAAGTCTGTCTTTTTTAGTGTATAGTAGTTACCTGCTAGACTCGGTCACATTCACAAGTCTAAATTTACATTTCAAACTTTTATCGATTGCTTTCAAGACTTTTTCAAGAGTTACTAGTCCATGAAAACAGCTTTGGACAAAAAGACTTTGTAGTAAGCCACTTTCAGTGAGTGACACACAGCTGTTCTCTGGAGCATGAACCCATGCGATGAAGCTTTCCCTTTAGCATTGATCAGACTTCTGCCTCCGCTGCAGCTCCGTGATCATAATCCCTCTGAAAGAGAAAAGTACAGCGAGAGGTCCAGTGACTTCTCTCATCGCAGAAAACCAAAAGCTTGTATCCATTACCAATTAACACAAGAAGTTCAACAAGGTTACATCTTTCTTCTCGGCTCCAGCCGTCACCGAAGGTGAGCAGAGGTGGAGCTGTGGAAATGGATTCCATCTGCCTATCTGACTTGTTAGTGTGATAACTTTGGATGGAAAAGACATTGGATTACCAAATTTGGTGCATGGGTCCTCCTCAGAGATGAATAAGGTGGGGTTATATATGTGTCACCTTGACCTTGTTTTAAGGTCACAAGGTCACTTTTTCTATATTCGCCTTGTTAAGGCTTGTTAGTGCGATATGTTTGAAAGGGATTAACATCAGATCACCAAATATGGTGTATGGGTTTCATTCAGAAAGGTCTCATTTGGAATTGTATATGGGTCACCTTGACCTTCTTGACTTTGAAGGTGACAAGGTGACATATATATATATATATATATATATATATATATATATATATATAAGTCTAAAATTAGAAGTTACTAATATCTATATAAACAAATACAGAATGAATCCTGTCAGTAAATAATATGTAGAGTATTATCCATATGATAAACAATAGAATATAAATGTAGTGCAAGCTGCATATTTGTATAACAATGGTTGTTGTTGCTATATGGAAGATTTTAATGGCCACAGGTAGCAATGATTTGTCATTCAGTGGTGCATAATTTATCGTTAGGTGGTATCAGTCTCTAACTGAACATGCTCCTGTGACAGATCAGCAGGTTGTGAAGCGGGTGGAAGGTATTGCTCAATATTGTCTTTTTTGTCTTTTTTGTCAATATTGTCTTTGGACAACATTTGCCAGCTCCATCCACACAACGTTACTGACCTTGCAGATCAGTTTGTTCAATCTGTCTGCAACTATCTGCAACCCTCAGCCTGCTACCCCAGCATGCAATAGCATAGAGGATAGCGCTTGCCACAACAGACTCATAAAACATCCTAAGTGGTGTTCGGCAGATGTTAAATGACCTTAGCCGGCTCCGAAAATAGAGACGGCTCTGGCCCTTTTTGTAAAGTGCACTAGTGTTCTTAAACCAGTCCAGTTTATTGTCAATATGAATTCCAAGATATTTGTAATCCTCCACCATTTCCTCACTGACGCCCTGGATGGAAACAGGGACCACTGTTGTTTTGGATCTCCTAAAATCCACAATCATTTCCTTGGTTTTTGTTACATTAAGTTGCAGATGATTCTGCTCACACCATGTGACGAAGGAGTCTACAGCAGCCCGATATTCCATCTCATCACCTCCACTGATACATCCAAAGCGGGGTGCATTCTGAGCAGCTTGCCAGGCCATTGCAGGGCCAACACACACACAACCATTCACACTCACTCTCATACCTAGGGGCGATTTGGAACAGCCAATCAGCCTACTGAGCATGTTTTTGGATGCAAGCATGGGGAGATCAACAAAAACACCCCAAGCCTGGGAATCCAACCAGGACCTTCAAGGTTTTCATTTATATTTTATTATGACCAACTCATCTGCCAAGGAATTTATGTTTTACCTTTGGTTTGCGTGGTTGTTTGTTAGCAAGATTACACAAAAAGTCTAGATTTTCATGAAATTTCTAGCAGAGGTGGAACTTTGGACTGTTAGATTTTGATCTGAAACAAAACTTTTTTTAAAAGTATTCTTTAATATTGTTGGAGAAGACCATTTTTTACATTTTTGTTCATATGAAGGAGTGCTGGGCTGGGTGAAGGTTGTGCACTCTATGTGCTCTTATTTAAACCATATTTAACAATTTTTAAAACAAAGATTTTATAAAGCTTAAGCATTTTAATACTTAATTCCTCAAAAATGTATTAACCCAGAAACTTATATAGCTTATAGACTTATACACTGCCTAAAAGTGGAACTTTTCATAAGATCTTTGATAATTGCTTTTCTTTTTAGTTCAAAGTGAATTGCTGTGCCAGTGTTTTCAAATTCTAAACTACATTTAATGAAAAAAATTAGAACAATCAATAGAGAACTCCTTTTGTATGCCAAAAGTTCTACTTATATAACGATTGCGGGTTCAGCAGTGTTAGCTAACCTTTCAGGGGGGAAAACACACACACACACACACACACACACACACACACACACACACACACACACACACACAAAAAAAAAAAAAAAAAACCTTACTCATTGATTTGGGAAGAAATAAGGATTTGTTCCAGAAATATAGGAACTTTGAACAGAAAGGGGGGATGGGAGGGATCACATTTGGAATGCTTTCCAATTTTCAGTCAACATTTTACTGGTTTCCGGACACTCAGCATTGAAACACAACCCAAAAACATGAGAGCATGTGGTGGTACACATAAAGACAAACGGTTGCACAAGCCATGAAAAATCAGGTCAGTGCATTCCCACTCTCACTAAACTATCAAGTAGCCAGTGTCACTCATTTAAAAGCATCTTTCCCAGTGACTTGCCCCAGATTTGTCTGTGATGAATGTGTTTTGTGTCCAAAGCTGCTTATGCCTCTACTTTAGAAGAATAAATCCGAAGTACTGCATCGCTGTGGTCAGTGGTGACATTATATAAAATGACCTTTTCAGGTTTAATCTGCAGTAGAGGCTTTCATTGTGAAAGTGCACATTGTAATAAAGACCTGCTGTCGTAAAGTACTCAGGCAGTATAGAGCTTGTTCAGATGAAGATATTTTGCCATTTCCACCTAATATTTTATTATTTTCTAAATATTATGTTTAACCAGTTTATTTATTTGCTATACTGTATGAATCCCAGGAGGGAAATTATTGTCTCTGCGTTTAACCCATCCAAAGCAAGCACACACCCACACTCACTCAGAGCAGTCGGCACACACACACACTGGTGCCCGGAGAGCAGTTGGGGGCTCGGTGCCTTGCTCAAGGGCACTTCAGCCATCAAGGTGGAGGAAGGGAAGGTGCAGCTCACTCCCCCGCCGCCACACGTTTAACCTGCTGGTTCAGGAATCGAACCAGCAACCTTTCAGTCCCAATGCCGTTTCTCTAACCATTAGGCTATGGCTGCCCCCAGTTTTGGACTGAAACACTTGGACATCATTGGGCGTGTTAATAATTCCAAAAGAGGATCACTCCATTAAGAGAAAAAAAAGGTCTGGGGTTTATTCAAGTCTATTAAATTTTTTTTTTAAAATGCGAATTATTGTGTCATTTTCCTCAGAATGACTTGTTTACCATGTTCCATTAGTAGCAATAATTCAGAAGCTCAGTATTTTTCATAGAAGGATTTCTCTGTGCGTTACACAGCCTATCACTGGTCAGACCAAACTGGATTTTTCAGCAGTAACCAAATCCAGAAAAAAACTAAATATGAAAGCCATAGATTTTTTATTTAATTTTTTTCTGAAACTGCTTCTTCTGATGCTGATCATGTTTTATTCATATGTGCAGGTCCCAGTCCGTGGTGGAGCCTGGAGTTCTTAAACGGCCAGAAAAAATCAAAAGCGAGGAGGAGAACATGCAGCCTCTGCTTTCGCTGGACTAAAAGGCTTTTTTCTTCTCCTAGCAACGAGCTTACATCAAGGCCTCAACACTGGGGAAGAAGATCACCCAGTTCCTACAACTGGAGTATTAAAAATGTACAAAAAAAAAAAATGTTGAAAGAGAAGTAAGATGTGCAAAGCATCTTGAGACAGCATTTAAAAAGGATATTTTTGAATCAAACAGCTAATGGAATACATCCATATGTAATTGTTAAGTGCCAATTTAAACCTGTAAATACACTTCAGCTGTAAGCTTAGGATTCGGGATTTAATTGTGACATGAATGCAGATGTAAAGACTGCTGTGATTATTCTTTATGTGCTTCATGTAGTGAGAGCGGTGTTGTAGGGCACTGAGGGCTCATCATGTTTTTGGTTCTCTAAATCACCAAGTGCAGCGCACAGGATTTATGGTCATGATTAGAATCTAAATTAGAAAGGCGTATGGCTATTCCGTGTTGTACAAATATTTAATGCTTTCATTAGAGTAAATATCGATTATCCAGTGTTCAGGTTTTCAGTCTTTTGACTTTGCAAAACCCCCTTTACGCTGCAGCTAGGCATAATGGATTGCCATCTTCTATTGTACATTATTTTGGCACAGCCTGAGCTTCGACATTAGAGTAGGAGGAGACTGAGTTTAGATGGTTCGTTGGTTTATTTATTATCATTGTTATTTTTCATTTATTTAAAGTGACAAATATTCATGCTATTTTCCATCTTTATTCCCGTTAGAATGGATTCATATACCGAAAGACTCCTATACCTAAATACTTTAAATTTTTAGCTAGATATAATAATGGCTAGTTTATGTTTCTGCTAATGAAATATATATATTTAGAAAAAAATAAGTTTGGCAGTGTTGTAATAGGCCAGCATTAATACATGTAGTGAATTGTGCTCACCTGACAGCGATGAATCCTATTGATTAGATTTGTTAATGTTAGGGTTTTTTTTTTGTTTTTTTGTTTTTTTAATGAGGGAACTGAAAAAGCAATTTGTAAAACCAAGCAAAAAAAAAAAAAACAACAACCAATGGATATCAGCTTCATCTCAATAAGGTTCTTTCACTGCATTATTTCATTTGTGGGAATTTCTTGCAAGTGTATATATGAAGTAAGACCAAGGTATTGCATTTAAACTATAAGTTCCATAGACTACCATTAATGGTTTTATGTAAACCATACAACAAAGGGTTTCCCTGTAGGATTTCCTGTGCTGAGAGGATTTTCGTATTTTAAATTTTAAATACTGACTTTAAAAAGATTCAAAAGCATCTAAGGGAGTCTTGAACAACCTGACTGTGAACTCTGTAGTGTACCTCCCTAAGCCCTATCTGGACAGGATTAAATTGACATGGCTTCTTTGGGTAATCTCCTATTTGACAGACGTCCCTCCTTGGCTACATTTCCATCCAGATTGGTCATGCTAGTATTTTTCTCCAATCTGCTTTCAGAAAATTACCATCTTAGCAGGTATCTCATCCTTTTATTCTCATCCGAATACACACGTCCACGATTTTCTATACAGAGGCCAACTAGCATTGGAAAATAAGATGTTTGATTGCTGCTCCTTACTGTATTCTGACTAGTTACTCTTCCCAAGACATTAAACTTGTCTTGAGTCATGAAACAAAGAAATGGAGACTTCTTGTGTACTTACTTTCGAGGTGTTGCCAGAATATTGCTTCACCCCAAACTGAAGCAAGAGCCAGCATCTCTTTTTTGTGCCATTGCTTCTTCAAATGCTTGAAGGCCATGTTGTAAAGGGAGCTTGGTAGCAACATTCAGGCTTGAAGATAATACAGCATACTAAAATTTTAGTTTAGAGGATCATTTGTATGCACTCAAGGTTTCTTTGGTTTTCTCTTTGGAAAAATCCTAAATATTCTATAGAAAAAAAAAAAAAATTGGTCAACAAAGGATTCTTTTGTCACCATAGGTTATAACTAGTAAAGCCCCATCACATACATAGCATAGATTTGGCAAATTCCATCAGAAGTTGTGGTTGCGTCGCACCAAACCCACCTGCTGTGCGACAGAAAAGGTTGTTGTGGACATTTGTTGAGGACTTTTGAGCATGTTGAAATTTTTTTTCTTCTCCTAGGTAATTCTTGATGTTAGGGCTCTTTTCAGTGTCCTTCAGCTGTGTTACAATAGACAGGCCAATTTTATACGCTTTGTAAGTCATGTGATGCGCTCAGAATCGTACGGTACAATCAACCTTGATTGCTCTACTTTAAACCCAAAGGACTTTCTTCTATACTCTTATGTGTTGTACAACATGTTATGACAGTGTTAGGTTGAGCCTTACAGCAACTTTATGCTAACTTAGTATCCCAGGAATATCGTACAAGTTTTTTTTTTCTTGCAAAAATTGTATCACTTCTGTATGAATATCATAGGATTTGACTTACATACCTGACATATTTTCCCCATGATAGATGTACAACACCTGTTCATGTAAACACAATTACGCAACTTTCAAATCCACCCAAACGTCAGTTATTGGTCAATTCCATAGACCCCTTTCCACTAAACGAGGACATCATTTAAATATGAACAGTGTGCTATAGTCTGCTTATTAGAGCGAAGTGTATATTCAGGACAGGACACATTACTGTTTGGATTAAATCATTCCAGTTCAAGTTATCAGTCAAACTTGTAAATAAATATCAGTAGGAACTCAAATAATAAAAAGATCTAAAGATCTCTAAAGATTGCATTGAAGTGTTCTGTTGTTTTTGTCTTAATAGGCAAACTAATGATATGATAAGTGGCTTGAACTGCCGATATAAGGAATAATAAATATGGTAAATATAATCAATAGAAGTTTTTTGATTGGCTGATCCATTCATTCATTCATTCATCCATTTTCTACGCCGCTTAATCCTAATTAGGGTCGCGGGGAGGCTGGCGCCCATCTCAGCTGATTCCGGGTGAAGGCGGGGTACACCGTGAACAGCTCACAACCACAACATTGCAGGGCCAACACACACAATTATTCACACTCACACTCACACCTAAGGCTGATTAAGGAACAGCCACTTAGCCTACTGTGCATGTTTTTGGACTGTAGGAAGAAACCAGAGTACCCAGAGAAAATCCACACAAGCACAGGGAGAGCATACAATCTCCACCCAGAAATGCCCGAGCCCAGAAATCGTTTTCTTTAATTGATTCAAAATAAGCAGGACTCACATAATTATATAAGTTGTTTGAGATTAAATTTGGATTGAGCAGTCTTAGTTTATGTCCTTGTAAACAACGTTCTTAATTTGTTTTTCCACTTTAAAATTAAAAACTAATTTAGAGGTAATGAAGTTTTGGTATATACAGTGTACCATTATTTACAAGAGTTCTGGCTCTGGAGTCTTTCCTCTTTTTTCCTGAAGATGTTTTTTAGCCAGTGGTCCTTTGATTCCTGCGTCGTACATTTAATTACTGAAACTCTTTCTATGGATTAACAATTTGATGACACTTCATGAAAAATCACCAACTGTGTGTTGCAGAATAAATCCTGGAACTGGCTTTTACATCCGAGCCTACCGGCTCATCATCAAGACATGTAAATGACTTTATACTGCACATACAACATATAAAAATTAAAAATGATAAATTAAGACACGGTTTGCTTGAGCAGCTTGTCTCATGCATTTTAAAGAAAAAAACGACTTGTAAAACGAAACTCTGTTATCACCTGCAACCAGATTGTTGTGTTGATGCTTCTCTACTGCAATTAATAATAATAATAATAATAATAATAATAATTATAATTATAATAATTGTGGAATTATAAATGAAAATATTCAATAAGGTTTCAACTTTGGAAGTTGTAAACATTAAGCACCTTGGGACTTTATTACATATTACGGTTTCTTCTGCAAATATAATTTAAACAGATGGCTACATTTACACTTTTATCACATTTATAATGCTTAGAATGTCTTCAGTCTTTCTAAAACCAACTGAAATAGCTTAAACAGGTTTTTAAACGCTATACATGCATTTTTAGGTAGATAATCCCTTTATCATGGTGTATCACAATTTTGGATATAAATTGAAGGTCAGAAAAGACTGAAGCAGGATATTATGCAGCAGACTTGAGAAGACACGTATGACTTTGATTTCGGCCAAGCCTGGTATGTAGGTTTAAAATTTTGCCTGTAAAATATTTTGGCTGGAGTATTACAAGCCTACAGTCATATTTAGATGAATTTCTGGCAAAAAAAAATACGCATTTAGCTGGTAAAGGTCATATTGGTATGTTGTTTTTTAATCTATAGCCAGGTAGTATTATTTCCTGTTTTGTTTCCTGTTAAAATGCAGAATATTTGTTCAGAGAAAGTAAACTTGATACGTATGGAGTCTTTTATGGTGCCGTAAATTTTGCCGTAATTCTTCAGATTCAGCACTAGCCTCGCTGTCAGAACCAGTGGTTTAAGATCTTGCTAAGTTGTCATTTATACTGTACATTAACTCATGCACCTGTCTTGTCAGTGTCTTTTTTATATATATAAATATTTTAAGCACTCGGAATGTTTCTTAAATTGTCTCCATTTCAAGCCTTGTTTTCTATTAGCACTCATGTAAGTAAATGTATTACCACTGCAACCAAAGCAACCCTACTCACCGAAACAAAGATTAGTTCCCTGCACACCTTGCTATAAAAAAAAAAATCAGTATTTATTGTGTACTCTAGACTTTTTTTTAATTGAAAATTCAACTTGCATATCACCTTGATTGTATATATATTTAATGATGATGATGTTTATGATAATGAAAGACCCCATACAGTGTGCTGATGATAAAGGAAACCACTTGTAATTTAATGGGAAGTGTTAAACAGGTGGTTAAATAAGTGTATATGTTGTTACAAACAAAATGCTGAAATAAGTTATGTAACTGAAACAGAAGTACGAACAGAACAACCAATAAATATCGACACACCTTATTTAACCCCCCGCTTGATTTCTGTGTTATCTTTGTTGAGTATTTGTGAGTGCATTCAAATTTTTGAAATAAATAAATTTTCCTAAATTTAAAGTAAATGTGACCAATCACCACAAAATAAGCCTTAAGGATTTTTATTTTTCTTGGAATTTTCTAGCAAAATTAATACATTTATTAAATTTGAATTTATTTGTTTATTAATTTATCTACATTTGAATTATTATTTATTTAATTTTTTGGGTCATATCTTCATTAAATCTTGTTTGATTAAAAAAAATTTGGGGTCATTTTAAAGCTGAGAGTGCCCTAAATTCTCTCTCTCTCTCTCTCTCTCTCTCTCTCTCTCTCTCTCTCTCTCTCTCTCTCTCTCTCTGTCACTGATATTTATATAGAATCTATTTTTCACATAATTAATTTTTTTATAGTGGACCCATACATTGCTCTAGAAAAAGAAGAAGAAGAAAAGATATCTGTTTATTTGGCTGTGAAAGGTTAGCAAGGCTTATATATGACATTCGGATACCAGACTTCCTCCTCCTTTCCTGGTTACCGACTGTAGCACATCTACTCATGCTCAGGGCACACAGCAGACCACATGCTGCAGTAAATCTCTGTCCTCCTACATAATTTATTACCAGAGCCACTGCAGTGTGTCATGCAACCTTAAACATGTAAAGTGGTTCCTGCTCACTACCAGCAGCTCGTACTAGACTACTGACTAGACTTACTCAGTGTAAAATAGTCGTATTATTATATTATAAGTGGTATTTTTGATGGCTTTCCCTGCAAAATGATATAAATGCTAACTTTCTTGTTCAGTGCCAGCATATAATTTTAATGTTGTTCACGTCATAACATTTTTCTTATTTATGTATTTATTTATTTATTTATTTATTTATTTATTTGGTTATCTATCTATCTATCTATCTATCTATTTATTTATTTATTTAACTATTTATTTAACTATTTATTTATTTATTTATCTATCTATTTATTTATCTATCTATCTATCTATCTATCTATCTATCTATCTATCTATCTATCTATCTATCTATCT
>JAOUQZ010000033.1:9302333-9328676 GCA_028564935.1 Neosilurus hyrtlii | reverse complement strand
TATTTATCTATCTATCTATCTATCTATCTATCTATCTATCTATCTATCTATCTATCTATCTATCTATTTGTTTATTTATGTATGTATGTATGTATGTATGTATGTATGTATGTATGTATGTATGTATGTATGTATTTATGTATTTATTTATTTATTTTACAACCCACAATGCAATTTATTCTCTTTTGAAATTTTTTTTTTGTAACCACTTATATTTTATTACAGTATGGTACACTTTTTTACAATTTAGGAGAAAAATTATCTGGTGAAAGGGATATAGTTTAAACTCTGAATGTTTGAAAACATCTTCACACAGTGAGTCTACTGCATTTATCTCTGGGGTGTTTTTGGTCTACTCGAAACCACAAGATGCCAAAACTAATACCGTACTCACAATCACACTGTCTGCTCAATCCAGCAGCTTCCATGTTGTATGAATGACTCTGCTCTAAAACAGACAATCTGAAGTAGAGAGGAAGCAGAGATGCTGGCCTGAAGGAAGCTTGTCTGCTGGGAGAGAGAGTGCTGGGAGCGCTGCTGCATGCAATGATGACTCATACTCATAATATTCAAACATACGGCGTGTGTTATACGAGCATGGCCCGATGCATATTAGTCACTTATGTGTGGTAATTATTATTTATTTCGGCTTAAAAAAAATCAAGTCATGCACTCACCTTATTGACTAAGATCTCTCTCTCTCTCTCTCTCTCTCTCTCTTACTTTTCTTTCTTATTAACATCCGTATCTACAGTATGCATTACAGTTTGGTTTCTTATTCATTATCAACCAGTTCAACTGGAATTATCCATCAGAAACCTGACTACCTTATTTTAAGTACTATATAGGTAAAGAATGAGCTGCATAGTATATCTTTTCATTTCATTCATCCATTCAATCATTCATTCATTCATTTTCTAAGATGCTTAAACCTAATTAGGGTCGCGGGGAGGCTGGCACCCATCTCAGCCGACTCTGGGTCAACCGTTCACCTTACACGTAGGTGTTGTAGGTGTTGTTCACAGTACAACACCTAGGGGTGATTTGGAACAGCCAATCAGCCTACTGTGTATGTTTTTGGACTGTAGGAGGAAACCGGAGTGCCCATGCAAGCACATGGAGAACATAGAAACACAGAAACGCCCGAGCCCTGGAATCAAGCTTCTTGCTATGAGGCGGACGTGCTAACCACTGTACTGCCGTACCGCCCTTTTTGTTTCATTTTTATTCATTCATTCATTCATTCATTTTCTGAGCCACTTAATCCTAATTAGGGTCGCGCGGAGGCTGGTTCAGGAACTGGAATGAACTAAAAGGTCACACTTTTACAGAAATTAGGCCCATAATAATAACATTTTATTTCATGGCTCTGGATTCCAGCAAACTTCACTGATGACTTTGTGCTTTATTTCATACTGCATATTATCCACTAAAACTTGCTTCTGCTGATGTATGTAGTCGTACCATCTGAACCAAGTAGCCTGTGCTAGTTATAGAAGAGTAGTTTTATTTGAAATGAAAACATTTGTTTTGTGAAAATCAATATGATTTTTGTTCTTTCTCTGGTTGTTGATCCTAACTCCCTTCTAATCAACTAAATAAAGATACAAAAGCTAAAAGGCCAAACATGGAATCTGCTTATTTCAGGAACTTATCGGAAATACTGTTACTTCCACTGCTGTGTAAATGATTTAACTTTAGTTTAGTCCTCATGTTGACCCACATATCCACATTTATCAGCTGGTGTGTCCTGATTGTGCTGTTCGCTGAATCTCAGGACCAAAGTCACACAGCTCAGTGAAGAAGATGTTTATTTTAGCTAGAAGCCACAGGGAATTCCTCCTTAAAATAGTTTGCTATTATTATTCCGCATAATGAATATAAGTTAGGGGGAGTTGGACGAAATTAGAGCTGAGCTTACTCAAAATGGGATCATCTGCTTCTTTTTCCGCTCGGTAATTAAACATACTTAATTTAGTTAAAATGAGGTGATAGTTTTCAAAAAATTGGGCAAAGCAACAGCCTAGAAACATTTTCCGGCAGAAACCATTTCCAGCAGTTTCTGCTATCCGAATATCGTCTCAGATGAATTAAGTGCCATTTTACCATAGATCTATCTTCAGGTTCTTTCACAGAGTAGTGAAAACTGTCGAGGGAGTTCTAAATGCCCCTGCACCAGATATAAAAGTAGTACCAGCTCCCACAAGTTGAGGTATTATTACTGCAAAAATTACAGAGGTTTCAAATGCCCCAGCACTGAGCCTAACTCCACCTACTACATCATATTGAAACATGCTAAAAAGTGGGCCATGGTGAAGTAGGGGCATGGTGGTGAGGGGGGTATGGTGGGGTGGGTCTGTGATACAGAAAGTCTAAATATTTTTTAAATGAGCATAGTTTCCGAAACCAGATGTTTACTGCAAGCTTCCCCACAAAGAAGTGATAGCATAAAACATTTCGACAAATGACTATTGATAATATTAGCATTGAGTGATGTTATGAGTATTAAAATGGGTTTTTGACTCCCACAATAGTTTTTCCTCTTGTTATAGATTATACATTTTCAGAAAAGAAGTATTTCAATTTGCTCTTTATGTCAAATCATGTGATGATTAATGCAATAATGTTTCCAGTTCAACTTTGCAAAATATTACTTTGTTGAAATATCTGAAAACTACCTCATAAGTATAGAAACTCTTTTTACACAAAGTTCATGTTTCCATTCCATCACTCGGTTTTTAGTTTTGCTTTTCAAATAGTGCATTAAGCGTGTTACCCTGGGTTTACACTGGGGCACGATGTCTGCGATCTTGACAATTTGAGAGAATTTTGATGAGCGTGTGGGATCGTGGGATCGAATCGTGATGATCTTGAGGGAGCTTGGTGGAATCATGATGATCGTGGCAAAATATTTCACTGAGTTGACGCCAATCGTCATAGAACATGGGAATCGTAGTGGCCCAAGCGCGCTCATAAATCATGGAGCTCCATGCTTTTTTTTTAACTGCAGAGATCGTTGACATCGTGCCCCAATGTAAATCCAGGGTTAATGGAAACCTGCCTACAGACGTGTACTGATGTGTACGGGTTTGGAATGTGGGCCACTCACCTCTGATCACACATAACATAAAAATATAACACAACATAAAAATATCCATTAAAATGTAATGAGGTAGAGAAGTCACCAAACTGTCAACTGTACATCAGCATCCGCTCTACAAGGATCAGGATGACTTTACTCAGTCGATGATGTTTTCAGCCTTTTTTAATAATAAAATGTATACAATGAATGTATATTCTAAAGGAAGCAAAGTAAATGTCATGTCAACAGTCTCATTCATTTATCAAACAACAAATCTCTGTTGTTTTTAAATATATTTTATTGAAACAAACCTCGCAGAGCTTTTTTTTACATATATTTATCTAAAACGATCATGGCAAAAATCCTCAAATATTTAAGTCATTATTTCTGTGTTACATTACATTAGAAAAGAGCAAGCTTGACTGGTTAATCGGGACCTAAATGAATTAACTGAAGTTAATCAGAGTTCCACCAAAAATATTAAAGCTTTACATCAAAAAGAAAAGAGTCAGTAATACAGAAAAGCAACAAGGCAACAAAATTATTCAGGGAAGATAATTGATCAGCATTCCTCCAAAATATAACAACATGCCTTTGAATAGTCCTGGATATCTACAGCAAAATAAATAGCATGCAAGAAAAAAAAATGCTAAAGAAGCAAATTTTAAATGCTATCTCTGCTAAATGAAATCCTGAGTATCCCCTAGTCGATTAGAAGAGAAGACAACACTTGTTAAAGAATTAGATTGGAAATTTTTGTGTGGGTGTGTGTGTGTGTGTGTGTGTGTGTGTGTGTTAAAAACTTTAGGCTGATACAGTAGCTTCTGTTTTAAAGATTTTATGGGCAGGTATTTAAAAAAATTTGTCGTAGTAGATGATGTCATCACTGCCCAAGTCACCATGTCCAAGTAAAGGACTTTGTGCTATAATATATTTATGCTATTTATTAAGAAATTTGTGCTGGAGGTCTAAAAAGGTTTAGATTGAAATCATTGATTGTGCAGCGGGAAACTATATATACACCAGGATACATATATTTAAGCACAAACATCTGAAATACTGAGAGAAATTTTATTTATAGCCAAACTCCTCCATGCTAACTTGGGCCCTGATGATGTCATCATTCTGAGATTCAGCTTTCAAATAACCTCCCATAAAATGGTTAAAATAGCAGCTATTGGTGTAAGATTTTGTTCCCAGACAGATTTTATTATAGAGTTTTAATTAAGATCAACTTTCAGGCAAGTGCTGTCTTCTTCCTTATTACTAGTATTGCTCACCTGTATATAACAACATAAACACAGAATTATAATTATTGTACATTTGGATAAAAAAATAGCATATCCGCAAAACTGAAACATTTTTTCCCCCCAAAACCCCACTGACATTTAAATTAAATCAGAAACAAAACCATGGCTGGAATTCCTAAAGCTCAGCCAACAACCTGAGACCTCAGTAGGAGAAACCAGCACACAGCAGTGACATTATTTCTGTGGCCTACTTTCCTCCTCTCCGTCATGCCGTTACAGCACACTGGCGCAGTCGTTACCGAAATCTCATTTTACACGTACATCCGAAAGGCCTGGTGTATGCATGAAGTCATACGTTTTTACAGCGTGCACATAATTATAGCTTGTTATTCATTCGTTATCCTGCTGCATGATTATGAAAATGCCTTTAACATGCAAGCTGATGATATAGTCTGAGTTCAGTGACAGTTTGTATTCAGACAGGAAGTCAATTCTTGAATAAGACAATAAAGGGAATCAAGTTAAAAGCCACTCCTAAATTTATGTATTATTACTTTTTCAAATCTCACACATGTAAGATGTTCCAGGAGTACGACAGCACTGGTGGAAGCAATGTGCTAACACCAGATTACTATATTATATTGGTCAGAATTAAGCTAAACAGCTTTTAATACAGATTTTCTTATTTCAACAGATGTTATATTGTAAGACAGGTTCTTTCTAAAACTGATCAGTAAACTGAAATCAGTGGATACCTCTCTTTTTAAATATATATATATATAGATTCTATGAATCCTGTAGTCATATTGCATTATAAATGTATTACTAATGTGTTATGGTTCATCTGTTATAATCTATAGTCCTTAATGCATGCACGTGTAATTACTCATAAGAGATTATTATTGAATATGTATTACTGTAATTCTCCGTATGAAATGTTTGCACCAATTTAAGGTGTTATAGTCAAGCTAACATATACAACTATGCTTTTTGAATATGTATCAAATCAATATGTATTAAATACTTCATATTGACCACTCCAGGGATTGTCTGGCGAGCTGTCCAGGATGTACTCTGCCCCTGCCCAGAGTCGGCTGAGATGGGCGCCAGAATCCTCGCGACCCTAATTAGGATTAAGCGGATCAGAAAATGAATGAATGAATGAATATTGACCACTGACCTATTGATGCATAAAGTTTTGGTTTTTAACAGCCTTTAGTTATATTCGTGAAACGTTTCATGCTTTTCACAAATACAAACATATGGTGACATGCTACATTCTGTAAACCATAAATTCTTTGGGACACTGAAAATCGAAATAGGTTTTAAAAATGCCTGTGTTACTGTAATGACTCGGATCCATGTGACTTAGATTACATCATCAGATAGATGAGGGAAATTTAGGCTATGGTGACATCTTCATTTAGCAATTACACACAAGACGGAAGGTAAATGTTCCTGAGAACGACCGTCAAGCCGAAGGTGAAAAATTATTTTAGTAGATACTGTAAGGGTACATAAAAACCGAAATAAATCAAGAATTTTGCATTTCATGTTCACATATTTCAACCATGACAGAGGTCCGGTGAGCTTCAAGCAGAGCATAAGCACAGTGTAGCTGACTGCATCCTTTAATAATTATTCAGATTTTAAGTATATACTACACATAAACATAGCCACATTCCACCACATAGTGTTTCTAGATTTATTCAGAATTTTGGGATATACTAAACAGGAAATAAAAAAATAAATAAATAAAAAAAATAAAAAAAAACAAGATTTGACAATGTTGACACCGCCTGCTCTACGCGACTGAGACAAATCATGAGTGTCCGTCATTTTAATGTGTTAATGTCTGTATTTTTAGTAGACCAATCATATTGCGCCGTTTCCAAGTAGTATATACAAATAAATGTTATACAACACATACATTGCTTTACAATGCATTATGAATAGTGGATGCAAAGGAAGTCTTACCAGATTATCAACAAACTGAATATAATATAAATATATAACACTGATAACTATCATATATTCTTGAAATTTCCATAAAAATCAATCAGACTTATAATCTTCAATACTATATATACTACACAATTTTTTTTATTAATCTGAACTGGAGCATTTTCAATATTTTTTTTTCTAAACAATTTGTATTAAGATGGACAAGTAAGGACGACACTGAAACTTTACAAGGTTAAAACTGGTGAGTGTGTCTCATTTAATTTTACGCAAGCTTTTGTCTTGCCTACATTTATTTTCATAATTATTACTTCCAGTAATATGAGAGTTGTTATATCACATTACAGTGATATAAAGGAAATGGCCTGTCACAGGAGATACCATCTCCAGTGTATACATGGGGATAATGTTCAGTCAGTGCAATAACACATGTACCGTACATCGCTATTACATTAGCATAAATGCCTATTTATAGAAGTAAATAAATAGTTACAGAGCATACTGTATAACTGAGTCGTAAATGTTCAAGTCTAAATGTGACCCTCTGTAATATAGTCTTATGTCGACTATTAAAACGAGATTTCTTCAAAACGTCCACAAATGTAAACAGATCCGGGGCCAGTTTTCCCAAAGCATTATAAATTTAAGATCATCTGAAATGGAAGAGAAAGTTTGCTGTAGAGAGATGCTCACTCTACCATGTAGTTGTGATGCTTTCTGGAAACTCAGCCCTGAATGTCACTGAAACATATCACTATTAAACGTTAAATGTTAAATGCAACATGTGTATGATATGTCATAAAATTTTAAATACTTGTGAGTTGTTGTTGCTGTCGTTGTTGTTTTTTGTTTGTTTTTTTGCACTATGTTGTCATGTAAACACTGCTCCTACTTTATCATCAGTCCATGGATTAACTGCTTATGGCCATTTATAAAGGAATAGTTTGTTGGCTTTAAAAAACCCATAAGACAACAATTTAAAGAAATAAAGTCTCTCCGGTGTTCCGTCTTAGTTACATTACATCAGCGTTATATAAAGAGACTAGCAGCAGTGTAAGAGCACCAGCTTAGAATTTCACAAAATCCTGACTTTCTGCGTTACTGCCCTGCTGGCCGGGATTTCTGCTCAAGCACACTGGCTCTCTGTTCCATCATGGCTCTCATCATGGCCGGGTTAATGGCAGGAGTCGTAGCAGGAGATAAAGGACGTAATGGATACTGGCTGGCTTTTCCACCCACAAGGACACACTGGAAGTATGGGATCTTGCCTATAAAAAAGGGGGAAATCAAAAAAGAGATAGAGATTTAGTAATACTTTGATTGATTTGGTGTATCATCTAATTTGTGGTTCATATGACATATGCTGAAATCATTGACTTAAAGCTGGGGTCAGTAACTTTTTAGCTGTATACACAAACTGTTATATTGGTTAAAATGGTCTTTACACCCTAACAGCAATCAATAACTCATAAGATTTGAAAAAAGTCAGAAAAAATTCTACATCTGTGGCCACTGTGATCCGGCAGTGGCAACTCGGTGATAGTGGGCCTTGCACCCCTGACCGTTGGATCAGTAAGCCAGCACCTTAACCATTTAACATGGAACATTAGAACATGACTGTCAAATTAAGGTCCAATAGGAGTCAAAGCCCATGATCCAGTATATCTTATAATTCTTGTTCTGATAACAATTGGTGTGTGTGTGTGTGTGTGTGTGTGTGTGTGTGTGTGTGTGTGTGTGTGTGTGCAGGTAACAGTTGCTACCGGGGTATACCTGGCTTCTTCCCTTCTGTAACATTGTCTTCAACCTTGGGTTCTTCTAATTACCAAATAAAGGGGAAAATAAAGACATATTACAAATACACACTCAATCAGAGAGGATACCAACACCAGATCAGTAGTTAAATCAGGTACTGTTAAGGCTATATGTGAATCTGTGTATTGTACAGCCAAAACTTTGTGAGGTCCTGACCATCATGCCCATACGGTATGTGGTTCTTCATCAAAACTGTTTTAAAACACAAAATTTGTCTAGAAGGTGTTTTTGCATGCTGTAGTGTGGCCGTTTCCCTTCACTGGAACTGTGCACTAAAGAAGAACTTGTTCCAGCATGATGTGCCCAGAGCAAGGTCCATGAAGACATGGATTGGCAAGGATGGAGTGGAGGATCTCAAGTGGTCTTCAGCTTAACCCCAGTGAAATTCTTTGGGATAAACTAGAATGCTGAATGCTCCCCAGGCCTCTATCCCCGACATCAGTATCTGATGATGAGGACACAGAGCAGCTCCAAAATCTAATGAAAGTCTTACCAGGAGATGGGAGGTTATAGCATGTCTAAGGAGATCTTGAAAATGGGATCTTGAAAAAGCACATATGAGTGCAATGGTCAGGTGTTCACATACTTTTGGCAATGTAGTGTGTGCTGTGCCCAACATGGTCCTCGACTTTCTTAAAAAAAATTTTAAATGTAAAATATTATTGAATAACTAGTATGAAAACATACAGTGGTTAGAGTTACAGTTAAGGTAAGCATGTACACTGCATTGTAATATATTCAGTGTCATATATTTATTAAATAAACATATATTTGAATATTCAGACATTATACAAATGATAAGGAGTGGACAGCATGTTGAGCATGGTTATGACAAAGCACTAGAAAAACAATTCTTGGGAAAGATGCTGGAAATATTAATGTTTGAAGAGGTAGGTGAAGAATAATTGTGAGGCAGCCTGGGAAACCGAGTGATCAAATTTTTACATTGTTTTTATGCATGTGGAATTCTTTTAATTTATTGTCCAAACCATTTTGTTTTTCTTTATTAGGGTCGCGGGGAGGCTGGAGCCCATCCTGAACACCTTACCAGACCATCACAGGGCCAACGCACACAAACAGGGGGTAATTTGGAGCGGGCAATAAGCCTATTATGCTTGTGTTTGCACTGTAAGAGAAAAGTGGAGTACCCGGAGGAAACCCATGCATGCAGTGAAAGAACATGCAAACTCCACACAGAAATGCCTTCACCAGGCACAGGGCTCGAACCCAGAACCTTCCTGCGGTAAGGCCATTTTTCAGAATGTATCCACAGAGCAATTTAACTTTTTTTTCCAGGCTGCCACATGTTTAAGGACTGGGTAGTTACTGAATGTGATGGACGAAGAGAGTAGAGCATCCCATGATATTAACCATTTGTGCTTGTCGTACATATTTATTAATAAGTTACAAAACACTATTTTACATCATCTTATGTAATGATTTACTCTGTGACCACAAGCCCATATGGTTTACATGTTTTGTGTGATTAAGTCAGGCCCTCTACTAAAAAAAAATAAAATAAAATAAAATAAATAAATAAATAATAGACTGATGTTAAACGAGTCACGCAGTGGATGAAGATGGTACCTTGTATTCATGCCTGGAAGCATTTCCCCTTCTCTACAAATAGCAAGTAGGTAATGTACTATTTAATTCATTCAGTAAATCATTTAATCTTAAAATGCTAAAATATTCAGGTATGGTGCAACAACTGGGTATTCATACAAAATTACGGCTTGATTAAACTCCCTCACTCACTCCTTCACTCACTCACACATTTGCCAAACCACTTACTCCTACGAGGGTCTCATTCGACACTGGGCGAAGGTGGGGTCCCCCCTGAACAGATCACTAGAACATCTCCTGGCCAACACACCCACACACACATGCATTTACACTCACATTCACACGTAAAAGAAAATTGGGACCACCAATTAGCCTAATGTATGTGAGTACCCGGAGGAAACCCATGCAAGCACAGGAAGAACGTGCAAACCGCACAGAAGCGCCTGACTGAACGCTTGCTGTGAGGCGGACATGCTAACCGCTACGCCACTGTGCCACCCTGCATATTAAACTGTAAAACTGTACTCACTTGTCGGGGCAGGTGGATCAGCTGTGTTTTCTAATAAAAAATGTTAATTAAAAATTGATTTAGAGAAATATTTTTCAAAACAGATTTTATATTATTATGAATTTGATAGTTTTTTAATAAAATGTCGGTATTTATTTATTTGTTGATTAGTTCATTTTCTAAGTCCCTTATACATAGTTAGTGTCACGGGGAGACTGGCGCCCTTCTCAGACAACTGGGCGAGGGCGGGGTACACCCTGCATTGCAGGACCAACACACTTACAACTTTCACACTCACTATTAAGGGCAATTTTCGAACTGACAATCAGTCTACTGTGCACATTTTTGGACTGTGGGAGGAAACCGGAGTACCCAGAGGAACCCCCCCCCCCCAAAGAGTGTGGAGAACATGCAAACTTCACACAGAAATGCCCCGAGCACGAGGACGTCGATCGTGCGGACCACTGTGCCACCATATTTATTTATTTGTTTGTTTGTTTATAAAATCAAATACCGTGGCCTTGAGCGTACCTTCTGAATCAGCTTCTTTCTCTTCTGGCGCAGGTTTGCTGCTCACTTCCGTTTCTTCTGGAGTTGATCTGAGAGAAGATTTTTTCGCTTTGGGATCTGGTTTAGCCGATGGTATTTCTTTTTTACCTGTGAGAAATAAGAAAACACGCTGCCTTTACTCTTCCATCATTTCAGTGACATTCCTGTAATATTCTCTGACATCTTATGAACAGTTCATCCGTCAGTCACTTTCTGCTTTTTCTTTATTTCTTTCTTTTTTTCTCTCTATTTCCAAGCCTGACTTGTCAGGACTTCAGACTCCTCTGCAATTACAGAATGATGTAACAGGCAATTAAACGCTCATATTTTTTTTTCAGCTGTCATGAGTGCACAGAAAGTCTGTCATGCTTTTAGTCGAGTAAGTTTGTTATTTAACGGATCCAATTCTCTTGTGCCAGTTGTAGTTAAGATTTTAATAAGGACTTTTATGACTACACTTGTTCGCACTTCTTTGGAGTTGAATGAATAATGCAGGGAGGTTGAATTCATACATCTGATTAGTTGTAGATTAAATTTTCTATAACAGCAGTGCTGATAGTATTTAAAATCACAGGTCTATATTCATGCATTCATTATTTGTCATAGTAACAACTCACATTTCACAGGGACTCCTTTGGTTTTATTAATGTGAGAGAGAAAAGCAGAGTAGTGAAGGGGAAAAACAGCATGCTGTTGCTGCAGTACTGTAAAGTAATCTTTCAGTTCCTGCTGGTTTAGGTCGCCAGATCAGGTTCATTTATTCATTTTAAAAGCCACTTAATCCTAATTAGGGTCAGGCTGGTGCCTATCTCAGCCGACTCGGGGTGAGGGCAGGGTACACCCTAAACAGCTCACCAGACCATTGCAGGGCCAACACACATACAACGATTCATACTTATACTCACACCTAAGGGTAATTTGAAACAGCCAATAAGCCTACTGTGCAGGTTTATGGACTGTGGAAGGAGACCGGAGTGCCTAGAAGAAACCCACTCCAGCATGCGGAGAACATGCAAACTCCACACAGAATGCCCGAGCCCGGGAATCAAACCCGGGACCTCCTTGCCGTGAGGCGGACATGCTAACAACTGCACCACCGTGCCGCCTTGCCAGATCAGGTTGGTCTAACTATTCAGTTCTACAACCCACTAAATTTACTCACATATTTCACATGAAATGTAAGAATGGCATTGGTTGCATCAGTTGTTGATGAAAGAACTCATTCATTGTTCATTTTCTGAACCGCTTAATCTTAATTAGGGTCGAGGGGAGGCTGGCGCCCATCCCAGCTGACTCTGGACAGCTCGCCAGGCCATCACAGTGATGAAATAACTGGTTTTCTTTAAATGCTTTTTTTTTTCTTATTATCAGAGCAATTTATATCATATTCATGTATATTCATGCCACCTCATTCCAAATAATTAAACAGGACATCCGATCATCAGTCAACACTGGTAATCGTGGCGGAGACCACTAATCGCAATGAGGACTGTCACTTGAGGATGTGGCGCTGTAGGAAATAGAATACCCACTTGAGCTTGGGCCTTCCGCATTATTTAACGTCTTACATAGTATATGTACAAGATGTAACAAGAAAGATTTCATAAAGCTAACACAGTCATGATATTTGTAGCTTACTTTGTACAGCCATGGTCCTGGGCACGTTTGCTGAAGAAAAGAAAAGAAAAGAAAGAAAGAAAGAAAGAAAGAAAGAGAGAGAGAGAGAGAGAAAGAAAAAATGGAAAGAAAGAAAGAAAGAAAGAAAAAATGGAAAGAAAGAAAGAAAGAAAGAAAAAATGGAAAGAAAGAAAGAAAGAAAGAAAGAAAGAAAGAAAGAAGCTAGCACAGTCATGATATTTGTAGCTTACTTTGTACAGCCATGGTCCTGGGCACGTTTGCTGAAGAAAGAAAAGAAAAGAAAGAAAAAAAGAAAGAAAAAAAGAAAGAAAGGAAGGAAGGAAGGAAGAAAGAAAGAAAGAAAAGAAAGAAAGAAAGAAAGAGTTATAACCTTTTTGCATTAAATTTTATTTAAAAAAATTTAAAGCAAAAACAATTAAATCATTAAATAAAATAAAACATAAATTAATAAGTACCTGTATATGTAGCTCGTTTTTCTTTCACTGTTTTGCTTTTGTTTTTTTCTGTCAATAGATTTAAATAAGAAGATCATGTTAAGGTTATTATGCAAAAGAAAAGAGCAGTTTAGATTGAAGTATGTTTGCAGTTTACAAGTACCAAGACCGATCATGTTGAATCTGTTCTATCAGTCCTTATAAGACATGACAGGAAACAGCAGGGTGTTTATTGTCTCTTGCAACTCAAAAGTGTGACTAATAGATTAGATTATGGAGACTGCTGTTAGCATTTTAATAAAATATGAGCCAAAATCTTGAGAAATAAAAATAATTGAAGGCCAATAATAACCTGGGGTCATTAATTAGTTGGATTTATACCAGTTTTCTTGTCTATGGGCTTCGTTTAATCATTCAGAACAATAGCACTGGCTTTTAGTCCTAGTTTCTTTTAAGGTGATACCATAAGATGTTCAATCAAAATGGCCCACGAAAGGAAAACAAAAACAAAAACAAAGAGCAGCTCGGGAGGCACTCATAGAGTGCACGGTAGCGCCACCATGCAGCAGGGATAATGTAGCAAATGCGCCCTGTATGGGTATGGGTTTTTCTTACACGTGTGTTCATCTTATGATATCTGGATGTGATCAAATTAGCAAAAATAAATAAATAAATAAATAAAGGACCTTTCACATTGAAGGTTTTATTTGAAGTCACTCAAGGTCAATAATAAGGTAATCGTCTCCTCTGATAGTCCATCTATGGTTTCCTGTTAGCGTTTTATAGCAGCTGCATGTCCACTGGCCCTCGTTTGGTAATTATAAACAATCTGTCTCCAACATTTGTGACCTTGCTCTGACCTTTCCTTTTAACTGAGGCATTCCAAAATCAGAACTTCCCTGGGACTCAGGTAGGGTAGTGTCCCCACCAAGTTTGGGGAAAATCAGTTCATTGAAAAACCATTTTGAACAGAGGTTATTATGTCCGAAAATCTTTCAGCAAGCAGCTGGGTCACCTACCAGCGACTGTAGGCTTCACATCCTTGACTCCTTTCTTCTCTTTTTTTCCTTTTCGAAATTAAATGAACAGAAGTTTAGCATGTATAATGAACAAACTCTTCTTCAGCTACACTGGAAAGTAATTATATAGTTATGCTGGATTTTATTGGGATGCCAGCTCAAAACTCAAGGCTCCGTTTGTGGCATAAAACTGTGAAAGAGTGAGAATTGTAATTATTTGAGATTAATTTTATGGTTACACATTATCCACACTGTGGTTTTATCAAAATAACAGGAAGAAGAGAAACACTGCGTGTATATTATACTAAGCATTTGTGCTTGAATAAAAATATTTTGGAGTTCTTCAGGTGATTAATTTACCACGGGTGCAATTACCTCTAATGGCATCAGCTGGATTTAATACCGCTTTGTAATTAACATATAATTGTTCGCCTCCAGACCGCACCATGAGATGACTTGTCAAATTATCATGACAGACAATTTAGTTCTTTGTCATGCACACAAGCTTTGTAAGCAAATGTGTGTTTTTATAATCAGGACCTGTCTCTCAATGGGATTGTAAGTGTCTAGTTTAAAAGAAGCTTTTTTTTAATTGAAAGGCATTAAAACCTGCATAATACCTTTGGGTGCATTGAGATTTTGAATGTTCATATAAATTACTAAAGAAAATAGAAAATCCAGCTAATAGAAATCTGGTTTTGTTCATAAAATGACTCTGGTGAGGATAACGTGGATTAGATTTTACACTTGGAACATTATATACATTGTAAAGGGAAATACCGGAGTGATGCTCATGAAAATAAAGTTTATTAATAAAACAAAATTCATTTCATGGACTTTGAAGGAGAAATATTTTCTTGTTTTTTTTTTTGTTGTTGTTGTTTTGTTTGTTTTTTGTTTTTTGCTTTTTGTTTCCTGAACAAAACATGGTGCCGTAGTTCATATCTGCCTCACAGCAAGAAGGTCCTGGGTTCAAGGGGGTTTCTGTATGGAGTGTCCATGTTTTCACCAAGCTTGTGTGGGTTTCATCCAGGTACTCCGCACTCCTCCCACAGTCCAAAGACATGCACATAAGACTAACTGGCTGTTCCAAATTGCCCCCTAGGTGTGAATGTGAGTGAGAATGGTTGTATGTGTGTGTGTGTGTGTGTGTGTGTGTGTGTGAGTGTGTGTGTGTGTGTGTGTGTGTGTGTGTGTGGGCCCTGTGATGGTCTGGCAAGCTGTTCAAGGTGTACCCGCCTTCACCTAGTATCGGCTGAGATGGTCACCAGCCTTCCTGCGACCCTAATATAGGAGTAAGTGGTTCGGAAAACGAATGAGTAATGAGTGGGTGTTTCTGTGTAGAGTTCCCCCTGTGCTTGCGTGGGTTTTCCGCAGGTACTCTGGTTTCCTCCCACAGTCCAAATACATACACATTAGGTTGACTGGCTGTTCCAAATTGCCCACGGGTCAAGAATTTCATATCATAGCATACCTGCGTTAAATAAATATATATAGCTATTCTAAATCAACTATGCTATGATATGAAGTTCTTTACCTGTTTCAAGCTCTATTGAATAACTGCAGGTATAAACAGGTTTACATGTGTCCCTATTAAAGTGGTATATGAGGTGCATTTGACGTGCATTTGCCTGAAATATAATAATTTGTTCACTTTAATTGTAATCACAAGCCTTATAAAATGACCTTTGAGCCTGTGCTATTTATTGAGCTGTTAAAGCACATCAGTGCTCATAAGGTAATAATTTAATTACATTTTCAGCCGTGTGATATTCAGTGCATGTACCGAAATGTATAGATTGACCTTTAAATAGTTTATTTTCTTTGCTTTGTAACATGCAATCACTTTTAACACAGAAAATAAAATCACATAAAGTAATTACTTCTAGTGCGTAAAAGAAATATTGTACGTATAACCTCGAAATAGTTATGCATTTATTACTGACCATGCTCCATGACATCGGCCTTCCTTATTACTGTATGTAAAAAAAACAAAAAAACAAAACACACCAAATATTTCATGGTTAGTCATCAGTGTTTAGTTTAAACACAACAAGACATTTTAGGGATGATCAGTCTCTCATAAACGCACCTGGTCCAGATAATCTGATGTGTTTGGTCAACTTTGGTACTTCTGCGAAATATAGTCAGAAATAAGGCCATACTTGTTATTTCAGTTGAGATTTTCAAATTTTCTTAATATATATATGTACATATACACACACCTCGTCTATGGGGAATCAGTCTGAGCTTCTCTTTGGGAGTAAAATGACCTGAAACACATGTGTACGCAATACAATCCGTATGACTGCAGGATAATATTTGGGCTATGCAACAAAAAAATACATATTCTCCTAAATTTTAACACCTACCTTTCCTTTTCGGAGTTTTTACTTTCCCCTCAGGCGTCTTTACTTTCAGTAATTTTGAGACGGTGGCTGGACAACACATAGACATTGCGTTAAAAGAAATCACTGTCCCTTTTAAATGCAGTGTTTTCAAATTACACACTAAAAAAATTACTATTAAATATGTTTTTTCCCCCCAGAAATGATATATTTTCCAATACAGAAATCCGATATTTGTCAACATACATAATTCTGAGTCCTGATTGGTCAGAAAGGAGTTCAATAGTACCAACATCCATAACACTGAGAAACATGATGAGCACTGATAAGTGAAGTGAATAATATTGATTATCATTAGTTACACTGATACCTGCCAAGGACTGGGATGTATTGCACATAAAGAAATCCAACAGTCAGTTCTCAAAGTTGATATGTTGGAAGCAGGTAAAATGGGCAAGTGAGGATGCTGAGTGACTTCAACAAGCATTGTGATGGCTAAATGACTGGACCTATTCACCTCCAAGACGGCAGGTCAGGTGGTGTTAATGTTATGGCTGATTGATATACACAGAAAAGGAAGGTTTGGGAATGTTGGTGATGAGACAGAATACATGTCTGACATTTACTGCAAAAGAGAGCTGGAGACTTTAAGCTGGAGAGAGACTTTAAAGGTAACTGTAAATGTAAAAGAAAGAAAGGAAGAAGGAAAGAAAGAAAAATAAAGCAAGATATAACGTGCTGTTCTTCAATAAACAAACAAAAAAAAAATAGCATTTGCAAATTGCTGTAGTATGAGAGATAATATGGCCATATACCACATTTCACAAGTTCTATTGTATAATCAGGTATGTTAAGTATTAAGATGCTAAACCCGTTGGTGCTTCTGGCCTGACCTGTTTGGAACAGGAAATTTCCTCCTGTTAAAAATTTAAGTCCTAACAAATAAGCTTGTAATGTATTCTAATCAGCCTCCTGGAGTTTGTTAAAATACTTATTTATTTCTTACCTTTCTTTATAGGTGTTATTTTTCGCTTCTTCACAGGAGGCTCTAAAATTCGAAAACCAGACGTTAACTATATTCATGATATTATTCATATTCATGAGAGAGAGAAGACAATGTGCGACTGTCCTGTTTTACTGAAATAGTTCTTTACCTTTCTTTTGTGCTGCTTGCTTTGGTTTTTCTTGATCAGCATCTGGATTTTTAGTCAAAAAATATTGTGCAGGTGTAAAGCCAGGTTTTCATCTCAAAGAGTATATTTATGGTTTACTTTACTAAGAATATATAAAATAGGTAAATAATCAGGTATGATATATGCTTATTAAAATCCTATGAAGTATTTTAAAAATTATTCTGGTACAGGATTTAAACATTTAAAAACAAAAACAAAACAATGTCTACATTAAAACAGTAATATAAAAAATAATTAAGTGAACTAGATTGGGGGTCTTATTGTTTGTGTTGCTGTCGTGTCCCGAATTGGCTGGAGCCTATCTCAGCCAACTCTGGGCGAAGGCGGGACACACCCTGAACAGACCATTGCAGGGCCAGTACACACACACCCAATCACATTCATTCCTAGTGGCAATCCAGTTTGCCTAATGTGCATGGAGAGTGGGAGGAAACCAGAGTACCCAGAGGATGCCCACACAAGCACAGGGAGAATATGCAAACACCACACATAAACTACTGGCACTGTGCACAAACCCAGGACCTTTTCGCATTGAAGCAGAAGTGCTAACACTATATGCAACCGTACCGTGCTCTTTCTCCAAAATCATTAATTATCGCCCCATTTTGGACTCTTTCAGAGCATTTTAATGATATTAGGCAAAACTTAACCATAATTTTTTTTTTTGTCTGCGGAAAAATCCCCACATTAAATTAAGTGTTGCTCTAACTATAATTCCTTCTCATTTAAAACCACTGTCTCACATGACTTTTAATTATTATAATTTTTCTCAAACCAGACTCTAAAGAAGAGGACGTGCGTACCTTGTCTTTGAAGTGTGACTGCATGAGTCGCTATTGCAGCAAACTGAGCCTCTGTGGGGGGAAAAAATCTGAATGATCAAAATTTTACACTTCATTTTAATTCGTTTTCTCAACCGCTTAATCTTAATTAGGGTCGTGGGGAGTCTGGCGCCCATCTCAGCCGACTCTGGGTGAGGGCAGGAAACACCATTGCAGGACATCATAGTAATTTGATGTGTTAAAAAAATAAATAAATTGGAATTATAAATGAGACACAGCAAGTTGAAAGGTATTTTAGGGTTAAGCAATATAAAAAAAATACTTGTAGTTTACCACTGATAAATCTAATTTAATTTATTCTAATATAATTTAATCTAATTTAAACAATGTTAAATTGAACACAGACGGTCTGGAGACTATTTTTATGTTATCTTGTGTTTTTTTTTTTCATTATAGCGAACGCACTATAAGAGCAGGATGGGATGAAACCTGACAGGGTCAACATGAACCCCAAGTACTACAATACACAACTTTACAACTGTGTCCCACCAAAAAAAACCCCAAAAAACCCAGTAACACCACAGACTGGTAACTTAGAGTCATAGCTATTTACTGGGCTTTCTGGCCTGTCTGCTAAATAAAACCTAAACAGGGCAAAAAAAGCAAAACACAAACATAATCCAGTTCCAGGTTTAATAATGAGTTTTAATCTTGCTAATTACTCTGGCACTAGGAGGATTAATTATGCACTGATCATTTTCTCGGTCTAAAAATAGAGCCTGAATTGCTTTCCACACCATTACATACCAATTCTAGCCAGGAATAATGAGGAATCTTCTTTTTTTTTTTTTTTTTTTAGAAATGAAAGAAGGGAAAAAATTGAGTAAGTCATAGCCATTGTTTTAATTAATGTACAAAAGGCTTAAATAATTATTAAAATAAAGACATTAAATGAACTTTTCTAAAATTACAGCAAACCAGACATGCACAATCATTCCAGGTAGTATATAGTGCCTTCCTTAAATATTTACCCCCTGAACTTTATGGAGTTTCAAAACCTGCAGCTGAAGTTAGCCGTTTTGGGATTTTCACTCTTAAATTAAGAAAATAATAATAAATAAAAACTAAAAGTGAAATGTTTAAATATGTATTTTTGTTGTTGTTTGCATAAGTAATCACCCCCCTGGGTCAGTATTTTGGAACCAGAATATGCTGCAGGTGCTGCTGCATGAACAGACATATACAGACCATGTGACTTAATACTTGAATTAATTTTAGCTATTTGTGGTACAAGGACCAATAATAATGATCACATTAACGGTTGTTCAGATTTATATATATATATATATTTACTGCATTCCTAAAATTTCTTTTTTAATATTAATAATCAGAAGAAAAAAAGAAGTAAATAAAATAACAAAAATAATTATCAAGCTCCACCCACATTTGCATAAGCATATGATGTAATCTTTCCTGATACAGATGAAGGCCAATTTACGAATGTGTCATTATCATGAAGTTTTCTTTATAAAGCTAATAAAAAGGTGACACGTTGTCACAGTGGCGCAGTGGTTAGCACATCCGCCTTACAGGAAGAAGGTCCTGGGTTCGATTCCCGAGCTCGGGTGACTGAGTAGAGTTTCTGTGATTTCCCTGTGCTTTTGTGGGTTTCTTCTGGGTACTCCAGTTTCCTCCCACAGTCCAAAAACATGCACACTAGGCTGATTGGCTGTTCCGAACCACCCGTAGGTGTGTATGTGTGAGTGTGAATGGTTGTGCAGGTGTTGTCCTGCAGTGGTCTGGCAAGCTGTTCAGGGTGTACCTCGCTTTTCGCCCAGAGTCGGCTGAGATGTTCGCCAGCCTCCCTGCAACCCTAATTAGGATTGAGCAGCTTAGAAAATGAACGAATGAATGAATACACTGAATGAAACACTGCACAGAATGATGGTAATTGTGCCATAAATACAAACTTTTGGAAAATCTCTAAACGAATAATACTTGTAAGATTGTAAAAATATTAACAATTAACTGGGAGTGATCGATTGTGACAGCGACTGTATTAAAAAACAACAACAACAACAACAACAACAACAACAACAAAAACGTGCTTTATGTAAGTCATGGAGGTGCAGCAGAACTAGTTTGTAAGTTTCTCAGTCGTGGAATATTTTTTAAAATCTGTAAATGATTAAAGATCCATAATATATAATCTCAGTTTAAAATGTGGACAATACTGAACAGGGGGTGATTACTTCTGCAAGACCCCATTATCTGATGTAACAGCACACGTTCACATGCATTTACGTTAATGAATTCCTCAGGCTTTATAGTTGAGACACTGCAGTCACATGCATTAATTTTGTCAGTGGTGAAATAAATGACCCACACTAAGTGAAGTGAAATGGCTTTTAATACCTCGCACAGGCGTCGGTGGTAATGGACTATCTGTGACTATGTGATGCACTGCAAAGGAGATGGTGATTGTGATTAAAAATTTTAGTGAAATTAAAAAACATGAGCCGTTGTACAAAATGATGTCTGTGTACTCACCGTACCAGCCGGGCGGAGCCGGGCAGTACACCGGCGTTGGGCGGCATGCCGGGACTGCAGCATGATATGAAATAGGTTAAGCAATTGTGTCTTTGTACATGTTTAGCAAATTTATATGTACACTGTGTTGTAGCATGGTCATGTGATACTTACGGTCATGCAGCGGGGACACAACATCAACATCCTCTAAAATAACGAAGAAATGTAGCTTTTTATTTCAACAAGTAGACACATTCACCTGAGTTTCCATGTGAAATATCGTTATATTACTATTTGTTATTTAAAAAAAAGCACATCCAGCATGAATGCAAAAATACCTGAGAAACCTAGCAACTACTGTTACATATAGTTTATAATCTGACTAAAGAACCGATAAAAATGATTCAAGATATTAGCTACAATATTACAATATGTTACTTATTATTATGGATTGGTATTTAAATGAAGGGTGTTCTCATTCATTCAGTCATTCATTCATTTTCTAAGCTGTTTAATCCTAATTAGCGCTATAAGGGGAGGCTGGCGCCCATCTCAGCCGACTCTGGGCGAAGGCTGGGTAAACCCTGGACAGCTCGTCAGGCCATTGCAGGACCAAAGCACATACAACTATTCACATTCACACCTAGGGTCAATTTGGAACAGCCAATCAGCCTACTTTACAAGTTTTTGGACTGCGGAAGGAAGCCGGAGTACCCGGAGGACACCCATGCAAGAACAGGGAGAACATGCAAACTCCACAGAGAAAAGCCCAGAGCCCAGGAATCAAACCCAGGACCTTCTTTCTGTAAGGTGAACATGCTAACCACTTGTTTTGGCTAAACGAACACAGGGCAGCATGGTGGCGTAGTGCCAAGCTCGGTGATGGCATTTCTTTGTGGAATTTTCATGCTCGTGTAGGTTTCCTCCAAGTACTCCAGTTTCCTCCCACAGCCCACAGGCGGGCACTCTAGGCTAACTGGTAGTTCCACATTACCCTTAGGTGTGAGTGTGAATGGTTGTCTGTGTTGGTCCAGTGATGGTCTGTTGTGCTGTTCATAGTGCCATCCACGCCTTCAACCAGTGTTGGCTGAGATAGGCTCTTGCCTCCTCGCAACCCTAATAGGATTAATTGATTTGGGAAATGAGTGAGTGAGTAAATGAACACATTAAAAAGGTGTAAACGTGCTCCTTAAACAGATACCGTAAACTAAACATGCAACTCCTTAGGAACCTAAAGGGTTTCTTAATGAAGACTTTGGGTGAGCTAAATGAATGTGATGAAACAATGTATGCACCAATCAGCCATAACATTAAAAACATTATCAGCACTGATCAGGGACATGAATAACATTGATTATTTTGAGCGTATGGTAATAAGTTATTTTCATTTACATTATATCAGCTATAATGTTATAGCTGTATATAATTATATAATATATATATGTTAAAGCTGTATATATTCTTTCGCTAGTTTCTCTGCTTTTTCCTTCTTTTATTTGTTGTACAAAAGTCCTAACGCTATAATGTGTTACTTTGGGCCAGAGCCTGCATGATGAGGACTCCTTTAGTACATAAACACTAATGTTTCATCACAGTGTATACAAGCACAATACTAATGAATGTTGATCTGACTGAAAGCTGAGCAATGTTAGTCTTTCCTCAGTCGTAATCAGGACTGTATTCCCATATGCATCGCTTTTTAATACACTGGAAGTAATAATGGTCCTAAAATCAATGCCATTGGGAGTGCAGAGTGCAGAGCGCACAGTGTTGGGAAAGGTCTATTTTGTTCCACTCAATAAAAATCAACAGTAACTGATACAAGTAATTAGCTTGATGGCGTTCTACGGGTGCATTCCATGGAAGAATGGATAATTAATACACACTGTCAGCTTTTATACCTTTGCAAAGTTTTGAAGTCCATATTTGGCTTTTTTTATTATTATAATAATTATTTTAAATTTTGGCACGGTGGCGTAGTGGTTAGCACGTCCGCTTTTTGAATTTTATTAAGAAAACACTTCAATGAGATTTGCAGGAAGAATCATTAATTAGGAAATTCTGAAATTAAATAAATTATTATAATTATTTTTACATTTTCCCAACAGTAATATTCACTCCTATAAAACCCTGCCTTCTGATGTGAGTGTATTATCGTAGAAATGTTAATTAAACATTATGTCAAAATAGGAAGTTAATAGTAAATAGGAAAATTAGGGGAAAGCTGCTATTTTTACCTTTTCTCTCCGGTAACTCAGAATCCACCACCTGCTTCGTGACTGGAGCAGAGAAATCTGAACATGCAAAAGTCTACAATTCAGTGCAAGATAGAAATTTCGAATCTAGTGAATTATTCAAGATCTTGTGGAAGTTTATTTCCAGAAACATCATTTTGAAAGCAATTCTATAAAACTGCCTTTTAAGGTTTGTGTAATTAAAAGTGAAATGATGGTTTGTGGTTATGAAGTAATAAAATGAGTCATAATATGAGATTTATCTGCTGTATAGTCATAATACAGGCATATTAGGTATTCATAATTACGTAATTTATTATTCTGAGATTTTATATTATTATTAATTTATTTATTAAATTGAGTTTTTGGTTTATTCATAAGAATAAGGATTATGTAACATATGTATTTATGTAATATATGTATTTGTAAAAGAATCCAGCATGTATAATGGGATTTGCTTGTTTGTTTGTTCAGCATAAAAAAAGTTACCCACAGATTTTGATGAAATGTTTTTCTAGAATAGGGTGTAGTACAAGTAACAAACCATTACATTTTCAATTTAAAGTCAATAAGTGCAAATGATGTGTGAATGAATGTTCATCAGATTCCCCACTAGGGGGAGACATTTCATTATGACTATTTCATTATTTGTTATAATAATGAAACCATATTTTTCAAGTTAATCAAAGCACTTGTCACCATCATTCATTTGTGCCTGGCAAAGGTACCTCCAATTCTGTGAGTGCCTATCTAGTTTTAGTATAAGTGTGATTTCTGATTTGCTTCTACTGAAATGATGCATAAAATACATAACATAACAACAGTTTATGTCCCAAAATTAACAAAAAAGTACCTTTTTTTTTCAAGAATTGAATTCATACCTTGTAAAATTTTTTGCTGCGGCTCCTTTTTCTCTTCCTCTAAAAAATAAATAGATAAATAACAGTTACCATGGGAACTGACAGAGCTACATGCTGATTGAATAATAGCTGAGGTCACAAGTTTACATGCACTCATCATGGTTAGGAATGTCATAAAAATATTGCGTGTGCCTTGATTTCTTTGATCTGTTTTTTTTCTAGGGCAAATGACTGTACAGCATAAAAAAGCAATTGAAGAGTTTGAGTTCAAAAACAGATAAGTGCCATTGTTTCAATTATGATTGTTTCAACTTTTTCAGGTAATTTTTTGAAAGCTACTGAAGGTTTTTTTTTTTTTTTTTTGGTAAAGTTGCTTAAAAAATAGTTTTTCCTCATAATTAAAACAATGGCACCTATCTGTTTTTGAACTGATACTCTTCAATTGGTACACTTTTTTGAAATCAACACAGGGTGAAATTTAGACATACACCCACTTTTATCCCACATTTATTACCCTTACTAGAGGGTTCGAGTCCCAATCTCAGTGAGGACATTTCTGTGTGGAGTTTGCATGTTCCCCCAGTGGTTGCATGAGTTTCCTCCGGGTACTCTGGTTTCCTCCCCCACTCCAAAAGACATGCACATTAGGCTAATTGGCTGCTCCAAATTGCCCCTCAATGTCTGTATATGTGTTGGCCCTACAATGGGTTGGCCAGGTGTGCAGGGTGTATCCCACCTTTGTCGGCTGAGATGGGCTCCAGCCTCCCCGTGAACCTAGTAGGATAAAGCAGTTTGGTACATGAATGAATGAATGAATGAAAGAATATATATTAAACAGTTCTGAAGGTGCTTATTTTAAATTGCACTGATATTCAATTCAATTCAATTCAGTTTTATTTGTATAGCGCTTTTTACAATTGCCATTGTTGCAAAGCAGTTTTACGTAGTAAAACTTATTCACCTGCCTAATGGGAAACTCGCGGCGATGGTGACAAGGAAAAACTCCCTCAGTTGACACAAGGAAGAAACCTTGAGAGGAACCAGGCTCAAAAGGGAAACCCATCTTCATGGGTGAAACCATAAAATACATAGCATATATATATATATATATATAAATATACATATAAAATATTTTTTTAAATGTCTAGGTCAAGACAGAAAAGATAAATCAAGGCTATGCATAGCTGGCAAAGAGTTATAGACGCCATGCTACTGAGAGAGACAGAAAGTAAAGAACAAACAGATAGGCATGCTGCAATGGCAGATGTACCTTGCACTCTACAAATGCCTATTAAATTATTATTATTTATTCATCATTCATTCATTCATTCTTTTGTTGAACCGCTTAATCCCACTAGGGCCATGGGGAGGCTGAAGCCTATTTCGGCCCTAAATAACTCATCAGTCCATCACAGGGCCAACACACACAACCATTCACACTCACTCTCACTATTAGGGGCATTTTGGAACAGCCATTTAGCATAATGTTTTTGGACTTTGGGAGAAAACCAGAGTACCCAGAGGAAACCCAAGAGAACTTGCAAACTCCACACAGAAATGCCCAAGCCTTGGACTTGAACCCTGGACCCTCTTGCTGTGGGGCGGATGTGATAACCACTACAACACTGTGGACTTTATCGATGTCTATATGAAAATTGTGCACTTTTGTAAAATTTTATTCATCTATCTATCTATCTATCTATCTATCTATCTATCTATCTATCTATCTATCTATTTATTTATTTATTTATTTTGCAATGGCCTGGTGAGCTGTCCAAGGTGTACTCTGCCCTCGCCCAGGGTTTGGCTGAAATGGGCACCAGCCTCCCAGCAGCCCTAAAGAGGATTAAGCAGTTCAGAAAATGAATGAATGAATTAATTGTCATTATTGGTATTATTGTTATTATTATTATTGTTATTATTATTAATTTATTTATTTATTTTAATTTATTTTTTATTAAAGATATCCGGTATGCCATACAATCATTTTGCCGCAGTAAAAGAACTGTCCAAAAATAATGTAAAGCCCAATACTGCCGTGATATTCATGTCCATGATGAGTCTATATAAACATATAAGTTCAGCTCTACATGCCGTGATGGTTTAAATAAGTACCATATAACTCATTAAATATTTAGCCCTCCATGGATACCCATCTAATATATACAACATTACTGCCATGTGTCCCATAGCATGTTTTTCTTTTCTTCCTATGTGCTAAATTAAAATAATTCTGGGGTGATATTTTATACCTCTGCATAAAAGAAATGTATTAAAGATAATTAGCTTGTAATTCTCGCTGTTCACAAATCATTCTGGCACTTCGACTAAATTATACATGCCTCTCTATTAAAAGCATAATGTAACATGCTACTCCAGGACAGGATTAATTCTATTAATTATATACTCTGTGAATTTCAGATGAGACAAACCTACTAAATAATCACTGATTGTAAAGCTAAAAGTGGTGTGTGAGGTCTAATGGACCTACAGCAGATGGCACTGTTTTGTGTGTGTGTGTGTGTGTGTGTGTGTGTGTGTGTGTGTGTGTGTGTGTGTGTGTGATTATGCTGT